>CP092090.1:325000-552500 GCA_029203775.1 Neoneuromus ignobilis | reverse complement strand
TTCCGGTCGACTGGCCACGATGAGCATCCGCAATGGACGTAAAGTGAGCAGCGCGTCGAGCTGCACGTCGACCGGCTCGTCGAACGTGTCGACCGGCGGCCGTCGTCGTATCCCGCCGCCCGTACCGCCGCGCACCGCGACCAAACATACGATCCGACGGCCGAGACCGCACTGCGCCGACCTGGTGCTCATCTCGTCGCCGTCGAGGATTTACATCGACGACGGCGACAAGACGCGACGGACGGCCGGCAGTGACGTCGGGATCGGGTCCACGTACGGATCGTTGAACGGGTCGTTCAAAGGGTCGATCGGGTCGTCGGTCGACGGTCGCAAGAGTTCGGCGGTCGATAACGATGCGTGTAGTCGTAACAGGAGCGACGGTCTCGTCGAGAACGTTTATTACAACGTGGATAACGCGGCGCTCGGACGGAACCATCTGCACGCTTGTGTCAAACTTCGCGTCGTCATCGTCGACGGTGACACCGAGTCTCAGGAGATTTGCTTTTTTATCGGTAATGCGAAACACGATCGTTGTTGGCGTGATCAATAGTTCGGTTTACTTTGTATTGATTTTTCTGTGGACGAAATCAACACGTTTTATGGACGAAAATCAACACGTGTTCTTTTTCAGACGGCGACAGCGATTCCGATCATCATTACGAGTCGTTGGGCACGAACGAAGCGTCGCCGATCGACGACGATTACGACTCATTCGACAGCGATTCAGAATCCGACTGTGGCTATCAAGTAAGTTGTAATTTTTTTTTTTGTACGAGAAGTGTTTTTTCAAAAACGTATTAACAATTCGCTTTCAAATGCTAGATTTGAATCGTTTGTGTGTGTGTAATGACTAGAGCCGTCTTCTTTCTTAACACTGATTTTTAACTTCACTCATTTCTCTGTCATCCCGGTGTCTTGTGCTCGATATTAATTCCACTGTGCTAATAAAAATATCATTACCATATTAATATCTCTATTTGTTCATAACAGAATGATAGCGGTGTCGATATGAACACTCAACGTTTACCAGATCCACCGACCAGTGGCACAAACTACGGTTTAACAAAACTGGCCGCAACGGCTGGAAAACATATGCAGAGGTTGCGTCGTAATTGGTCGTTGACGAAGAACGATATTACGAAATCACTGAGTCGTATGACGAAGAAAAAGAGTGCCGGAGACCTTAACAACACAGGTGAGGAATGTAGTTAGATATTTGATTTTTTTCGTTTCTTACTCCCTAAAATAATTAATTAATTTTGAATATGTTTTCTTGCAAAAATTGTCTATAACTAACAAAACTAAGTCGGTATCGTTGTTGTTGTTTTAAGTGTCCACGAAAAATCTGCCAAAACCTACAATTCGACCACCGCCGATTCCTCCGCGTGTTCCAAAACTTGCCTCGAACCATCAGAACATATCCGTGCCCGTCGACCAATCGTCCGTTGTGATGAAACGAACGGAAACTCCGCCGAAGCCGATCGAAATCGATTACCAGAACATGGATTTCGTGGCCGGTGATGTCGATGCGAAGAAACCGGCATCGAAATCAAAAAAAGATAATCCTAGTCCTTCGAGTACGGAGTCGTGTTACGACAGCACGTCGGTTCGATCTAATCAGTCGTCGCCGGCGACTGATAGCGGCTCAGGTGGGGGAAACAGCAGTACGGAAAAAGAGAAAAAAGATCGGAGGAAGTATTGGTCGTTGACGCACAAATTCCGGAGGAGTTTGTCGATGACGTCTGAACCGGTGACGATAACCGCTGCTGAAGACGAAAGCGCCACGTTGCCGACGAAGCCGAAATCAACGTTTTATTTGACAAAAGCCATCGACGTCGACACGGGAAAAATCGAAACGTGAGCGTGTTGAATACATTTTTATATTTTACAGATTTTTGTACTAACAACGCGAATATTTTCTAGAAAACCAGCTAACGTCGAAGTAGTCAAAACATCAGAACCTCCTCAACAGACCGCTCCTAAAATCAAAACGATTCTGTTAGGCCCACTTCGACCTACTAGTCCTCCACCTGCACCTCCGCAAGCAAACACTTCTCCTATGTGTAAGCGTTATTTAAAATATATAAATATATATATATATATATATTAAAAAAATTCTCGAGTCAATTGATTTGAAACGTAATTCCAGCTCAAAAATCAAATAAGAAAGAGAAGCAACGCGCGACCTCTTGGTACGCTGAATGTGGCGTGTTTAGGGGTGATCGTGCGCCGATTCCGATACCCAAACAGCCAGTGGAGAAACCGAATACGTGTTGGTATGCGGCGGTCGGGCTTTACCAGAACGGCGGGACGGGCAGTTCGAGTTCGACCGGGATTTCTAGCTCGGCCGAGAATAGTGGTAACAGTTTCAGTTCGTCGAGCACGGTACCGTGTACCGCTGACGTAGACCGGCCAGAAAACAGGAGCGTACGTTCAGGATCGACGAACAGCGACGAAGGGTTCAAATCGAATACGTTGACGAACTGCGAGGTGAATCCGAACGACCACTATTACAATCTGAAGAACGATCGTGGAACGATCGAAAATTCCGTAGACGGATCTGAGAAACACAGCTCGTCCGGTATTGAAAACTACACAGACGATATACAAAAACGACTTTTGGACGAACCGCTGTACCAGTTTTATACGGCGGCTGTTATAGAAGTGAGTGACCTATATTTACATTGGAACCGTTTAGTAGTTTTTGTCGTGCGAAGAGGGTAGTAAATCGTCCGTGTTATTTTTCTAGTCTGGAATGCGTGAACTACGATCCGACTCGTCTTGGGACGACGACGAAAGCGACGGCTACGAGCGAGTCGGAGATCTGATCGACCGGACCTCGGACAACTGCTCTCCTTTAAGACCGACGGCGATGCAACTCATCACACCTCTCATGTCCGGACAAGTCAGGACGTTGTGGTGCGAAGTACCTGAAGTGATCGATTCGGCCGTTCTCAGTAAGTTCCGAAACGTTTATTTCATCCGGAATCACCCGATCACCGGTTTTAAACACGTGCATGCGTTCTTTCCGAAGGTACTCTTAATCCACATCAAAAGAAGTTACAAGAAGCCAAATTCGAAATGATTACATCGGAAGCGTCGTACTTAAATTCGTTGAACGTCTTATGTAATCATTTCATCTCTCAGTTGAACGATGATCGTTTGGCAGACGTCGACGATCGAGAGATTCTGTTCGGAAACATCGCCGCAGGTAATTCGTGAACAAGTTACGTGAGACGAAACGAGATCTGTATCGGATTCGTTTTCTTTTTACAGTGAAACAATGCTCGGAACTGTTGCTGGAAGACTTGGAATCGTGCTGGCAAAATAACATCATGCTAAGAGATATTTGCGACGTGATCCAACGACATGCCGACAGCAATTTCTCTGTCTATATTACTTATTGCGAGAGTCAGATCTATGCCGATAGAACTTTAAAGAAATTAAAGTAAGTCGATTGAAATTCCTATTATATAAAATTTACGTTCGATTAATTTTATTTACACTTCGTACTCTTTATTATATATCGTTATATATATTTTTCAATGATCGAAGTATAATTCCGGTCTGTCTTATAAAGAGAATAATTAGGGAAGAATTCCTATCGTTTATTCACTTTACCAAAAAAGTCGTTATTTCATATACAACGACCTAATAAAATTACCTGCAATTTGTTTACGGAATATTTGGAACAAGTTCAAGCTTTGGAATAAGTTCAAGCTTTGGAACCTCAACTATATTTCAACCCGTCTGCGTAATATTCTCTATTTAGTCAATAAACAGGTGATTTGTAATGACAAAATGATAAGGCATGTTAAAAATTGGTAATTTTTGTTTCCTAAACGAAAATAGAAAACGAATTTCCATACAATGAAATAATCTGCATTTAATTGAACTCACAAGGTACCCACATGTACAAGTTTAACTTTGAAAGGTGACGAGATATAGTTTTAAGACGTTATCTGAGAGGCACTTTACAGTTTTTGATGCTTCTGATTTAATCAAAATGTTCAAATGTTCTTAATAAACAACACTCTCTGGTCTTCCACATTATTCACTATCAGAATTCATATTTTCACTACAGAATTTCTCAAACTAATGATGAATTGTGCATTTGTTGGATGTACGTATTTTTTTCAAATGCACAAAAAATTTTTTTCAGTCATTTATGTCTCAATTTGCATTTATATAAAATAAACACCTCTACCACTATATTTAATAATTGGAAATAAATGATATTTCTCTTATTCTTCGCCTGTTTTCCTCCACGCTATTTTAAAAAAAAATATCAATCTTTTTTTGTCCGTAAAGAGAATGTTATTTCAGAAATCGTTAGATTTGACAATATGTATCTAAGTAACCGACAAAAGTTTTTTCGATCTATATTTGAAATGGACGTTTATTCTTTGTTATCAAGCTCGATTTAATTACTCAAATGAAAAAAATCAAACTTCTTCCATACTTAATGACAAAAAATACTATGTACTTTCGTAATAAGTACGATTGTTCCAAATTTGACATTTTTTTCCTACAGAGAACGAAGAGGCGCGTTCTTCGACACATTAACCGAACTCGAATCTAGTTCCGCATGCCAATCGTTACCGTTACACTCCTTCTTAATGTTACCCATGCAACGAATCACCAGGTTACCACTCCTCGCCGACGCCATACTCAAACGTCTGAATCCCGACGACGACGAGTACGTATCGTGCCAGACAGCTCTCGCGACATTAAACAAGGTACGGCGAATCGTCATTCCGCTCATTCCAGAGATGTAATCCGATCGTCCGATATTTCAGATCGTGAAACAGTGCAACGAAGGCGCGAGACATAGTCAGCGACGCGAGGAGTTCGACCGTACGTGGCGGTTGTTCGATTTCCCGCGTGACATTTCGGTACCGACGCTCGACGTCGGCTCGGAAAGATGGTTAGAGAGGTCCGGCGAACTGACACAGTTGATATCGCGCGGCGACGAAACCAAATTGACTTTCGGCAGGAAGTTCATCAAGAGTCCACTCCATTTGTTCCTGTTCACCGATTTGTTAATCGTGGCGAAACGGAAAAGGTAAGAAGTCGGTGTATATTTTGGAACTTTGACGAATTCGCTTCTACGAAAATTAACATCTCAGTATATTGAACAAGTATTCAATAGTCACTTGATATTTACTTTTTTTGATTTTAAGTTGATGTGCATTTCGATGGCAATGCAATCGTCATCAGAGCACTGTGTTATACAATCTGATGATGATGGTATTGCCGTCAAAGTGCACATCAGATTATTGAGTATCGAGCATCTTTTATAAAATCCAATGATTTTGAAACATGTAAATCGTCTGTTATAAAATAGTAAAAAAATTCGTCTTCTTTAGATTTCAGTTATCCTTGACCCATTTTAAGACTCGTATGTTTTTTAATTTTTCAGCGACGAGTGTTACGTCGTTATCCATCACTGTCCAAGAAGCTTCATCGAAGCCAATTCCGGCGAAACTCTATTGCAACTTCCTGTCAAAGAAGCGGCCGGAAAGTATCTGCTGTTTATTACACTTTTAGAGAACCACGAGAAACGGACTATAGAAATGGTAAGCGAAACAGATCGATCGAGTCTGTTGACAATGAGCCTTTCCACACTAGTCGACACGCATACAGTATTCACGGCCCATTATCACTCGTCTCACACGCTCTTACCCGAAAACTAATTTTCTTTAGGTGGGGGAGTTTAGCGATAAGAGGGTGCGAGACGAGCGGTAATGGGCGTGAATACTGTATGCATGCTGACTGGTGTGGGAAGGCCCGATGACTTCTTTTGACACATTTCGTTCATTCGTTATTTTACAGTTGCTCAGTTGCGCGTGCGAGTCGGACAGACAACGTTGGTACGAGTTGCTCAGCACGCCCGTATCGACCGATCCGGAGGAAACGTTATACGAGAAATGGGACTGTCCTCAAGTGGCCGCTTTGCACGCGTACACGCCTCAACAGCCGGACGAGTTACCGCTAGAGGCCGGAGATATCGTCAACGTGACGAGGAAAATGGCCGACGGTAAGTGTTTCGAACCGCGTTCCGCGATTCGAAACGGCATTGATGGCTTCTTTGTTTCTTGTTGAAGGGTGGTACCAGGGTGAACGGTTACGTGACGGCCGCGTCGGATGGTTCCCGGGTAACCACGTTACGGAAGTAGCGAGCGCGCACGTACGTGCGAGGAATCTCAAACAGCGCTACAGACTGTTAGCCATCTCCGGTAGTTACCTAGAGTCTCAGAAAAAAGTCAAATGATCGTCATGGTGCGACGGAATCTGATGACGTCTTCTTATTTATATATATAAATAAAGCAGAAATTTATGATCGTACGCATACATATTTTTTGCGTGCGTTTATTTTTTGTTAAAATATGCAAATATATATATATATATATATATATATATATATATATATATATATATATATATATCCCCACTTTCAATTTTCCTCCTGACCCTTTTGTACATATGCAACCACCAAGTGCCTTGTATTGTGTAGATAAATAGATAAAAAAATTATATATTGTTGAGTGTGTACGTTTGTCTTTGTCTGAAAAGAATGAGAGCGAATGGATGAAAAGTTCGTTTCTATGATCTGTTATTGTTTTGTTAATGTGAATATAAGAACTGTGTGTGATAGTTCGTACGATGTTATCGAGGATCGTTTCTCTTCCTCTGTTCTATTTCCCTATTCGTATATTTCGTGTCTGTTCTGAAATATGGATGTAATAGTGTCGGTCGGCGGGAGATGTGTGTGACACCGATCCCGATCGTCTCTCGTCCGAGTCGTTCTTTTCTCTGTTCGTGTTTCGAACTCGATTGAAGATGACCCGGATAGTTGACGTACTCAATATGGAAGAAGGTGCGTTCGGGATGTGTTCGTTTTATGAAAAAGATTCAAAAAATTAATAAAACTCAGAACACGTTTGTATCGATTTTGGAATATACGTTTTTGTTGTTTTCGTCGCGAATGAATTTATGTATACATTTTTTTTTAAAAAAATAATAATAATAGGATCACATTGACTTGTATTGCAAAGAAAGTATTTAACATTTTGTTTAGATTGGATTTTTTTTTGATCCGTCCGCGAGCAACCTGCACGCATCTTGTGTGATGTTTATACTTGTATATGTTATATAATGTTTTAAAATATATTTTCAATAAAATTTATACAACATTAAGTGTGTTTTATGTATCCAGTATGGGGACAAACTAATTTACAGGTATACTTAATAATCTCCCTTTCAGTCCTTTCGTTCGTTTCACAAATTCAATTTACCCTTTGAATAATCGGTATTGACAGCGTTGCCATCGAAATGTCCATCAGCTTATGTACAAACAAGATTAATAGTACATAATTATTAAACAATTGTTCCATATCTTGTAGTGTCTGGATGATTGTTCATTTATGTAAAAACAAGAGGAATTCGAAGCAACGACTACTAAACTATGGAAAAAATATTAAAAATCAGTCGTAAATAAAAAACAAAAGAAATAAAGATAAATTTCTAAAATGAATAGATATCTTCATATCATGTAAATTTTTATTGTTATTGTTTTGTCATCCGTTTATTACGTTATCAACAACGGTACGTAATTCATTTCTATAGAATGTGTATTAAAATATGCGATTGTATAAATTTCATTGTATATATAGGTTATTTTCAGTTGAATAATAAACGAAAAAAAAATCTAAAACAAAAGATCATGTAATAAATGAAACAATTTGTCTAATCCCTTGTTTATACCAATGAGAAAAAACTTCTTGATAAGCTTGTTTCATTGATATCTTGGATCATTGTTGCGTTTGTTTATAAATCACACGTCAAGAATGATATCCAATTTTTTTGTAATTTTTTTCTGAACTAAACGATGATGATATCAATAATCTAATATATCGATGCAAAAATAGGATAAGAAATTATCTATATGTATTACTCACGTATATTTTCATAAAATAACAATTAACGGTGTTTTATTTAAATCGCTATCATATAAATATATCATATTTCCTATAGATTCCTTACTAAGATTAACTATATTTAAATTAAATGATTCTTCATTGTTTGTACTCGGATTTTTTTTTAAATTTTCATTATTTATATTTTCAAGATAAGCCAGTTTTTTTAATATTTACAATTTTTGTTGCGGTTCCGGACAACATATTGAAATATGGCAGACTAAAGTTTTTCAGAATTTTTTGGCGAATCGTTCAAACTAGAGGTCGGCAAACTACGGCCCGAGGGCTGAATCCGACCCACGGATTGATATTGTTTTTACATGAAAAAATTAAAAATAAATCAAATTACGGGTTATAACCACTGAAATATATAAATGGACTGAGTGGGCCTATTCACACTAGTCAACATTCATACAGTATTCACGGCCCATTACCGCTCGTCTCACACCCTCTTTCCCGAAAACTAATTTTTTTAGGTGGGGGATTTTGTTGATAAGAGGGTGTAAGACGAGCAATAATGGGCCGTGAATACTGTATGAATGTTGACTAGTGTGAATAGGCCCTGTGGCATCAAAGTAAGTACTCTTGTTGACACACAATATTGTACCCACATGAAATATAATAAACAGTCCATAATAAATGGAAATATTTTATTAGTTTTTTTTTTTTTTGTAAATGTCAACATGTGAATATAAATATTATGTAAAAATATCACTTCCTAATAAAAAAAAATTGAACCTATTTTCTTGTTGCTCTATGAGTAAACATTTTATGATGTGGTCTTTTCCAAAAAAAAATACCGACCCCTGGTTTGTTACTGTAGCTAATTTACTTTTACGTAATGGATCATACGTTCAATACTATAGGGTGGTCCGAATGGTTTAGAGGTATATTTACTTCTTTAATATCCTTTACAGTCTCATTTAATTCATCCGATACGAGATTTTATAAAATTTATTCTTCGTTGTATGGCCATTGAAAAGCATATCAACCAATTATACGATTGTCAAACTTGACACACAAATGAACTTCAATCATTTCAATATTACAAGATGTTAAAAAAGCGTTCAATAATTATTAATTGTTCACTTTCTTTGTTTATAAAGTGATGTGCATTTCAGTAGTAATACTGTCATCATCACTACGGTTTAAAATTTTTAAAAAATTGAATAGGAAATATAATTGTAGGAGATAGAAAAATTGTATAAAATTTATGAACCGAATAACGGAAATGACATCCACGAAACAGCGAAGAAAATAATGAAAAACGACATTAATAAAATGAAACTTGCCAAAAAAAAAAACACACAGCCAAAAAGAAACATAAAAATTGTTAAAATTCTTAAAAATAAAAACCTTTGCTATTTGAGAGCAAGCAAGGAGAGTTTACATTATTTATTCTGTATAAAAAGTAGAAAAAATATATTTTTTATTTTTTCTACTAATGGTCTTGCCGTCAAATGCGAAAGTGAATAATGAAAAATTTTTGAACACTCTTACAATATCTTGTGGTGTTGGGATAATAGTTCATCTGTGTGAATATTAATTCGTTATAGTTCCAAAATTAATATTGAACTTGTCTATTTATAATTTTTTTTTTTGGGACTTTTTTAAGTGGATCTTGTAACATTTTCAATTAGTCTCCACGTTTAATGATGATAATTTACGTTGTGAACAAAAATTTGCGAATTTTAATCACGATTTTTTTGTTCCTAGTGATACGTATTATTCCAACAAAGACCGACAAAAATTATAGATACGAATATCGGTATTTATAATTATGTATTAACAATAACAATACAAAAAACATTTTTTTACATTAGGCATATCGTAAACGACACGAACGGGAAAGTACTTCTTATCTCAACGAGATATCGTCCAGTTATAAAGAAGCCATTCCAAGATAAGAAAGTCAGTTCGTTCTAAATTACGTACGAAATCTTTTGTTCAATTTTCATCGATCATTTCAATTAATTTCAGAGATAGAATTGTCGATTTCTCGACGACAAAATGCGTAGCTACGTGCCGAAAAACCAGAATTCGAACTTGCGGCCGCAATGGCTTCCGCGGCAAACGAATATGTCGTTACCGCCCGTGCCGTCGTTCGTGCGTCCACAACCGACACAGGATCTGATTTACGATTCGGTGTTGCCTGAAACTCATTCTAAAGGAACTTTCTCGTCGACCAAACCGATCTCGCCGACCAAACCGACCTCACCGACCAAACCGCCGTCTGATCTGTTAACGTTAAGGTGAATTTTATGTTAATAACTCGAGTGGAAGTCGTGTTTTATATAAATCAATCATTCGTATCAATATTATAAGAGTTCATCGAGTGATCGACACTTGATTTTTGTTCATCCATAAATCAATCGATTTAAATTGGAACTGGCTCTCGTAGCAAAGAAGTAATTTATAATAGAGCATACAGTGCTCTGACAATAATAGCATTGCTATCAAAATGCGCATCAGCTATAATTCAAAAAAAGTGAACAATGAATAATTATTGAACATTTTTTTTAATATATCTTGTGATTTTGATGTAATTGGAGTTCGTTTATGTCAAGCTAATTCGCCACAGTTCCAAAACAAACAGTGAAAATATTTTTACGAAAAAACGAATCACTCATTCCATCAGTATAAGGTTTTAATGCCCATTGATTTTTTTATCGTTCATCATTTTATATCTTTCAATATCATCATTTACTACGAGGTGGTTCAAATGTAAGTGAGAACTTAGTTACGATTCCTGCCCTAATTAATCTTTATTGATGTGCATGTTGTGACGCGTTAAGACATGTTTAAACTTGTATCACCTTATCATTCAATCGCTGTTATAATGTCTGAGAAAGAAGTACTAAGAAGTGTTACGAAATAAAGTTTCTCAGCAAGTTTTGGAATTTCAAGCACAGTTTGGGGATGAATTTTGGTCGTCAACATGACCTTCTGTTAATCATGACGACATTGTTGGGACTAATCGTCAAATACGGTTGTTCAATTTTCATAAAGACTAGAAATCAGTGTCGGGAGTGTTGAAGAAACACTACATATAGGATTAAAGTACAGCGAAATGTGTACAAGATGGATTCCATGTCTCGTTATGCCGAAGAGAAAAGAAAGACCTTTAATGGCCGATACTTGACTTTTTCCCAAATTTAATATTTTTCCAAATTTTAAAATGAGATGTTCTTCTTTATTCGCCAAACAACGTTGAATCTGTTTATTTTAATTATTGCTTGTTTGAACAACTCAGGGGATTTTTAAAAAACAAAAAATCCATAATAATGATAAATCACTCAATCTGTACAGAGCTTAGACATTTTTTTGGAAATAGAAATCGTAGAGCTTCCAAAATGATGAAACAAGTAGAGAAACTATAGTGAAAAGTAGTATGTGAAACATTTCAATTATCCTATAAGTGAGATTGATAGATATAAATTCTAGTTCATATTTGAACCATTATTTTATCACTTCTTGTCTCATTATCATCTAAGATAAAATTTATCAAGTGATTGAACAGAACATAACAATGGATATAATTTATTTTTGCAGAAATGAAAATACGAACCGTTCTTTGTACAATCAAGATCCAATTCCTATTAAAATAAGTAAGTCGTTTTTATATTCTTTTCTGTATTATTATATAAAAAAATGACCTATTTTTATTCTATATATTTTCTCATCCCGAATCTATTTTTAGATCTGATACTCAAAATCTAATTCCTCTTGAAAGAATATTTTTCCCCTCAATCAAGTTGATTTGGCAATTTTGGAAAATACAAATATTTTATATCTAGATTGATAAACGTTTTTTGAATAAAAATTTTTCATTATTGGATCGTTCGTTTAAAAAATTCCTTTCACTAGTTCAGTAAATAATTATAAGATAAATACATATGCATAAATACTACTCTTTGGATTTTAAATGGCGGCGTTATAAATTTCGGCAGAACAATGAAAGTTCAGTTTCTTCTCAGACTCACTGTATATACTAAGACTTATTACTTATTGTTCATTTTATATGACAAAATATACTTAACTCGTTCGCTACCAGCGTCACATATATGTGACGACACAATTTTCTTACCTCAGCCCAGCGTCATAAATATGTGACGGATGATCATTATCAGTTTATGATAAATGTTTATATCAAATTGCAGAGATTTTCCAAAAAAAATTTCAAAAAAAATTTCCAATATTTTTTCAAAAAAGTATGGTAAAATAATTATCATAAAAAATATTACTATAAAATTTATCATAAAATTTACTATACTTATCAAATAACCTTCGTATATGTGATGTGTGGGCTGCAAAAAGAATTTATTATCTATAGCCCAGTGTCACATATGTGTGACGGTTTGTAAAATTGCCAATTTCACTCATTTAGAATGTTATAAATACATCGCACAAAAATTAATGACAATTTGGTATCTTATTTAAATAATAAAACGTCTGGGCTGTGGTGGCGGTTTTTCTCCTGAAGCATTGGTAGCGAACGAGTTAAATTTTATAATTTGGTTATTTGATTGAAATGCGTATAAAACTCTGCACAAATCAAATGAAAGCTAAAAATAATTATCGAACCCTTTTAGGATACATTGTGATATTGATATGATAATTTCTTCCTATGAATTAGTTTCGAGTGTAATTCTTTTTTATTATAATATTAGCTAGTAACCGGAACAGTTTAGTATTCAACATGCGTGCGAAATTCGAATCGAACGCCACGAACGAAACCCCGCACTCGTTCACGAACCATCGTCAAGTTCAGAAAGTCAGTCCGTTCGTCTACGCGATGCCCGAAAACGATTACGATACAATCTGCCTGCCGGATTTCGTGAAGAAGCCTCCATTACCATCGCCCGTTCTTCTTCCGACGACAAAAGTACCGTTCAGTACGAATCGACGTAATATTCCAACGATGAACAAGCGACCGCTCCCAAGTCCTGTAGCGAGTTCGATGAAAGACTTGAAAAGCGTCGGGACTACTTTTAAGTACGATTTAAAATCTCGGCTAAACTGTGAACCTCTCTATCAGATCTACGATCAAGTTATTGACGAAGTGAGTATTGTAACCGGTTTTGTTTTTGTTAATCTTGCTAATGGTATTTTAAATCCTCTCTCGGATGTTTGATTACTCTTTATCCATTTTATCATGGCTTTGTGTTCACTGCCATTTTGCAGAACCAGATCTGAAACCCTTTTTAATTTTATAAATCAGTCGGATGATGGTTTATTTGCTTTGTTTATAAGCTGATACACATTTCGACAACAATGCCCAAATCGGCTGAATGCCGTGTTATATAATCCAGGAATTATTTATCATTCCTAACTCAATTTCAGTTGAAAAAGAGTATGAAAATGTACGATAGTACCGACGGAAGTCAATCTTCGAATTACATAGCTTCCGGTCAACTTCAAGCTCTCCCAGTCGTCAAACAGATCGGTCTACTTTGGAGAGAAGTACCTGAAGTGATCGATAGTACAATTCTAGGTAAGTTTGTTGGACATTCGATTTTTAAACCACGTAATTGGATTAAGAATTGAATTGATTATCGAATTTTCACATAGGTATTTTTTTTATAATTTATAGACACGATGACGGATCGTCAAAAGAATTTGATGGAAGCGAAATTCGAAGTAGTCACTTCCGAGGCGTCCTATTTGAAGTCCATGAACATACTTTGCAACCATTTCATTGCTAATCTCTCGACGAGGGAATTGTTGCTGGAAGATCAGAAGGATGTCCTGTTTGGAAACATAGAACCGAGTAAGAAACTATCGACTTTCGAATAAAAAAAATACGTTCTTGCGGAATCTCGGAATTGAATTGGGAAATTTATTTCGTTTGCTTTTTCCCTATCGGTCGTTGTCCGTCGTCGATACACTCTTTTTATATTAGTTTATTTGAAAAGTTCACAGAGGATTTTCAAAACCAATTACAACGTTTACATTTACATTCATTGAATTTTTCAATTGACATTTTCCAATCACTTCATGATTTCAAAAAAAATTAACTTCTTGCTCTTAAGACAATTCTGTAAAAGGCAAAATATATGATAATCTGAGTATGTAAAGAGAGTCGAAGACGGTGCATGGAATAAGACATGTTCGCGTTTCAATATAATCTATTCGTTCTTTTTGCAGTTAGACAAGTCTCGGAGTCTTTCTTCGACGAATTGATGCTCTCCTGGAACCGAAACTTCATGTTACCAGACTTGTGTGATATCATCAACGTTTATTCAGAGACGCAGTTTTCAATCTACATGACTTGTTACGAGAACCAATTGAACATGGACCGTACGTTGAAACATTTACGGTGAGCACATCGAACAATAACGTCCGATTTTTATGATTTTTTTTCTAATTATAATCACACACACACACACCAACTCTTAAAAGATTGTATTGAATAATTCATTAATTATATTTGTTTATTCTTTGTTGCTTATACACAATACGTTGGAAATGAAATTTGAATTTTTTAGTATTTTTTTTCATATAAAAATATGTCCTTTCTATATCAATACAATGCTGGACATGCTGAAACAACAAAGTTTATTTGTTATATATTTTATTTCTTTACAACGACAATAGACTAATTTGCATTTCGATGGCGATGCTCTCATCGTCAGAGCATCGTGTTATAAAATTTAAACGATCAATAATCATCGGACCACTCTTTTAATATCTTGTGGTGTTAGAAGCGAGTGATCCAATATTAGAGTAAAAAGATAAATCGCGAATTTATACGTCTGATTCTATGCTATGTATTTAGGGAAACGAACGGTTCGTTCGAGCACGTCTTGCAAGAACTCCAATCAAATCCCGAATGTAAGTCACAGTCGTTACGTTCGTTCTTGATTCTGCCAAAACAGCGAATATCGCGGTTGTCACAGCTCGTTGAAACCATCTTTATGTATCTCGACAGCGACGATCACGAGTACAAGTCATGTCAAAACGCAATCAAAACTCTGAAGAAGGTACGTGGAACTGATCGGGAATTTATTTTTCGTAAATCATGTCTTATACATCCATCGTCATCATAAAAGCGTACATCAACTCGCTACTCATATAATATCACTGGCTCTTTTTAAATGTTTTTCTAAGATTTTTCCATTGTTTCCGGTCCGCAAGAAATCTCATCCAATCCTCACCTCCGTTATATTTCATCTTTTATCTTTGTTTCTTTTCGTCTTTTGATCCCCAATCCATAATAATTATGGTATATCTATTATTTTCTTTTCTTGTTATCTTTCCATGCCAATTTTATTAATTTTATCTATTATATTATATAATTTACTCTTGTCTGTCCTTGTATCCTATAGATCTTCCGATCAAGTTTAGAAATCCGTAACGTCATCTTTTCTATGTTTCTCAGGATTCTCAAAAGTTTTGCTTAATTTTGGCATTCGGTATCTAAATATCTGACGCAGAAATACGAAAAAATTACACATATTGATTACATTATTTTCATTTCAGCCTCAGTGTTATTTTATCTCTTCATTATATTATTCATCCTTCCAAAGTTTTTGCTTCATTTCAGTAATTACTCTAAATACTCAAATAACCAGGTTAAACCATCTAATTAAAATAACTAATTAATAACCTGGTTAAACGACCCCTAATTATTAAAAAACATTCCTAATTTTCAAAAAACCATCTCTATATTTCAAAATCCACACTTAATTTTCAAAAAACAGCCCCTAATTTTACAAAAATAATCTATTTTCTTAAAAAACACTTTTAATTTTTAAACAACCATCCCTAATTTTAAAAGAAACATCTTTAATTTTAAAAAGCACCCCTAATTTTTTAAAACACTACCCCTGATTTAAAACACCTCTAATTTTTTTTTAAAAAAAACTATTTTTTCATAAACCACCTCTAATTTTTAAAAATTCTAAAAGTTTATTTGTTGGTTGCTCCTCCAGTGATAAAAACAATGATGCAATATCAACTGAATTATGTATTTTTTTCCAGAATCAAACGTGACATTTCTTCGAGTTTGTTATATTTTTGTTGCAATTTTACAATATCTAAAAATAATCCATTGTACTAAAGTTTGATCTGAATCCTCGATGTTTCTCAAATTATGGATAGCCCATTTTCTTTTAAATTTTTTTTATCAATATAGATATATGATCATTGATTTATATTTTTTCGTTATATCTAAGATCGAGATCGAGTGTATGGAAAGCGTCCATCGTACCCAACGTTTGGACGAGTGCAACTACATGTGGCAGATGTTAGATTTCCCGGTCGATGTCAAACCACCGATGCCGGAACCGAACATCGAACGCAAGTTCGAACTGTTCAGCGCAGCGTACGAGATCACAATTAAGATCGACTCGAAGAACACGGTCAAGAAATGTAAGAAGAACGACGTGTTCTTGTTCCTGTTCACCGACCTGTTCGTCGTCGCGACGAAAAGCACGTGAGTGTTTCTTTACATAGCACGTCGTTCAATACTTCATCTTGTTCTTATTCGATTTGTGCGAAACGTGCAGGAATTGGAGCTATTACGTCGTGCACTGCTGTCCGAGGAGACTTGTGCAAGTGAAGAAAGATACGTCGGTAGTGTTTAACAGTAAAAACATGGTCCAGCATCCGCTCATCGTGTCAATGCTCGAGACCCAAGAACAGAGTCGTGTGGAATTGGTAAGGATCTCTCTTTGAGCGAAATTTTTAAATGACAAAAAAAAAGTTAATATAAATTTCAAAACCTTTAGCGATTTGAAAATGCACATACATCTCGTATAACGCGTAATTTGACTTCGTGTAATCTTCGGATAATTTCAAAGACGAAGAAACATCGTGAACCGGACATTTCTTTTTTTGCACTTTTAATGAAATTCAAATGTATAGAGGTGACAGCATTAATTTCATAAATTATTATTTTGTGTATAAAAAAAATGTTTGAACCTTCTTTTTTATAACTGCACGATAAAATGTATTATTTAAATTTTGATCATTTCATCTTTGAATGATTTTTTTTACTTCTGTTTTAAAATATATTTAGTGTTTTATATGAAAAAAATGATTGAAACATAAACTCTCTTTTTATATCAGCCACATAACGTGATTTGTTTAACGTGGAACTTTTGTGACACGTAATTTCAGCGTTAAACGAGCATTAGTTTATTGAAATAAATAAATTTATCAGCTAAAAAATGTTAGGTTATACTATTTTTTAATTTTTACAATAATCAGTGAATATATTTTTTTATCGTGGAAAAAAGAAGTCGTCCTTTTTTATTAGTTCTTTCATACTAGTTACCTCATAAGAACTTCAAAAATACAAATTACAGTAGCAAATTTCAATCTACTTTCCAAACATATCCAGTCGAGATGTTTTATCGTACCATCAGGACTATCTGTCCTATAATATCTATTTAGAACAAAACGAACAGATTTTCTTGGAATTTACACATCATATAGTGCTGATTCAACAGACGTATCTATTTATTGTTGACGAAACCTCAAGAAACGTTTGAAATTAACGAGGATTTCTCATATATTTTGTTTTCTGCCATTTCGTCTGTTCTCAGTTTCTAGATTTAATCAACGAAATCAATCAGGAATCGTGGTTCGAAGCGCTCAATCCAGTCCAGTCACTGAATCCGAACGAAATCATTTACAGCGAATGGGATTGTCCGAAAGTGATCGCGTGCCATGCGTTCGTTCCAGATCGGGAGGAAGATCTACCGATACAACCGGGCGACATCATGCTCGTGACGCGGAAGATCGATGGTAAAAAATACACAAAAATAACATCTTGTTTTCCCGAAGAAAATTTAAAAAAAATACACAGTCACAGTTTTTTATGGTCTTTGTAAATCCTATATAATTTATTCTCTAAGGAATCCTACACAACGTAATTCATAATCTTTTTTCCGTGCTATACATAACGACGATATTGACCATTCAGTAAAGTGTTGAGTTGTGAAATTTCTGTCCATCAGGTAGTGTTTTGAAAAATTATGGGTGTTTTTTAAAATTAAAGATGTTTTTTTTAAAATTAGGGGTGTTTTTTTGAGAATTAAAGGTGTTTTTTTTAAATAGGGTATTGCAAAAAAATTAGGGGCTCTTTTTTGAAAATTAAGTGTGGATTTTAAAAATTAGGGGTGTTTTTTTAAATTAGTTTTTTTTAAAAAAATTAAGTGTGGATATTGAAAATTAGGGGTGTTTTTTAAAAATTAGCAGTGAATTTTTAAAAATTTCGAGTGGTTTATGAAAAATTAGTTGTTTTTTAGGAGTGTTTTTAAATTAGGGATAGTGTTTTGAAAAATTAGGGGTGTTTTTTTAAAATTAATTTAGCCATTATCATCACAGCCTTTTTGTTATAAAATCTTCTATTTCAATTTCTTTTATTTTGAAATTTCATTGACAATTACCTGTGTCATGTCAAGCTATATCATAGGACCAATCTTTCGACTTGCTTTATTTAATTATTTTATTTCCTTTTTTTTCGAGTTCATCTGTGTTTGTCGAGACAAGCATATTGTCGTTAGTAAATCCTAAAAGAATCGAATATATATCATATATGTGTGTGTGAAAATATAAAACTAAATTAAAGATGAAAATATATCGTAGGATGGAATTACGGAAAACGCGAGAGCGACAGCCTCGAAGGTTGGTTCCCAGATACTTTCGTCGTAGAAGTAGCCAGTGAACATCTCCGTGCGAAAAACATCAAACAGAGAGAAACCACGTTGAAACGATCGAAAAGTTTCATTCAGAAGAAGAATTCGTGAACGATATATTGTCTGTTCTTTCAGACGCGTCGTATCTCTGTTCAATGTTCTCGTCTGAAAGATCATTCTTTTTTTTATTTTGCGTGCTAATAATATAGACATCACCTGAGATTTTTTTTCATCATTTGTGACGGTTCACAATTCAAAAACTATTTGATTGATAATAGTATCGAAGTGAAATATAATAAAAGCGAGATAACATTTTTCAAATGATAAAAAATTAAACAAAACCTTATTTATTTTAATTATATGGAAAAGATTATATTTTTCGATAACCTTATCTTGAATTTCAAGAATATTATCAAACAATTCTATTATTATTAGATCATATAGGATATGAAATGCAATAATTTCGTTGTCATTTTTCGAGATTGTCTTTTATATAATATAATTATGTATGTATTGAAAAATGCCTAGTGTTTATTTAAATAATCATTTTTTTCATTAAGTTTGCGATAACATAATTTAAAATAGAACAATTAAATAAGATTCTTTCTTGTATAGACAATATAGATAATATTATTGTGTGAAAATATCTGAAAACAATAAAGTAAAAATAATATGTATGAATATCAGAAATTTTATCACTACTTATATAGGATAACTCAAACGAGATTGAAGGGTTTATACATACATTTACTTGTTTATTTATCCTTCAGTCTCATTCGAGCCATTATATATACATATATATATATATATATATATATATATATATATATATATATATATATGTGTGTGTGTGTGTGTGTGTGTGTGTGTGTGTTTGTATGTAAGTATATTATTGCGATGATGATTAAAATATGTATGAAAAATTCTAAAATAAATTACACATATGTACATATTGTTTTGAATGAAATTAAATAGTTGATTAAAAAATAAAGTAAAAAGCTTTGTTTTGTATCAATTTTTTGCAAATATTTGAAATTTTTTTAAGCATTCCTTATTTCCTGATTTTTTTATGCGAATTTTAGAATAATTTCACTTTGTAGCTTTGGTTTTATGCGGTTTTCGAAAATTACGGAACGTATCCCTACTTTTTCAATGTAAGTTAAGTAGTTTTTTGTGCGATTTTTTTAATGCGGTTTTTTGGGGAACGTATCTACCGCATAAAAACAGACTCGAGTGTAATAAATTCATGGAATTTCGTACGTTGTCGATATTGTAGATCTCTGTTTGTCTAGTTCGCGGCCGATATCGTTCGATGTCGCTGCTCGTTCGCGTCTCGTGCGATTTCGTGCGCGTCCGTCTGCCAGCGATATGCGACCGTCGAGTGACGACGATTCGCCTCGTGCTCGCTACGAGCGCACTGCTGCTCGTACGCCAGTCGGCCACATTTCATTCCGCTATCAACAAGTTGCGTACGTACGCGCATACGTCCCGAAATCTAAAAATACATATCCGTGCGTGCGTGTACGTGTACGTGCATCCGTATCTAGCTGTAAATTCGCACCGAACGGGAATAAAGACGTGATAAGCGCGCGCGCGCGCGTGTGTATGTGTGTGTGTGTTTTGGAACGAACGACAACGGCCTCGCGACGAAACTGCGATGTCACAACCGATCTGAGACGCGAACGAAAACAAAAACGTAACGTAACAAGTGGGAAAGTCTTGGACGGACGACAGTGATCGGAGGCGCGGACGAGCCGAAGACGACGCGCGAGACGAGGACGACGACGACGTCCGACGCGCGATTTGCAACGATCGTCGCCACGCCGCGCGCTGCTTCCAGTTTGTTGTTCGTGAAACTTTTTCGTCTCGCGCGCCCGACTTATTAATAAACGACGGCGGCGGCGACGACGACGACGACCACGACCACGACGACCACGACCCTCCTCGGATTTCACTGAACGCGCTGCTGTTAAGTCGTTGTTTGCACCGAAACATCTCTGATAATAATATTTGATTTCGTGTGTGTGTGTGTGTGTGTGTCTGTCTATCTATTTGTCTGTGTATGCGTGTGCGCTGTATCGTATGTTCCTCAACGAACAAACTAACAAGTATATGCGTGCCTGTGTGTGTAACATCCATTCGTTGCGTATGCATGTATGTGTGTGACTATCATATGTGCGCCGCGTGCAAGAAGACAAACAACGGATTCGTCGTGGTGTAACAAACAGCGAGCCTCGACGCACTCGTAGTTTACTAGCGAAATTTTTCGTGCGCGGTCAGTACTTAAAAACGTATCCGAAAAGATCGAAGAGAAACACTCGTACGAGAAAATCCCACAGAGAAGATCGATTTCGAAGCAGACCGTGCGAAACTTCGAAGAGTCCTAGAATCGAAATCGGCACGGACCGATCGGCCGAGTGAAATTGTTCGAGTGATTATCGCGATAGAAATAGAAACGGTAAACACAACAGAGAGATACGTGCGTGAAAGTGCGCGACGACATTCTTTGTAGCGCGACGTCGGCCGTTCGCAGTGTCGGACCGATAGGCGATTGATGTTTGAAAAATAAGCCCGAACGAAAAAAAATCACGTTGAAATTTCCTAATAAATGTCTCGACGTTCGAATGTCATCGAGTTTTAACACACGGACAGTGCATTTTCAAAAAGACTCGTCGTGTATTTTTTGATCGAAAAAACAGTTTTTTCATTCTCAACACGAAATCGAATCATCTCAGTACTGTTTTAATGTTTTTGTCCGATTCTATCGAATCTGATTAAAATAAGTCACAAAGAAAAACCATCCGACCGAATTAAATAACAACAAAGAGAAAATATTTAATCGAAGCAATTCTTAAAACAGTATCGAATAAGCAGTGATTTCTTAGAAGAATCGTAGATATATAATTTTGCTCGATACAAATTTGTGTAGAGATATCGAATAAAAATCCAAACTTCGTTTTCTACATCTAGTTCTATAGCACCGATCGAAATTTCAAATCGTCTCAACAAATTCCAAATTGCATCTCATACATCCAGCTATTTGTCTCCAATCGAGAGCTGTCTTATTGCTTTGAGTACGAACACTCCGACTGCTGATAATTATTCAATTTGGATTTATCTTCATTGTTTGTTCTTGATTCTTATTGATAATCAATTAATGATCTTGAAAATTTAGATTCAATTTTTATAGAAAAATAAACCCGGACGATTATTTTCTGGTGATTTTTTTTTGTTTTTTTGTAGTGAGATTGGTGTTTTATAGATGAACTTGAGTTAGAGGGACAAATCTTCTTCTTATCGATTGTCTCTGTTATCTGTTCGCTCGATCGACATACTCTCGACACACAAATAACAATCGTGTTGTTTCATCGCATCGTGTGGTTGTTGTTTAAAATAAAACGTTTTATTGAACAAATAGGAAATATAGATATTGATCTTGTAGTCGACGATCGTAGTGTATCCGTTTGCTGTGTTACTGTATCGTACGACTGTTGTTCGAAATAAAACATTTTATCGTCGATAGAATCGTATCTGAAAGAAGTACAAATTATTGAAAGGGATTGCGAAGTTTTTCCAAAATCTCATTTCGTCCACGTGTAGGGCTTGCGTTTCTTCAGCAGCATCTTCTGTTGAAAATAATTATCTGTCTGTTAAACACTTTCACTGGAGATTCAGAGACTCCTCTCCGAAGACTTCTTGTCACTTTTCCGTGCTGACGTCTCTCTACGTTGCGAATAGAATTTCCGACGACAGAGAAATAAGAAAACAAGAACAAAACCGTATTTGAATGCATCGTGTCGTCTGATCTCGTTGTATCGAGACGAACGACATACGAACACACACACACACAAATATATATATATATAAGTTTTGCGTCCGCGTGCGTGTGTGCGTCGGAGATTTCGTCCGACCGAAAGTGAATATCTCTTCGTCCGTCACGTGATTCCTCGTTGCGGCGATCTCGGTCGTTCGTTATTGTGTCGTCGTGTGCCAGTAACCTGTCTTCATCTCGACGACGAACGGGCGGTCCTCAGAGATCGTACATCGTTTCGTTTCTTGTACCTTGAACTATCTTCGGCGAGCACGATTTGGTTTTAAATCGAATTCGAACGCGGGACCGCGTGTTGTGTCGGTGCAGTTGCTGCTGCTGCTGTTGTTGTTGTTGTGCTGTTTGTTGTTTGTTATCGAGATCCGTACGAGAATAGTGCGGATGTGCGCGAGTGCCGAGTGACGTAACAGGCGAAGACGAGATCTGTCTGTCGTGTGAAAACGAATAGTTTTGGTGCATAGACGACGCGAGATTCAAGATTCGACGCACGGAAATCGCTGGTAACGGATCGACGTTACCGGACTCGTCGGTGGATCCTGTATTAACATCACACATGGTGAGTGACTATTGGATTTTCTTTTCAATCGAAATTTCAATGGTGGCTGTACAGAAACCACCGATCTAAAATAATAAACGCACGTGTAAATACGAAAACATATTTACTTTTAAGTATATAAAATCAAACGGACACACCACGATGTGTTGCTCATTGAAGCACGGCGAGCAAAGGTGCGATATAGCCCGGTTCGTAACGTAATTTGGATGTTTTTATTCTGTTTTATTTCGTTTAAATTTCAAATATTGCTCGAGTATTAAGTAAACAAGAAACCGCTGTCATTCTTGCATGTATTTTAATTCCGAGAATTATTTCTTATGACTCATTACTCCGGGTATATTAACCGAGTGACAAAGTACATACCTTGTTTCATTCGTTTACTGCATCTCGACGTGTTCGATTTAATTTAAAATATAATTTCGACCGTACAAAATGTCTGTCCGAAAAGTATAATATGTGGATGTTTTCTTTACGAATTGAAACTCAGTCGAAACAGAAAAATCTGCACCGCACTTTAAAAAAAGATAGTTACGTTAAAAATGACCGAAGTGATTTGAAAATTTTACTACAAAAAGTAACTCGTTAGAAAAATGTAAATATGAATTTGTATCGAATTTGGAGAAGAAGCAATTAAGAACTACCTAGAGGCGGTTTAAAAAAATTTGCTTCGACGAATGGATCATTAGAAAAAGAAACCAGATCAGCAGATGGACTATCAAATGTAAATATTGATGAATTACAAACGTCGATTGAAGTAAATTCGAATTTAACCCTTATCGGTCGTATGTCACCTCTGACGTGACATTACAACTTTGATCTATCGGTCGTATGTCACGTGCGAGGTGACAAGACTGAACAAGTAACAACATCCTCATTGCTGATTGTACACACTGTATGTTTTTATAGTTTAATTCTTACTCGATAACAGACCACACGTTCTGTCATATTTCAGCAATTATTTCACTTATATTATAATGTTTTATTCCTCTAAAAATGAATAAAGAAAACTATAGCAATATGGAAAGTGACAGTGATAGTTGTAGTGAAATATGTGAAAATTTTGAATATTCGGCAAATGATTTTAATTCTTGTGATACAAGTGTTATATTTCAGTCAAGGAAAAAATTGATCCCTATTCAATATTCAAGTGAAGAGGAAAGCAAAATGGAAAGAGAAATTGTTCCTGATTGTGATGAAGATCGGATTGAAATCGACAGTGATGATGAAGACAATTTAACTTCAAGTATTTCTTTTGCAAATATAGGACGCCAAATCTTCGGAAATGTTCAGGAGGCTATAAATTATTTTAAAAAAATTTCTACGGACGAATTTATAACAGAAATTTTAACGCAAGCTAGCTTATATGCCAATGAGGAAATTAAAAAAAAAACTTAACAACCAGGTCAATTTGGCACAATTGGAAAGATATTTCATATGATGAAATAAGTGCTTTTTTCGGGGTTGTTTTGTGAAAGACTAATGAAAGACGACTAGATACTTCTGCTAAACTTGTATCAGAAAACCATTCTTTCGTGTAGGAAAATGTTTCAAAAAATACCACACATTGAAAAAATATAAATAACATTTAAGCTTGAAGATTACACGTTTAATAAAATGTAAACATTTAAAGTGTAAATATAAATATTTTTATGCACAAAACTGCCTTTTTATATCGAGGAACGTTAGTTACTCTTCTCTTACAGTAAGCACTCAAATATATCCTCAACCTAGCGGAAAGTTAAGTACAAAATGCTAACGTCCGATAAGGGTTAATATATCAACAGCTTGCTAAAGAGTTCAGAATAAGGGCCGAGACAATACGAAATCATTTGCATAAAATAGGGATGTAATAGAAAATGAGTACTGCACACCTTAACTCCAGACAACAGATTACAGCTTCTCTTATTTCATGGCTAAAATAGTAAAACTTTTTGGACCAAATTTTGACGTATGATGAAAAATAGATTCTTTATTCCAATTATAAACTTAGTTTTACCACTAGCTATCATTGCTACATACACCTAATGCAATAAAATTGGCTGCGAACAAAATTCTTTTTTGTGTTTGGTGGATTTTAAGCGAAATTATTTATTACAAGTCTCACAGTAAATATTTCCAGTACATAAAGAGTACCAAGAGTGCATAATGCATTACAACAAAAATAACCAGTGCTAGTAAATCGACAAAGAGTTTTGTTTTCGTAAAATAATATAGTTCGATCACACGTTACACTAATGAAAAGAAAAGAGATAATAAATTTATGATAGAAAATTGTACTTCAACCTCCAGAATATCCACCAGACATCCTATCATCGGATTTTCATTTACTTTTGTCTCTGAATAACTATAACACAAATGAATTATCACTCAGGAGTGTTCAACAATCACTTACTGTCATTTTATTGTTTATTATAACAATGAGCTAATGCGCAATTCGACGAAGTGCCATCGACGTCAGAGCGTTTTTGTTATAAAATCGAGAATAATTGTTTGAAGTCATTATATATTAATTTCGATAACTATAAGTAGAGTAGAGAATTTACTAGCGACAGTGTTAAAAGCAGAATTTTTCAAATTTTTTAAAATAAACATTTTGAATTTCATAAAAATGGAATTTATAAATTGTCACGATGAGGAAAGATAGTTTAGTGTGCAGGTAGATATTTTGACAAAAAAAATATTTGTAGTAAAAAAAACAAGTGTTCTTACTTTAATCTCAAAAGCGACATAACTTTCTTGATTACCTCATATTTTCAATATTATATATATATAATGTTGAAAACGACTATATGAGATTCGGAAGTATTTTGAAACTTAACCAACCAGATGCCAAAACTCTGGTGAAAATTTTAAAAATAATATCTCATTTTTTAACACTGACTCGTTCGTCTCTACCCACTAACATCAAAACTTCTCACCTATCCCGCCTTTATTTCATCGTTTTCCATCGAAACCTGACAAAACCGACACACGCGCACAAATTAAAACCAATACAAACATTAATCAAAAAACAAGCACACAAACTGTGATCGTCGTTCGAAATTGGTCCATTAACAACGACGTTTCGCGTCTCTGTTTGAGAAAAAGGAACGCGACGCGCGCGTTGAAAATATTATTAACGACGGGACGTGCCGTTATCGTCGTGTTATTTGCATTCTTTTTTTTTCTTTTTTTTTGCAATCGCACGACGTCGATCCGCTCTGCGACAGCTTTTTCGCGGTCGTGTGTGAAAATCCGTGCTAAATTTACGCGTGTCGCTGAAGGACGGACGCGAACGTCCGACAAGAGATTTCAAAATAGAAAGACGATGATTTACGTACGGATTCTTGTCACCAACTGTACGTATGCATATTTGTATAAATTTAAATTTATTTATTTATATAAATATATATATATATATCAGAGAGAGAGAGAGAGAGAGACATCCAAATGCGACGCCTAGATTGTGTTTTATTAAAAATAAACTGTACACATATTTTCTTTATATACCACCCTATACACATGTTTCTTTTTAATAAAACACAAATTTAGGCGTCACATTTGGATGACCCTATATGTACTCGTACACATGTATGTAAATATGCATATATAGAATATATACATACGTATGAATGTATTTGCGTACAAATGATCTACGAGGTTCTATCGTGTCCCATAATGCAAAAATCTAACGGTTGTTCAACTGCCAAGGTAGCAACGACCGAAACAACGGTCCGTTGTTGGAGGAATACCGCGAGGTAATGCCTCCAGACGCACAAATGCCTGAACGAAGCAGGGTTAGGAAGGAATGCACAATAGGAGCTTTTCACGAATTCCGGTAGAACAGCGTTCCACCGGAACTGTTGCATACGTTTAGTCAGGGGGAGCTCCAGCCACCGAAGTGACTCTTGCTGACCAAGTTTAATCGGGAGTCGCACGGACCTTACGATGAAACTCCAAGCGGAGCAAGCAGTTCATCGACAAGATCGATAGTCCCCAACGCCCTGATAAAATGTACAACCGACGAGCCTGTTCACGAACAAACTCGTCGACCGTGAGCAGTCGGAGATCGCGATCTAGGGTAGTGTTACGAACAAAAAGGTGCGCATCGGTCAACCTATTTTACCTGAAGCTTTCTCACATTGGCGTGATCGTATGCCCAGGCCGGACTCGCATACGTCATGATCGGTCGGATACAGGTGAGGTAAATAGCGCTTTGACCTCAACGAGAGCTTCGACCTCCTATTCAGCAGCGAGTACAGCCTGCAGAACTGGGCCTGCGCCTTCGTAAGAACATACTTAGTATGGCTCTTGAAGGCCAGGCGTGTCTAACACGACACCAAGGTACTTGGCCTCCTTTGCCCACTCCACGTCCACACCATTGAGCTCGAGCGAGTCGGGCTCACGGTGCTTCTGCTGCAGAGTAGGTCGAAAGAAGACCGCCACGGACTTCTGCGCGTTCACTCGGATCCTCCACGTTCGATAGAACGAGTCGAGTTCATCGAGTTGAGCTTGCAGTCGCTCATGGACGTACCTCGGGCGCCATGATTGCGCCACAATTGCAACGTCATCCGCAAAGAGGGCCGTATGCTGCTCGCACGGTACGTCATTGACGTACAGATTGAACAACACCGGCCCTAGGACACTTCCCTGCGGGACGCCAGCTGCTACAGGTCTGGTGGACGACCTCTCCCCGTCCAAGCTCACATAGAAGGAGCGATCCTTCAAGTATGATGCCAAAAGATGGACCACACTTTCAGGAAACCCCATGTATATGAGCTTGTAGAGGAGTCCAGCATGCCAGACCTTGTCAAATGCTTTTTCAACGTCCAAAAACACAGCACCAGTGCATTTATGTTCATTGAAGCCGCGTGCCACGCGTTCCGTCAGCCGGACAAGCTGCTGGGTCGTATCGTGAGCCGCCCGAAAACCAAACTGCTCATCGATCATGGTTCTGCAAGCAGAAACATGATCGAGTATCCTCCTGAGAAGGGTTCTTTCGAACACCTTACTCAGGTTGGAGAGCAGCGTAATCGGACGGTAATTCACGGCGTGCCTCAGCGACTTGCCGACCTTCGGAATCGCGATAACTTTGCCAAGTTTCCAGCAGGAGGGAAAGTGCTTCGTCTGAATGATCCCGGTTGTTCAACTAACGGTTATCCCTCGCTTTAATAGATTTTAATCGGAAGTCACTTGGTAACAGTGCGAAATAACGCGTTAGAAATGTGCGTACGGTGTGCACGCTCTGTCTCAAAATTATCCGAATTTTGATCATAACATCTTTCGAAATAAACTGGTATTGTTTTTTCGTCGATACTTATTTTTAACTGTGACCGATCTGGTTGAAATTCAACACATGTACCGTTTGCTACGATGCTCAACGTGACAGTACCTGTTCGTTTCGGAATTGTGGCGAATTCGTTTTTACACAGATAAATTATAACGTCGACGCCACGAGATATTAGAAAAAAAATGTTCAAGAGTTAT
Organism: Neoneuromus ignobilis; assembly: GCA_029203775.1. Lineage (NCBI taxonomy): Eukaryota > Metazoa > Arthropoda > Insecta > Megaloptera > Corydalidae > Neoneuromus > Neoneuromus ignobilis. Next base: position 524,024 of record CP092090.1, on the reverse strand, counting down.
TTATCGTTCGTTCGAATTGTTTATAAACTCCGATAGGCATTTCGACGGCAATGTCGTCATTACCAGAGCGCTACGTTATAAACTCGACAGGTTTTATAACGCACCGCTCTGATAATGATGACATTTCATTATCAATTTAAGATATGATATCTGTCAAGAAATTCTCTACGTTTTTAATTCAATTTTGACTACTAGAAATTTTTGAAAAAACATGTTTTTTAAAAAAAGGTATTTTTGCGCAATAGACATTAACCATCTTAAAACCTGTAAAAAACATTTTTTTAATTACTGTTATATTTTTCAATTTTTCATTGTAAGTTAAGTCTTATTTTGTGCGATTTTTTCAATGCGGTTTTCTGCGGAACGTATCTACCGTATAAAAACAGACCTAGGTGTGTATATATATATATATATATATATATATATATTCATTAAACGTGTCTTTATGCCAATCGTACCCGATCCCCCCGTCCCCCGCACCATACATAACCGAAACTATTATGTCGACATTAAACGTTTTCATCTTGCAATTCAATTACGGGATGATATTACATCGACGGTGTGATTTTTCCCCGGAAACCGAACGAACGCGCTGTTTACAGACGCACGCACGCACGCACTGTCGTACTCGTGCGTGAGTGTGAATCGGCGTGTGGGCGGCCGGACGAGAGGTTCAGTATGAAGCCGAAATGGAGAAGAACGATACGTGCGTGCGTATGTATGAGTGTGTACTCGACGACTTATGTTCGCATTGAATCGATTCTGTTTCATGTTGTGTTCGTTTGAATGGCGGGCGGTGATAGACGGCGTTCTTTAGATTATGGGTGTAGCCGAATATGGCAGTCGGATCGTGCGGTTTGGAAGCGACGAGAGATAAACGCTCTCGTTTCATGAGAAATTATTCAAATACCGCCGCAACGTGTGATATGAAAGTAATCCGATACAACGCTTTGAAGAAGCTGCGACAACTGTTGGGCCTTTTCACACTAATCAGCGTGCATACAGTATTCACGCCCATTATCGCTCATCGCACAGCCTCTTATCACCAAAAACCCCCACCTAAAAAAAAATAGTTTTCCGGTAAGAGCGTGTGAGACGAGCGGTAATGGGGCCTGAATACTGTATGCACGTTGACTGGTGTGGAAAGGCCCATTGTAGAATACTCGCGTCTTTTTCTGTTGTAACAACAACATCAGTTCTACAATAGAAATTGTAACAACAACAGTTAGAGCTCCTCAAGCCACTATTACAGCTGTTTGATAAATAAAGAATGTCTTTTTAAACGCTGTAAAAAGCTGTAGCTGATTGATAAATAAAAATATCGTTTTAAAAAATGTACTTTCAATTATTTAAAATAAAACTTAGATGGGATAGAAACATAAGAAAATATGTCCAAATTGATTGAGAAAAAAGGCATTGGATTGGTTGAAGTAAGAAGTTTATGTAGAGACAGTTGATAAAAAGAGACTGATGATGATATTATAACACACACACATATTATATATATATATATATATATATATATATATATATACATACATACATACATACATACATACATACATACATACATATAAATCATCCTTTTTCTATTCATTACTATCTGAAGATCTCTCACAAAACCCTTCACTTTGACCAATCCAGTGCCTATATATACACATATATACATGTATATATATATATATATATATATATATATATATATATGTGTGTGTGTGTGTGTGTGTGTGTGTTTTATTACCATAATAAAAACCACCATATCGAACGAAATTAATTAAACATTTTTTTTAAAAAAAATATCACCCACTCTAGTATCAAAAAAAAACCTGAAATGAAATAAACTCATCAGAATTAATTTTAGTAAGTGGTGGGCGGTAGGTTGGCTCTGTACTTTTAAATTGTAACAAATTAAACGTTAATTACCCCGAAGCGATTTATACATACATACAATGTAGGTGTGTGCGTGCGTTTATTACGCGATTGTAACAATTCATCGACGTATCGTTTTTGATTCCAAATGTATATATTCTGTACATGTGTATATGTACATACATACAGACATACACACACACACACACACACACACACACACACACACATATATATATATATATATATATATATATATATATATATATGTATGCATGTATGTATGAATGTATACGTATGTATGTATGTATGTATATATATATTTACATATGTATGTATGAAACGATCTAATTCGATGATAATGTAGTCTTTCGTACGGAAAATGTGCGTCAAACGTTCAGCACCGTTGCTTGAAATGATTTGTGTTGTACGACGAATTATTGTTACGTAGTGCAATTATCCAACGCGGTTGTTCAATCTGTACTTGACACACATTTCGTGCGTTGCACATTTTTTTTTGTAAATTTATTAAATGTATATCTATGTGTGGTACATACATATATACATATACATACAAATACACACAAATACACACACACACACACACACACACATATATATATATATATATATATATATATATATATATATATATATGTATGTATGTATATGTATAAAACATTGTACCAAATGAAATTACCAATTTTACATACAATTACCAAATCGTGCTAATTTAAACGGAACAAATATTCGGTTTATGGTTCGTTTCATCTTACCGGAATAATTTTATAAATAAAATGACATATTTTCAAAATTGACAAATTGCTTAAATATTTGTATCTGGATATTCCGACTCGGTAGTATTTTATTTCGATAGTGGGACGAGGAGGAGAGCGAATAATAAAATCTAATGGTATTGGTACGAGTGATCAATTAATCGTTAATATAAATTAACTACAGCTGTAAACGCATATGAATGAAAAAAAGTTATTCGAATCTCTGACAAATAATTGATAAGTATGTTTCCATGATTCGAATAATAATGTTGTGAATAGCTGAAAAGTTTATAATTGGTGAATGTTGTACGCCTGTACCGAATCGAAATCACTCTTAGCGACTTCGTACGACGACTATATACTTTTTATCAACTTCAATTTACGTACAGAACTTTATGTCGAGATTTAATGATCTGCTCGTTAATACGCCTCCTTCTTTATTAAATGAAATGTCGAAAAAGTGCCGTAGGAAATTATTTCGTTCCCGTACAATCGGAATATGAGCTTAATCCGCATTTTTCACGACAATATTACACGAGTCGAATAATTGACTTGCGGATGGTTTGTTTTGTTCCGCCAACACACGCTGAAGTTAGGTAGATTATGTTTGTACGTCCGTCTGGATTTTATATACAGGAGTGGACAAAATAAGTAAACGATTATGATTTTTGTTCTGTTCATTTCTGTCAGTCGTGCTTGTACAGTTGAACGGTTTCAGTGACTTTATGATTGTGGAATTTTTACTTTCTAAAAATTCGTTATTATTCTTACTATTTTTTCCAGTTACCACTTTCTAAAAAATTATAATTGGAAGGAGTCGAGTTAGGAATGTAAGAATTTGTTGTGGAAGGTATTTAATATGGAACATCACGATTATTAATCTCACTGATTGAACAACGATCGAGAGTCGAAATGACATTATTCGTAAATAATAGTCATTTCAAAAAAAAAAAAATCCTTTAGATTACCCATGAAACAACTTTAGATAAATTTAAAATTATTTTTTAAGGGGATATTCTAGTCTAGAATTTCGAAAAAATCGATTATTTTTTTTGCATATTTTCAAAGTTTAGACTTTTAAGAATATGTCCTTAAGAGGATTTTTCGAAATTCGAATTATTTTCGGAGTTATAGCTATTTTTGTGACGCGCCAACCAATCCGGTCTGGCCGGAACGAATCAACTTTAAACGCGTTTTTCTCGAAATTACTTTTTTTGACACGGTTGACGTGATATCTCAAGTTCTAATGGACCGATTTACTTGAAATTTGGTACAGAGCTTCTCAATATAACAGTGATTGTCCCCGCCTAGGATTTTTTGAAAATTTTGTTTTTTTACTATTTTTAAAAAATTACGAAAGTTGAAAAAATAGGGCAAAAAATGACTGTTTTTTACACTGCCGCCGTTTAGCGAAAAATTTTTTTTTTAATTTCTCTAGGCGGGGATACTACTACAACCTTCTTTTTCAATAATTTTAAAAAAAAATATTTCAGATGACCGGAAGGGTTGGAACCACGTCAACCAAGAGACACCTTTTTTTTCGAGCCCCCACTTTGTCAGCCTGTACCTTTTTCAATTTTGAATTTTTTGTTTTTAATAATACTTTTTATACTCTTAAAATGTCAATAAATAACTGATAAAAAATGGATATTAAAAATATTTGTTGTTTTTTTTATAGCGCCCGAAAAACACCTAAAATTCGTGCGTCTAGACTAGAATACGCCCTTAATACGATATTTATAATGAAAATAGCATCGAATCAGAGAAACAATTAATTTAAAGATGATAGCTCGACCATCGAGGTCGTCTGATTTCATTCCTCGAGATTTTCCAATGGGACTATTTGATTAGTCCCATAGGTGAAAAAAATCCTATCGTACTCGAGACAAAGATTTTTTATTACTGTATTAACATCTCCACTATTTTAATCAAGCTGGCTTATAAAACTAAACTCAGCTAATTCCAGTCATCGATTTATAGCAAGGATTCAATTTATGTATAGTGTTTTAATCTCATGGTAATGATTATATATTGTAATGGACTGTAATTTTTATTATTAAGATTCTCAGTGATGTATACTTTATTTATCTCTTTACACTCTTTATTATATCGTATCGTTGTTTTACACTACTTTATTTACACTATTTTCGCATCGTTGTTAATAACAACGGTTGCCACCGTTACCTATTTATTTATTATTGTTGTTGCATAGCAACAATAATTCGTTGCTATGCAACGTATAGGATTACGGTTGAAAACTGATCAACAATTTTGCGAGTAAATAAAGTTATAAACGATCAATTATTAGAAGTTTTTTGAAAGACTGGTTATTTTTCTATAGAATAATATGGCTAATTGTCAAGCATCGAAACTTGTTATTTCAAATCAGAGTAAATGTCTATACTGATTTGAAATATGCGAAATGTTTATATCTGGAAGAAAAAGAAAGAAATGCGAATTGGCGCTTGCTAACGACTTTTACTGAAACCCCAGTAAAAAGTAAACATCGGCGTATCTTTTCTACCAAAAAAAATAATGTCGAGGAATCAAATCGCTTAATATTTTTTGCCGTTCACCCTGTGCACGTACACGCGTGTTGTGTTTACTTGCGTATAGATTTATTTGAAATCCAAGCCGACACACAGATACGAAATCAGTCCGTCTGATATGATCGATAAGACAGGATATTCATTTACGAACTTCCTGTCGTTTTCATTCCCGATGACGTTTTTCGGAACACGATTCGAGCACGTCGACGGATCGAACGGACGTCGAGTAGCCAATCGAATCCCGGTCGGACGGACCGACCGTCTCGTCGTTTTCTCCATCATCTTCGTCGGTCGTGCGGTACTCGTGCTCGTGTCGTGTCCTCCGTCTTCGTCTCTCGAACGCACGTAGATAAACGCCGACATAATTAATGTGGAATATTATCAGATCTTGAATGGATACGCTGACAGGTTGCGTCGTTACATGTCGGATCTTCGTGACGAGAAGCGGTCAGGATGCGAGGGTCTGTTTTTTGTCTCCCGTTTCTATCGGCCGAGCGCGATAAATAGATGAACGGACGGACGACTTATTCGATGGATAATTGAACGGCGGAACTCTATCGATGTGTATTAAACGTTTTTTTCCTTTTTTTTGTTCGTCGTACGGAGATAATTTACACGGTTGAAAAATCGTTAGTACAGAAACAGTTTCTTTTAATCTTCGAACAAACAATGTCAACGGGTTAGCCGATAAGAAGTACTCGTTATTTTTTATTTTTTTCGATCTTGTAACTTGATTGAAACGTTCATCTTTTCAATATGTGAAGGGTTTTTTTTTCAAATTACTATTAAGTACATTCAGGATTGGCTCTTTTTCAATCTACAGAGATGAGAAGTACACATTTCCAATTAAATTCTGGTCATTCGTAATGAACCCATTGATCTAGCTTGGAAACTTTATTAAAATGTGGCGGCTATGAATTTCGTAACAATTAAGGCTTAGTAGACACATGACATATAGTGGCGTGCTGTTTTTTACTGCTCATGCGCAGTTATAATATTCGTGTGTACTTTACTTACTGCGCATGCTCTTAGGTCATGTAGTGACACGTTTTCGAGTCATTATGTGTCGTATGTCGACCCAGTCTTAGACTCTACTGGCCAGTTAATTTATTTGCTGATTGTTATAAATATTATTTGATTAGCAAGTATAAAAACATAAGAATTGTGCTGTGAGCGAGGAGACGTATTCCAGCTGCTCTCTCGCAAACAACTCGCGTACGTGAACAAATGGAGAACACGAACCTCCAAAAAAATTATGCTCATGTCATCAACATATAATCGTATAAAAGAAATGCAATAATCGTTGTTTATTTTATTCGCTAATACACATTTCGATGCTCGTACCCTAATCATCAAAGAGTCGCAATGTAAGATAATATAACGAAACATTTTAATTTCCGTATAAATAAACTATCATCCTTTTGTAAGAGTGACTTTATAACGCAATGCTCTGACGATGATGGCATTGACATAGAAATGTGCATCGCCTTCTGAATGACGAAAGCGAGCAATAAATGATTATTGAACACTTTTTTCAATATCTTGTGATATTGGAATGATTGGAGGTTATTTGTACGAATTCATATGTTATTTTACAATCTTCCCATCGAATGGTGTATAGAAGAGAGATCACTAAAAACAGCGATACAGTCAGTTATTCGACAAGAATTACCCGGAGATGTTTACGACTAGGATATGTCGCAAATCGTATTGACCCACTCGTACACAACGTATTTATATGCTAAATATTAAATACGTGACGTGAGAGCACATCGCGTGTACAGAGATCTGCGTCATTGATTGATAGTAGTCTCATAGAAAGAGGTGCCGCGATGTCTGTGAATACCTCGACACACACACACACACACGTACGCAGGCAGATCTAGTTATGAGAACGATCGGCCGAGGAGTGGAAGAAGAACGGATGAAAAAAAAACGCGGTCGGACATGGGGTACCGGCGATTCTGTCGTCGGTGCAGGCGCGACACGACGACAGAGATATTGCGCTCGACCTTGGTCCAACGTATAATTATCCTTTCTTCTCATCGGCGATTCGATTTAATTACAAAGCAACGAGACGACGTACGAACATACGAAGAAGAAATACGACATCGTGTATGTGTGTGCGTACACACACGTGCAGTTACACATTTAACAGCGCAATGAGGAGGACGGAGACGAGATATGTATAATAAGATATCCCGAGGCGTAAGAAGAAGCAGCGGTCCTACGCGTATGTGTGTGTAGTTCATCGAGACGAGAGTGAACACGTTCGCATGTGTGTGTGTGTGTGTTTATGCGGTTCCCTTGCGCGGCTATTATGTTGCCCCGCCGCTATGGTTTTATCGGGGCACCTTGAAGACGAACGAGTAAACGGTTCACACAGCATCCGAGATAAATGGATCGGGCAGTGGAACGAACGGACGAGAGATCGCACACGACGATGACAGTGTTTGAAAACTTGCGAGATGAAGATATGATAACACGTCGATTGTTTTCATGAGTTTGGTTTAGGGCGTTAGGGGAAAAATGAAGCGCCGATCTCAACGTAACGAGACTTCATAAAAATGTTGTTGTGAACGATGGATATTCTTCATGAAATATTCGGTTGTACGTTTATGATAATTTACATACGAATTCCATGTTGTTATTTTTGACCCATCTACAGGGGAAAGTATTGTACGTTAGAAAAATAATAATAATAATTTCACACGATTGAATTGCAATCATCTCAACATCACGAGATATTGAAAAAGTTGTTTAACCGACATGTTTATTTATTTATAAGCTGATGTGCATTTCGATGGCAATATCATCTATCGTCAGAGAGCTGTGCTATAAAATACAAAGATTTATGGCGACTATGAATTTTGTGACAATCAACGATGAGTGTCGTGTCTTCTTATCGACAACGATTATTAGACTCGAGCGTCCAGTTAATTTATTTGCTGATTGTTATAAATATTATTTGATTAGCAAATATAAAAGCATAAAAATTGTGCTGCGAGCCACGAGACGTATTCCAGCTGCTCTATCGTAAACAACTCGTGCACGTGAACAAACGGAGAATACGATTCTCCAAAGATTTCTTAACGCAGCGCTTTGATAATGATGTCATTGTCATCGAATTGCGCATCAACTATAAACCCGATCGGCTTATAAAATACCCTTTTCTACATTAATGGCCCAGTACCATTTAGAATTTTCTTCTTGATCTGTCTCATCTAACCGTATATCACTTCTTGAGCCTTTTTATATTTCTATGATTCCAGTTAATAATTAATTTCTCTTACTCATAGGTAATATTCTTTCTTGTTCCGTTTCCATTCTAAACTCTTCACCTTTTCTATAACATCCTCAACTTTTGTTTTCTTTCTTCTTCACTTAATTTAATTTTTATTTTTACTTGTTATTTCTAATATGCATTTTCTTGAAATGTTATATATTTTTTCACTTAGGACTTATATTTCACTGCTATAACTGATGACGGTTAAAATACATGTTATTCTTACAAAAGTTACAAATTACCATATAATTGAATATTAGATGAAATTATGAGATGAGAATAAATGCTTTGTGGAAATTATATCAATTTATTTAGGGAAAAATCTGACAAATTCTCCTCGTCGAACCAGTCATTAGAGAATATAATTAAACCGCCGCAAAATGTCTATTAAAAAAAGAAAAAAAACCGTTAACGTTATTAATCTGTCTCTCGGATTTAATTTGCAAAAACGTTTCAGCCGCTGAAAATCGCGATAATCGTCCGAAAGAACACAACGAAATAAGTGGTTAACGAGCGGATAATAAGATAAACGATTCCCGACGGTAAAAATGTCGGAACGAACTAACGAAGCGCGCGTGCAATTAAATTCGCAAACGACACAGTTTATTTAGGACGGTGTTCATTATGCTGCGTCCGTGCACAACGGCGTTCGACAGTTTATGTAATTGCGTTCACAGAATGTGGTCGGTCGGTGGTTCTGTACACGTGCGCGACCGCAAATCTGCATCTGTTTGTCTGCCGATGGGATGCTGGTTCGTCAACGACGCACGGATCGATTCGATACGACCGCGAACCGGTCTAATTTAGAAGTACAATGGAAAACGAGCTGTTTTCGAACACTCTTTTCAACAGCTCCGTTTCTTTTTTGTCATTGATCCATTGGTACCGCTTATACGTTTTTTTTTTTTATGGAAGTGATGAGCGAACACAAGATATTGAAAAAGTGTTCAATGATTATTTTGGAATTTATGTCTTTACCATTTTCTCCAAACTATCTTGTTCTTTGCGCTTTTTACTCGTTACGATATCTTATTCCTCAATCGATTGTTCATGTTTGTTATTATGGCAATTTTTCCACTCGCTTGTATGTGTCCTCTGTAGGATTTTTCTTTCAAAATATCTCATTGCATTTTCATTTATTTACGTTAGTATCCAGGTTTCTGATGTCACTGTAGGATAGTCCAAATGTGACTAAAGTGTTTAATCGTACATTCACCTCTTAGTATCCTTCGGTCTCATCAAGGCCATCAAATATAAAATAAATCATATTTTAATATTCGTTGTTCGTGCCGCAAACTGATTTTTGAACATATGTTTATTTGCATGATATACTTTTTGTTCCAATAAATCTCTCCATAAAAATCTGTTGCTCTTGTTTCACAACATAGCAATTTGTTGAAGATAAAATTGTCTATTTCACACTTCAATCTCCAATATAAAATACCATCGTATTTCTCTTAGTCTGAGACATTTGCATTATCCTGGCTGACAAAAAGGTTCTACCAAGAGTTAAGCTGATGGTACACATGACATGTAGTGGCGTGCAGTTTTTACTTACTGCTCATGCGCAATTATAGCATACGTGTGTATTTTAACAAACCGGTGCAGCCTGTGGCTTACTGCGCATGCTCCCTTGTGATCTTTGGGCGATATTTGGTAGCTTTTATAAAGACTATCGGGTTTTTGCAATTCCTGTAAAAATGAAAATAGTATAATGAACTTAATTGCATTCGAAATGTTGAAGGGATCTACTACAGAGTCTACTTTAAAAAATTAATAATGGGGTAAAATCGAACTGTATTATAAGAAAAACAACAGGTTGAAGAAAGCTGACCTTTTCTTAGACGTACTCGAGTTTGCAATACTCTTTATTTTGGTACATTTAAAATCTCAATTTCTTTCTTTTAAACTCAGATAACAATCATGAATAACAATCATAAGTATTTTTTCCTTATTAAAACTTCTGTCAACGATCTGCAATCCTAAGATGATGGTTTATCATCTAATATATATTTTTTTTTTAAAAAAAAAACAGATCGAACATAAAAATTGCTTTCAACGAATCTTGAACATTTCTCTACAATAACGAGAGTCTCCAATCTATTTCATTCGATTCGAGAATGCGGACGTGCCGAAACATCGGTTCTGATATCGCCGGATCAGCAATCGGACACGATGTCCCAATATCCGTCGGGAGAGTACGTTTTTCAACGTCCGGCGAGCGTGGAGGTCGTAGCCGTAGTAAACAGAGGTTTAGCGTTTCAGACGAGTCATCTGTAACAGGAGCGTACGTCCGTCGATCACACGATACGGAACGTTCCCGTTGAACGCGATCGGTCAGCGTTTTAATACTTTTCATCACAATACGACATCCGAGTGTTGTGGTGTGCGACCAGATTGAAAACCGATGCACTTTTCGAAGAAATACGATATATAGCTTGATATATATCGTTGAACTAAACACCGTATTAAGCAAAGTTTTAAGTCATTTTAACGAATCTGCAAGAAAAGTATGTAACATTTCGGCGATCCATCCAATGTCTGTATTTTGACGAACCGGTAAAGATTAAAATTAACTGAATAAATTGAGTGACTCCATCATCAAACAGAAGAGACCGGATTTAATTAACAGAAAAAGCGTATTGTTTCATCATGATAACGACATACCTCATACAAGTTTGATGACTCGCCAAGTTGATACAGTTTGGATGGAATGTGCTACTGCACCCACCTTATTCGTCAGATCTGGCACATTCCGATTATTACTTGTTCCGGTCTTTACAGAACTCTTTAATCGGTAAAACATTTAATTCAAATAAAGATGTCAAAAATTGCTTAATTCAAATTTTTGCAAGCAAAGATCAGAAGTTTTACAAGCGTGACATCATACTACTACTAGAAACATGGTGAAATGTATTAGACCAAAATGGTCAATATATAATTAACCCTCTATAACCCAATTTTTTTTCTTCTGCAAGAAAACATATAAAATGTCACATAGACATCCGTTCACTTTTACATGAAAATCAACTATTTTTTCTAATCTTTAAACATTTATTTGCAAAAATTGGCACTGCGACTCACAAGTTACAATGGGTGATAAAGAAACACTCTTACATTAGAGTATGAAAATCTGTTCATGTGGTATGGAATGCCATGAAACAATTCACATTAGGATTTAAGCACAAATATACATGACATTTTGAGCATTTTATTTTTGGAACACCTTCATATCCCGTTTTTCTAACTATTTGGTCAAGGAAAGACCTTATTTTGTGTAATTTATCTGTTGTATCTGAATCAGTATTATTGCTAAAGTGCATTTTGGACTTAATCTGTTCCCACCTATTCCTACTCATTATATCAGCAACAGTTGAAATTCTTGTCTCTGATTGCCAATACGTAACAGATTTAGGGAGCCCATAAATAGACATATAAAAACAACAACCCAAAAATTGTTCCATTTCAACTGGTGTTAAATTTAAGGGCTTTGAAGGGTTACATTGCACAGAATATAAATTTGATTGGTGAACGATGTCCTCTAATATGTCCCTACTAAGTAAATTCCTGAAATAGGGAATAGGAGATTTGAGTTCTTCAGAGCCATCAGGTAGTTTACCTTTCCGTGGAGATATGGCAAGACTTCTTGTACTCGATACCAATTTCCATGTTATTTTTTGTGGCAATGAAGATTCTTCTTCTTCACTTCAATAACACTTGTCCGACGTCTATTAAATAAACCTGGTTGCTCCTCATCACAGATAATCTTCTGACTGATAGCCACTAAAATGTTTATAATTTTAGTCAATCTTGACTTTTTGCAATAGAACTGCTGTGGATCGATTTTAAGGATGAGTAAATCTATAAATTGATATACAAAGGTAACTCTCAACCATATCATAAAAACCTATGTAAAATATACATTATGCCCCATTGTGACTTAGAAGTCACAGACTTTTAAAATACAAGTGATAAGAAGTTTAGAAAATCAAAAGTGTACTAAAGTTCAAGTATCTACTTACTTGAATAACTAAGGTTAGAATTTTTTCAGCCTGATAACTGGATTGAAAATGGAATTATCGACATACACAAAACAGTATGTGAGACCACGTTCACCATATGCTGCACTTTTCCAAAGAAGAACTCACCAGTGAGAGAATTAGGAATTAAAAGTTACAAATGAGAGGCATTTTGGTAGTCAGACTACTATATTGAAGTTAGAATGGTATCCAGGGGTAATGAAGTGTACACAGAGAATAAACCCATGTTTATATGATATGTCACCTCCAAGTCACAGTGGGTTATAGAGGGTTAAATAAACTATTTATATGCTATAAAAAAAATGTTGTTCATTTTCCTGCAAAAAAAAAAACGAAGTTACTTTCCGAACAACCCAATATATATATATTCATAGAGTTTCAGAAAGAATCACATCTTAAACTCTGGAACAATAATTGTCCTGCATAACAAAGCACTCGAACCGTATATTTTTTTTAAAAAAAATATCTCAATTCCCAAACAATTTTTTGTACATATGCTATTGAAAGCCAGATGTTCCCGAAACGAGTACGTGCGTTATTCGCATCCTGCGAACACTTCAGCACGTTCACGTGTACGTTTTTGAATCCCGTCGAGTGTTCGCAAAACGCGACAACTCGTTCAAACCCGCCGCACGCACCGGTCGGTTCTCGAACAGGACCATCGAACCGACCGGCACAGAATGTTGTACGTCGTGCCACGACGACGAGCACACTCGTCCATTGTCTGTCAACCATTGTGCCACGTTCGTTCGGTCCATTCAGTTGTCAACCGATGTGCGATCTCGTGTTGACATGTCGTCGCACAATAGAGCCGTCGGTTCGAATACCGTGAACGGTTCGCGGTGCTCGACGTCGAACTCGATTTCTGCGTCGAGATGGTCGGACGTGCACTCGAGCAGGATAACAGACGAGACGATTTTATTATTTTTTTTACATTAAATTCCTATCGGACGACAATAGAAATTCTTATAGAGATGATAACAGATATGTGAGTTTGAATTTCTAGTAATTTTCAAAAAAGAAAAAAATACACATCTTCACAATTCTGTAAAGAAATACGCCATGGTGATACGACGATTTAATTCATTTTTCTCGAGAAAATACAAATCCAAAAAAAGAATCGTGTTGTAAAAAGCAACGAGCAACCATCTGGTAACTTAAAAGGACAGAATTCTTAGGTACAGACAAAAACTTCCTTTTTAGATTATCTCATCATTAATTCATATATCCTCTACACGACTTGAAAGAGAGAACGAAAAAAAGTATTTCATTGCCTAATTATTAAAGTATGTCGAAATTTGCATACATGCGTAAATAATAATAAAAAATAATAATTAGGTATATATATATATATCTTTGTGTGTGTGTGTATGTGTGTGTAAATTGTATTCATGAGTGTGAAAGTGACACAAAAAATCACAACACGATGGATCGACAACAATCCATCGAGTGCGAGTAAAACAGCGCATGGTACGCAGTCATCCATAGATGATGAATTAAGCGTAATTACAGGGCCGTCGGCGCGAGAAAGACACGGCTATGAATCATACGTCATGTTAAACGGGCGCAAATTGCCGCCTTTTTTTGTTTCGATCTTTTTTGAATTTTACATTTGTTCGGAATGACCATTCGATGATAAACCGATCATTTTTATATAAAATACATCAAACGATACATGCGTACGGATCGCGTTTAAATATATGAATGGAGTGAGAGAAAACGATACGATATTACCAAAATGGTTTGCGGAGGGGATTGGAAAACATATTTAAGATGCTGATTGGGAATCTGTATGTTCGTATTGATGAAGAAACTTATTCAGTTTTTTTTTTTGAAACTTTTACTAGGATCATTGTCACTAGAAAACAGCCAAATAACATCGAAAACGAATATCAGTTAAAGGACAATAGTTTCAGATACGTCAAATACAAGAACGAATAGAGAGAAAACGAAAATTAGTTACATGTATCAAAAATTCGACAGAAATAACTGCAAACGGCAAGCTAGTTTTATTCAACTGGCTCTGAAGTTATTAAGACCGATAATACACATGACATCTAGTGGCGTGTAGTTTTTACTTACTGCTCGTGCGCAGTTATAGTATACGTGTGTATTTTAACAAACTGGTGCAGCCTGTGGCTTGCTGTGCATGCTCCCTTGTAATCTAACACAGTCTGACTTCTTCGATAGTTTGCAGCCAGACGCGAAAATAGACCATCGGCCGATCACTGTCCTGCCGTTTTTTTTGTTATGTATGTCGATGACGTCAGTCACCGGTGACTGACATGGCGCTTAACGTGTTAAAGATCCACTTATATGCGGAATGAACTTTCCCTAATTCATTCCGCCTGTAATAGATCAATACTCGGATAGTTTTCTATCAGACAACTTTCTGAACTGAAACTTTTCTGAATTTGTACCAGTGCCGAGTACAAGCTTTTCGCTTGTCTTTAGTAGAATATTCGCTTTTTTATTACCACTCACTCGACTATGTTCAGAGGGTTGGAAAATTGAATAATATTCTTACAAGAAAATCTGGATAGAGAAAATTTACAATTTCCCACGAGTTTTGAAAAATAACCTAGAACGATCTTAGAACTCTCAAAGCTTCTTGACTATTTTTACTCATACTGATTTTCTTATTCAGCTATCTCGTCTTGAGATTTTTTTGAAAATAGGTCAAAGTAACATACAGTTCAGTCTGAAACAGAGTGCTACATCCTCATACTACTCGACCAATAATCTAGTCAAAGACACGATAACTCTTCCTTTAATTACATTATTATCAACCGGTTTCAAACATTTTGTGACTATCGTAACAAATGTAAAAGAGATAATTCGCCGACATTTCGATGAAAAAGAACCCGCGTGCCGTCCAGACAATTACCGAGAGTCGTAGATCGATACCCGTCGGCCATTAATTACCGCATAAACATGTCGACCGCAAAACAAATATTGACCGTTAATTAATTACGTCAGAAGACGAACGTTCGATTCCGAACCAATTAGACGTGCTTATCGTCGCACGGCAGGGACGAACGCAAGCGTCGTTTTTATCCGTCCGTCGTATCGAGCGACGTCGCCGATACGTAATTCGATTTGTGCGATCGGTGCCGTTTTTATACTTTTCGTGCAATTTTTTTTTCCACCGATCGAAAGAGAAAGCGACTCGTTACGTAACGAATTAGAAACAAGAAACGGACGAAGCCGACAGTAGCATTGCGATCCGTGGCGGCACAAACGACCGCAACGAATCGCAAATGTATGTATGTATGTACATACATGCATTGCTGCTGCTGGCGGATCGTTACGATTCGACACGGTCTCGTATGAAAATTCATTCTCGTCATCGATGGATCGTTGTGTCGGATTTCTTTCGAACATGTATTTCGTTTAGAATTGAATTTAAACAAAACGATTCGTTTATTCGGACAGACAGACTTTCATCGAAAACATTTTCTTTGTTTTCGGTGTACATATTTTTGCTATTTTATTTTTTAACAATGTTATACGTGACCGAGAAATATTTATTGCATAGTGTTTTTTTTACCGAAATAAAACTATTATTTTTATATCATATTAAGTGTATCCGAAATGAATGTCGTATTTTTAATGAAACGAAAAGATCAATCTAAAACTTTTAGTTTTAATTTAATCATTTAAAATATAATTTCCTTCCGAGGATACGACCTTCTCCCATTTCTCTGCCAATTTTTTTATTCCATTTTTATAAAATTCCGGAGACTTTAAATTAAAATAATCGGAAAGTCCTTTTTTTACATCGTTTACATTTTTAAATTTTTTTCCATCGAGAAAATGTTGCATCGAACAAAATAAATAGTAATCTGACGGAGCGAAATCTGGAGAATAAGCCGAATGGGCCTATAAAAGCTTCCAGCCAAGTTTCTTAATTTTATCCAACGTCAATTTCGCCGTATGGGGGCGTGCATTGTCAAACTATCAAAACTATCCGACTTCTGTTGACAAGTGGAGACCTTTTTTGTCAATTCGTCATGCAAACGATCCAGCTGATCGCAGTAGAAACTTGCCGTTATCGTTTGACCGGATTTAAGTGTTTCGTAATAGAAGATTTCTTTGCAGTCCCACCGTACAGACAAAAGAACCTTTTTTACAGTTAGTCCGGGTTTCGGGGTGGGTTTTGCTAATTGGCCTTTAGATAACCACTGTCGTTGTTTTCATATAACACCCATTTCTCGTCTCCAGTTACCAAATGATCAAGGAAAGGCGATTCGGCTTTAATATCCAAAATTTCTTGGGATATGCGGACGCGCGCCGATTTGTTCTCTTCGCTCAATGCGTACAGAACTCATACGCCTCGTCTTCGGATCTTCCCAATCTTCTTAATGTGTCTTTGCACTCTTGTATAGGTGTAATTTAGTCTCTCGGCAAGCAGTTGAATAGTCGTACTAGGATTTACTTCCATTTCAACAGCCAGAATATCATCATCCACCTTCGATTGCCTTCCACATCCAAGACTATTCTTAATGTCATAATCTAATGTATCATCTACCACTTCACTAATGTTTTTAGTGGCTGTAGTTGCCGAGTTTTTTTTTAAGAAACTCATATAACATACAATTTCGTATAAATTATTCAGTCGGTATAAATTCTACCATAATGAATTCAAGGACAAAATATGTTTTGTAAATATCGAAATGTGGAGTGCAGATGTTCACAAACACAGAGTTAACAATAGACGAGCAAAGCATGACTGACGCTCAAAACCTAATTTTGAAAAATACGACATTCATTTCGGATATACCTAATATATATAAAAGAAGTATAAAAATATCCAAAATTTCAGCTACTTGAAAACAGAACCTTAATTATTTATTCGATACAGACGAACAACTCATTTTAACACCAAAATATCGTAATAAAAAGTTCAATAATCATTTTTCTCTAATCATTTAATATTCACTTTATTCGTTACTGCATATTCAGATGATCGTGTTGTTATCTCCAAATTATCGAAATGAATAAATAATAAATGACTAAATATTGACAAAAATAAACTCTGTATAACTAAACTTTGAATAATTAATTTGTATAGAAATCAATAAGTTTCAAATGTAATTTGTAACACGTTTAGTATGTATGACGATTTTGATTTTTGTTATCTAAACGCACATACGCATTTATTTAATTATATATATACATATATATATATATATATATATATATATATATATATACATATATGTATGTATGAGATACACACCCAATCATAGTTCTATAAATAAATCATAGCCAACCATAACTGATAATTACAAGGATGTAACTAACCACAGCCAATCGTAATTAAATGAAAATCAAGGTTGTCGTGTAAAAATAAACGAAATAGAAAAAAAAACACATACACACACGACTAATATAATTCTTTTAAATGAACCGAACAAGATCGAGCCGTCGTTGGAAACGAACGAGCGTACTACGATCGGTTTCTAAATGAATCGAACAAAGATGTCGTGTGGACGTAATTCGATCGGAATGAACGCTGGCGACGGTGTTAAGTGTTTCGTTCGAATCACGACCGGACGTCGTCGAAAAATGAAAGTTGGAACGATCATTGTTGAACGTTTGCTCTTCACGAACGTCTCAATCAGATTCTTCCAAGTGCGGCGGTCGTTGGATTCTAATCGGCCGACGTCAATGATTTATTCATCGAGTATGTCGGTTACATTAGACATATTTACATTACGATTCAATACAATTGTATCTGTATTCTATTTCATCCAGTCGTACTGGTTTTCATTGTATTAATTATCTCGTAATTATAACAATGATTACACATGATTTATTTCTGTTTTTATCGTCACGTTCCGTTCCAACGATTCATGTACACACGTATCTGTTTAGAACCATTTTGTATTTTACTTTTCCTCTTTTCGTACGTTAAAAAATACGATACAATGTGACTCTAAACAGATATACGCTTTAAATATATTTTCATATAACTGAACCTACATCACGAATTCAGTTTCTTATAAATGAGTTATCGTTCCAAAAAAAGATTATCGTATAAAAGCGTTACAATAATTATTTATTTTCTGTTTTCTTTGTTTATATATCGATGTACATTTCAAATGACTGAATTCGAATTTACCGTGCGTATGATTTTTTTACATTAAAATGTATTATCTGGCCGTTCCTTATGAAGTTCCACTCTGTATTATTTTCGATTTGTATGCGTGCACCTCATCCGCTATACCGTTATTTTTTAATGGAAAAACAGATTCCCAGTTCCGTACATCAAGTTATAAACTCGGTATGAAGCTCGGTCGTAAGTTATATCGGTACGATAAATACACACACACAAATACATATACGTATGTATATACAGGGTGTGTAGTTTTGTATCGGTACCACAGGAAAATACATTGAAATTTCGTTTTAACGATCGAACTAATTTCCAATAAAATATTTTGGATTTTGTCAAGTATTTTGTTTCTTATGCATTCGTTTATAATAAATCGATTGGTATAGGTGTCAAGTCAATACAATCGATAATATTTGAGAAAATAAAAAAATATCATCGTTACATGTCTTCTCAAAAAAAAGGGTGTGTACTTATGTACGCACGCCGGAAGTAAAACTTCTTTACCGTAAAATATGAAAAGGTAAATGGTCAAACGCATGCCTAAAACTCGTAAATATTAGGTTGGCAAGTATCTCCCATCCGCTTTTTTTTTTTGTACATAGCTGCGAAATTCAAAAGACCCGAAGGCGGAAGGGAGATATTTGCCAACCTAATATAAACATTCGTCAGAATAAAGCAAGTAACAAAATGGAGAAATGTAGTAGAGAGAGAGGTGATAATACACGGGATAAAAATTTAAGTAGAAAATGATCAATTTTTTAAATAAAATACATTTTTACAATTATGTCATATTAAGGGGGTATTCTAGTCTAGACGCACGAATTTTAGGTGTTTTTTCGGGCGCTATCAAAAACAACAACAAATATTTTTACTATCCATTTTTTATCAGTTATTTATTGACATTTCAAGAGTATAAAAAAGTATTATTAAAAACAAAAAAATCAAAATTGAAAATGGTACAGGCTGGCTCGAAAAAAAAGGTGTCTCGTGGTTGATGTGGTTTCAACCCTTCCGGTCATCTGATACAAAATTTTTTTTTGAAATTATTGAAAAAGAAGGTTGTAGTAATATCCCCGCCTAGGGAAATTAAAAAAAAATTTTTTTTCACAAAATGGCGGCAGTGTGAAAAACAGTCATTTTTGCCCTATTTTTTCAATTTTCGGAATTTTTTAAAAATAGTAAAAAACAAAATTTTCAAAAAATCCTAGGCGGGGGCAATCACTGATATATTGAGAAGCTCTGTATCAAATTTCAAGTAAATCGGTCCATTAGAACTTGAGATATCACCGTCAACCGTGTCGAAAAAAATAGTTTCGAGAAAAACGCGTTTAAACCGGATTGGTTGACGCGTCACAAAAATAGCTATAACTCCGAAAATAATTCTAATTTCGAAAAATCCTCTTAAGGACATATTCTTAAAGGTCTAAACTTTGGAAATATGCAAAAAAGTCGATTTTTTCGAAATTCTAGACTAGAATACCCCCTTAAAACGAAATTTCAATATACAGGGTTTTCCATTAAGAATATCAAAACTTTGACAGCTGGTGGTAGCCATGTTTGAAATTTTTTTTTAGCTCATTTCAACTCAGTATAATTTGGCAAATTATCACGGAACGTTTAAAAATGTCAACAACGCTTAGAAATTGTAAAAACTTCAATAGACTTGTTGTGAACCAAAGTTTAATTAGTCCCTTATTTCACGAAACCGACCCATCAATTGGCCACCGAGATCATGTGATTTTACTACATTGGATTCATTTCTTTGGAGTTATGTGAAATAATTGAACCGCAAAATGAACATTGAACGTGTAATTCGTAAAATTTGACCACAGTTATGTGAAAGAGTGACTAAAAATTGAACTAAACGAATGCATTATTTCAGATGATAATATGAGTGAAATTATGTTCCATCACTGATAATACCATAGAATATGCTTTTAAAAAATAACTAATTAATCGATTGATTTTCATTTTTATTTCCATTTAAACTTCTGAAGCGTTCATTAAAAAATCCTATATCTTCCTATAGTGCAGTTACAAAGTTAGCGACCATCCTGTATGTACAAACGTACGTATGTGTGTGTTCGTGCGTATATATATATATATATACAATATATAAACCGTTTAGTGTACATTAAACACGTCCATCACTTAATACCGTCGTACATCGTCGTCTTTAATGGTCAATAATATCTCTCTACTCGTTTAATAGCCGATTCGTGAAATTTTACGAGCGCACATGACTGCGCGCCGAGATGATTTATGTTGCGCGAAGAGCGTGCAGAAAAGCGAAAGGAAGTCCTTTTGATTCTGGCCGAGCCACCGGGACGCCGGCGGACGAACGTCTCTAATTGCCTATTAAAACGACCATCGCGCATATATTGCATTCTGGACGAAACGAGAAACGAACTTCGTGAAAATACACACACATTTCGTGGAAATCGTTTGAATAAGGACACGAGTAACGACGAAGGTAGACAAATATTTTTTTTTTTTTGATGATTACAATAAAAAGAATACAGTTTGATAGGCGACTAGGAGACCGGTTTCGGTTTATAGTTTTCGCTATTATTCGCTGTCCTCTTCTGCTTACTCCATTAACCTTAATAATGTTATGATTGACGTTTATTAATTGTTTCTTGCATTTTTGGTGATGATAATTAGAGACACTGTTATTTGTTCCTTTTTCAAAAAATATTAGAAATTAGTAACATGATAAATTAGTATGATATTTAATCAAAATATCTAGAGGTCGAATCATTAACTTTCACGCAAATAAACAATCACCCCAACGCCATAAATGGTTATAAAAGTCTTCTACGATTGCTTATTGTTCACTTGATTTATTTATATCAGACCTTTGTAGTCTTTTAAGCAAAAGGGCCAGGTATAAATTTTGTGAAATCTTAGCGAGCCGTATTACTTTCCATCAAGGACAGGGAATATGGTGTTCGCTAGGTATTATGAATCCAGAAATATTTTGAAAAATCAAATGCAAATGCATTATGCGTGTTGCGATTTGTAATTTTATCATAGAAAAAATTAACACAAAAAAAAAACATTCTTTTGGTTGAAATATTGCACAAAAACATCATTATTAAACACTTGTACATTTGTATGTGTAAACATAAATAAAATATCTACCATTCAAAAAAAAAACACAAATTATTGTATAAAAAAATATTTTTTAAAATATTCTATTCTGTATCGGAATCTGTACAAAAATGTCAGAGAAGCCACTGGTTGCACGGACCTGGTTTATACCCAAGACCGAAATCTCTAATAAACGATAACCCAAGATTGAATATTCCCAAGCAATGATGCCTTCCAAACTAAATATCCACAATCAACGATTGCTTTAAGGGGGTATTCTAGTCTAGACGCACGAATTTTAGGTGTTTTTCGAGCGCTATAAAAAAAAACAACAAATATTTTTAGTATCCATTTTTTTATCAGTTATTTATTGACATTTTAAGAGTATAAAAAAGTATTATTAAAAACAAAAAAATAAAAATTGAAAAAGGTACAGGCTGGCAAAGTGGGGGCTCGAAAAAAAAAGATGTCTCCTGGTTGACGTGGTTCCAACCCTTCCGGTCATCTGAAGCAAATTTTTTTTTGAAATTATTGAAAAAGAAGGTTGTAGTAGTATCTCCGCGTAGGGAAATTTAAAAAAAAAATTCACAAAATGGCGGCAGTGTGAAAAAACAATCATTTTTTGCCTTATTTTTTTCAACTTTCGGATTTTTTTAAAAATAGTAAAAAAACAATTTTAGGCCGGGGCAATCACTGTTATATTGAGAAGCTCTGTACCAAATTTCAAGTAAATTAGAACTGAGATATCACCGTCAACCGTGTGTAAAAAAGTCGTTTCGAGAAAAACGCGTTTAAAGTTCGAAGTCGAGTTTGTTTTGATTGGTTGGCACGTCACAAAAATAGCTATAACTTCGAAAATAATTCGAATTTCGAAAAATCCTTCTAAGGACATATTCTTAAAGGTCTAAACTTTGAAAATATGCAAAAAATCGATTTTTTCGAAATTCTACACTAGAATATCCCCTTAAGACCAAATATCCTTAACCAACAATATCCCCAAAACTGAATATTCCCAATCAACGATATCTCCAACATAGAAATCCCCAAGTAACAATATCTACAAGACCAAATATCACTAAGCAATGATATCTCCAAAACCGCTGTCCTCTTCAGTTACTCTTCCCCGATCTGTTGTTGTTTTTGTTGTTGCAGTTACTCTTCCCTGACCTGAACTATAAAATCCATTCGTATGTATATTTTTCATTTAAAAATCATTCGTATGCCTCTTTTTTATTTTATTTTATTTTTTGATCTTCAGTTAGAACTTTAAATTTGGTGAAAATAGCATGAATTTTTCCAGAAAAAATTCTTGTCACGCTACTGATTTCAAAGGTCGACTAGGGAATACTTTTATTAAAAATCAAAGCACGCAAACGAAATAAATGACAGTTAATTGTTTTTTTTTTGTTTCAAAAAAAAAAAAGAAAACAAATCGAATTAAAAGGAAAAAATATGCACACGCACGTACGCGTTTTTCTTTTTTACAGAACGGCTCCAACGAGCCAAAAAAAAAAGACATTAATCGCCGTAATAAACCCAGACGGCGTGTTTCGTTTGTCGCGCGAGCAACGAAATCACAATAAGTTTTTTGTTGTTTTCGTATCGATTGTTCGTTCCGATCGTCGTTCGTTCGTTCAACGCGAAAACAAAAGACGGAATCTCGACAAACGGCGTCGTTAATTTTTGTTCCTGCGGCGGATCGTGTAACATAAACGGACGGCGTGCGGTGGACATAAACTCGTCCGCCCACGCGGAGCTCGCCGCTCCGGTAATTCGGTACGGACGCCGTTTAATTGAATCGTTTCCGGTCGAACGACGTACCTAGCACGCTGGATTTCTTTCTACAGATGGACGGCGACGTAAAATCGACCGTGAGGATTTTGTACGGACTTTGAACAATGCCCGTTCATATTTATTTCTAAAAAAAAAATTCTAAACACGTTTCGATTTTATCTGCTATTCAGACTCTGATGATTTTCCATCGACTGAACATGTCTGCTTCTTTGTCACGACACGTATTGACAAATTTTAAAAAACCAACTTCTCTTTCATCCAAATTTCTACCTCCCTTTCAATCCGATTAATCGTCTCTCATTTTTTTCACATCACACACACACACACACAAACGAGTCGTTTTTTCTTCACAGACATCATCGACATAACCGATTGTCATTTATTATTCAAATAAACAACATTTTCGCACACCACGAACGCTCGCTTCGATCTGCGAACAATTACGTTTTTTTCTCTTCTCCGCTCGTATTTAAATTCCCTGTTCTCTGATTTGTTTTCAATATTTATACATATTTGATTTGCAGTCCATCCTGTTGTCTCGTATAAAAAATAAATATTGTAAATATATAAACTTGATTTCAATTCTTAAACTCAATTTGTATGTTTTTATTGATGAAAAACACGTCGCGTCTGTTAAATTTTATCCGATTATCAATTGTTTGAAAAACAGCTCGGGACTTATGGGAAAAAACACCGACATTTGTTTATTTTATTTAAAAAAAAAGTTTTTTTTTTAAAAAAAAACAAGAAAACTGATTCCGGTCTACGTTACGCATGAATATATTTTATTTACTTTTTTTAAAAAAGAAAAAAACTACACGTACGTTCCATGCTTGATTTGTAAGCATTTGTTTATTTTTCAATTATCGTTCGTTCAAATAAAAAAAAATGTAGATGAAAAGAATGCTTATTTCGATTTTAGATTTTTTTTTCAGTCTGTTCAAAGTTGAATTTAATGCATATATATTTAATAACGTATCTTTTTGTTTTGTATAGCTGAAATTTTGTTATATGTTTGTGTATCGATTTCAATTATTTTTTAAATCAGGCATCTACGCCTCATACTCGCTTCACTCCCCGACTCCCGGTACTCGTTTCTGTTTAACAACATACACACAGCACCATTAATTCATTTTATGAAATTCACACTTCGGTAATTCTCAAAAAAGTTTTGAAACGATATTTTCACGTTACGCCGGAAACGGAGCACCATTTTTTTTTAAAATAGAAACGAATTTTATTCTTGTATTACACGTACTTATTCTTGAACAGCGTATTTTTTATGATTTCGAATAGTTTTTTTTTTATTATTATTTTCAAACTAATTTGCATTCAACATCAATGAATTATCAACTCAAACAATCCAATCTATTAGTAAGAGTTCAATAATTAATTATTGTTCACTTTATTCATTTATAATAACGATAAACTGATACATATTTGCATTATTACATTGAGTTCTTTGATATTATCACGAATAAAAAATGTAACATTTACAAAATTGCTTATTAATAAAAACCTGTTTTCTTTATAATTTTTATCGTACATTTTCTCGATAAATTACTCTACTATATATATATAAGTTTTATTTTTGTACACCGAGATATCCTACCGACTGCGCCAGCTTTATTGAATACACCGAATGTACAATTTTTAAAACGATATTTTTATTTTTATCAATCAGCTACAGCTTTTTACAGTGTTTAACAAGATATTTGTTATTTATCAATCAGCTGCAACAGTGGCTTGAGGAGCTCTTACTGTTGTTACACTTTTTATATTAGAACTGATGTTACAACATCCAGTTTAGAACTGATTTTACAGATTGTTTTAATGAACGAATAAACCTCTGGTTCTCATTATTAAGATATTTTGTTCACATCCAAAATTAATAATTAATTATATTGCATTTTTGTAGTTCTATTTACTTCTTTGTACTCACAAGGGAAATATTGTTTAATAATCGACACGTGGTTATCATGTATGCTGTTCCTGTGTGACTAGCATTGAGAACGAAATATGTGTTACATATAACTTATATATATATATATATATATATATATATATATATATATATATATATATATATATTGATTCAGAAAGAATACTCTTTCATGTAGACCACTAAATAATTGACCATTATCGGTTTTTTGGGGGGGGAGACAACCATTAACCCTTATCGGATGTTAACGTGTTATCTGCTATCGAGTAAGAATTAAACTGTAAAAACATACAGTGTGTACATTCAGCATTGAGGACGTCGTTACTTGTTCAGTCTTGTCACCTCGCACGTGACATACGACCGATAGAGCAAAGTTGTCAGAGGTGACATACGACCGATAAGGGTTGATACTGTTTTTAATTTCGATTTATGAGTTCTGAATGGGATTTAATTAGGTCTAATGCTAATCCATAATTGAAATCGTTTGAGTCAGTTAAGAAGAAATTAGTACGAGAGTCGTTTGATAAGTATGGTAAATTTATTTATTGTTTAATTTAATTAAATTTTTCAATCTAGTTTTTCTTACCTTTTTACCATACTTATCAAACGACCCTCATATAATACGAAATCGGATATTTTTATATACAATATTTAAAAAGTTTTCGATCAATGCAAAAGACTCAGAAAGAGATTCATACATACATACATACATACATATATATATATATATATATATATATATATATATATATATGTGTGTGTGTGTGTATGTATAAATGTTCATACGGAAATACCACTACTTCGAAACTCGTCTATCTGCTGTACAAAAAATACTTTCTCACACACTCTCATGTACGTATACGCGTAGTCATAAACGAACTGTAAAGACAATCGACAACGGTGGGTGTACGTGCGTGCCAATAGAACCGTGGGTTCGTCTTGTGAGAGAAGAATCCACCGTAGACCGCTTGTCTCTCCGTACGATCCATACACACACACACACAGATCGAATCATCGAACGAATAGCGGAGAACATTCCACAGAACCAGATCTGATGTTACTTTTTCCATTACTCGTTCGTTGGAAACTACACATACATTATATACAATATATGTATATATATATATATATATATATATATATATATATATATATATATATATATATATATCCAATCAGCCGGATAATAAACAGACAGTAGAGCTCTTTTATATTTATGTACTTGGTATGTTTATATATATATATTATATATAGCATGTAATAATAGGAATGTGTGTGTGTGTGTTGCATGCCTTCGGGTGGTGAATGGCTTTTCGATTCGCGAGAAAATGATACGTGTCGTTAACTATCTGTCATTCCGTATGTACGTGAGCTTCGCACGCGTTCCTACCTACCTACCTACCTACCTACCTGCCTGCCTGCCTACCTGCTTGCCTGCCAGCCAGCTTGTTCGTTCGCTTGCTTGCCTGCATGCCTTCCTTCCTTCTTACCTCCTCCTACCGACCGACTATCTATCTATATGATAATAGTGTGTATGTGGAGAATGTATTTATTAATCGAATTCAAAATTTCGTACGTGCAGGCACAGTCGGAACGTGCTAAAAGCACGAACAGACGGATCGAAACGGAACGATACGTCTTTTTTCACACTCGCCGAGCGATTTTTTCAAAATACGTCAGACAAAAAAAATGATCCACAATAACGATTCTTTCTCGACAAATCTGTTGAATTCAATTCGAATCGTTCGTTAGTGACTCGGATGCAGATCAGATCGGTACTTGTGTTCCGTACACTTTTTTTTGGTCTTAAGATTCTGATGGAGAGTTCTGTGATGTACTTTTCGAAGTGTCTCTGAAGTGGATGCTTAATCGAATTTCAATTATATGACACGGAGACGATTGAGGAGCACTTGAGATTCATACGATTGTCTTATCTTACTTGTCAACGTTTATTTTTGACGTCAAGTACTTTACGTTTTCGAAGTAGACGAATATCATAAGAATGTTTTTATCTACATATATATATATATATATATATATATATATATGTGTGTGTGTGTGTATGTATGTATGTATGTGTGTAACGCCTAGTTTTTAGTTTTATTAAAAAAAACATGTATATAGTTTCATTTGTTTCTTTTTAATAAAACACAGATCTGTGTATCACATTTGAATGACCCTATATATATATATATATATATATATATATATATATATATATATATATATATAGAGAGAGAGAGAGAGAGAGAGAGAGAGAAAGTTAAAAATTCGATTAGTGCAGAATACAAATCAGTACGGTTACTGATATTTAAAAAAATAATAAAATTGTAGCATTATAAGAATGCAAATAATATGAAGAAATTGATTAGTAGGCTATGCTAAAAATAGTAAAAAGCTGTGATAAAAGATGTCAGAAAGGCTCTGACTATGATGGCGGCACCGCCATCGAAATGCATCAACCGATATAATTATAAATAATAAGTGAACAATGAGTGATTATTGAACACTTTGAATTAATGTGGTGTTGGAATTAAAATTCATTTGCGTAAAATAAAAGATGTCATTTTAACACAAACGAATTGTCACCTCTAACAATACCACAAAATCGTAACACTAAAACTATTGGAGTGTTGAGGGTGATAATTTATTTGCGTTAATGTGAATTTGCTATGACGGTTTCGAAACAAACAATAAAAGATGTCATTTAATTGTCAGTAATAATTAAGACTGGACAGTGTACTGATTTATTTTCGAATTAGAACTTTGCACATACTTCCAATATAAATAATTAAAATTGAGGAATGTGTCACCAATGAACATTATTAGAAAGTAATTTACTCATATCTAACAATGTTTTTTTTAACTCGTTGTCTTCATATTTTACCTATTTTCTCCAGTATTCGTGATCGCACTGATTTGAAACCTGTACCAATCGATTTGTCATAAAAAATACAAAAGAAATAATACTTTACTGGTGACGAATTCGATCATTCAAACGAAATTTTAATTTATTTTCCTATGCTACAAACACAAAGTTACCATCCTTTATATTTATTTATATAATTGTTTAAATGTCAAGTGTTGATAATAATAGTACTTATAATATATTAATAAATGGAAAATGTATAAAAATAAATTCCGTTTCGTTGGATATTTGATAACTAAATAGAGTTTTTATAAGAAAAAATGATAAAAAGAACAATGCTTACTTTTTTTACAAAATGTGTTCATACTAACTGTATGTTGTTTTTTCATTCAATAAACAAATGAAGCGTTGCTATCGTTACCTGTCAACTATTGTACAAGTAAAGGTAACTAGATAATTGAAAACATAAATAAGTTGAATTAATGGAAAATGGAAGTCGGTTTGAGAGGAAGTTATTTAATATTTTCATTGCTGTATGTCTTTATATCTGTGCCTATATATATATATATATATATATATATATATATATATATATATATATATATATATATATATAATAGCAGCAGCCTTTCTCAATCCACTGCTGGATAAAAGCCATTCTCAAAACCTTCAATTTTAATCTATATAATACCCTCATCTTTCAATCCACTCTGGTGAATTTCTTTATGTATATATGATCATCGTGTTAAATAAAATTTTCTACTCTATACGTCTTATTTGCCTAATTTAACTCTGTCTAATTTCCTTCTACTCCCAACCATCAAAAAATTCCCCAATAGCAAGGCGATTTATTCTTTATTTTCAAACTGTGACAAATTCACTTTTACACAATTAAATGATCACCCTCTACACCACGGATTTCATAACAAAAGTCTCTGACGATGGTGACATTGTCATCGAAATGCGCATTAGCCTGTTATAAACAACAAAACGAACACTATGTGATTATTGAACACGTTGTAACACATTGTGGCGTTGTGGTCGATGATTCATTCGTATTCAATAAGTGATTTTAAATGTTTATGTTGAAAATGTTATCTGAAACAGTGTTCGATATCCGGAGAAATCGTCAATCCGTCTATAGATCATTCTTCAATTAGCTTTCATTCCAAGCGATTCTATTTTTTCCTCGGCAGATCGGATGTTTATAAATAAATACGGGGACAATACATATAAATGACTGCACACGCACACACACACACGCTGAGATGTGTTTGTAAACAAAAGAAGACATTCCGCAGATTCCTCGATCTCAGTCGTTTCCACCGCCGACCAGATCCGCAGTGCATAAAACTGCGCACCGATGCAAGACGAACGCGAAACAGATGACGCTCGCTCGCCGTCAACAAACACAACTGGAACGTTGCGTTTTTGTTTCGATCGTTTGTCTCGTTCGCGCACGTCTCCGTGCATTCACTCAACATTATAAACAAACCCGATGCGGTTTATTAGACACGGATTTGCACCGTAAATTATTAGCTGGTTCGTTTATTAATTTGTTATGTTGGTCATTGGTACATACATACATACGTGGTGTATATACACGCACATACATCCATGCATACACACGTTCGTGTGTGTGTGTACGTGCGTGCATTCTAATGTAGAGCGAGACGTGAGATACGCGACCGAAGAACGTCCGAGCGGGAGAACGGGCGAGTGTGTTGTGTCGGACGGACGGACGACGGAGCAAAAGACCGTCGAACGCCGCGACTGTTGGCCTCCAAAACCGGATTGTCGGTTCTATAAATAGATTTTCGAACGTGATGGATCAATCGGATTTTTTCGCCCCCGTCGACGTTACGTCTGTTTATTTTCGTAGCAACACGTTGTGAAACGGACCGTCGCGGCCGATGGACTCGTCGGTCTGATCGCTGCGTCGGCGTCCGTTGTCCGTCCGTCTGGTTTACGTAACGAGTCCATCCAGACGGTGGTCGATCGCGGACCTGCCGATCGTTAGTCGGCCGTTGTTAATCACGACGAAACGATTAGTCGCGTTCCGGATGTAGAAATCGACAAAATCGAAACGAAACACCGCCTCCATTTACAATATTCACAAGCTTCTATGATTCAATGATGGTTTTTTTTAAAATTAATTTGTTTTTGTTTTCTTTTGTTTCAGGTGAGTGAAACTTACGACGAGTTCTTGTACTGAACGGTAAGCGATTCATTCATTCTATTTATATATATATATATATATATATATATATATATATATATATATATATATATATATGTATGTATGTATGTAATGTTCACATCAACATCTTTGATTCGTATCGATTCATTGCTTATAAGAAATACTCCTAATTTTCATGTTTTTCAAACATTTCCAAAACTTGAACTGATATTTTCATTTCATTTACATATACAGTCAATCAAAAAATTCTTCGTAGATACGTGTGAAAATAATCAGAATTGAACAAAAGTTAAAATTCGTATACATTTTTGATTATTTTTTAATACGCATGAATAAAATCGTTTTTATATTTCAATAATTTCGAAAAAAAACAATCGATTGCAGCACAAAAACTTTAACCAAAAAATAAACTTCGTACGACGAAGCTTAAATTTGTCCACAATATTCTGAATTGACAAATGTGACTTTTCAATGATTTGTCTAATTACTCGTTTCGCAACTTGACAGTGAATTTCCTAGTTTCCACGGATATTTATTTTTAAGAATTTTCTCTGGTTCGGTTTACGATCCTCGTTAATACGACGATTTCAGTCCAATTACTATTTTCTAATATATCTTTTATTAAAATACGATAACAACATTGACTACAATTTATCTAGCAATCGTCTTTATCTACAAACATTGATAATTATAACCAGAAATCAAATCAATGTGTGTACATTTAATTATACTGCACTGCTATGTAACCACTTGTCAACACATTTACAATTAGATTCAATTGTTTCTTTCTACCACACGAACTATGGGTCGTTAATATATTTCTGCACATTTCAAAAAAATCAAAAAATAATTATATAGAGTGGTCCAAATGAAACTGAGATATAGTGAAACAAGTAAATGTATGTGTTTTTTTTTGTCGTAGATCCACGATGTTTTAATCTCGTGGTACTGATTATATATCGTCATGGACTGTAATTTTTATTATAAAGATTCTCAACGATGTATACTTTTTATTCATCTCTTTACACTCTTATTTTACACTACTTTATTATATCGTATCGTTATTTTACACTTTCATTGTTACACTACTTTATTTACACTATTTTCGCATCGCTGTTAATAACAACAGTTGCCATCGTTACCTATTCATTTATTATTGTTACGTAGCAACGATAAGTCGTTGCTAAGCAACGTAATACTTTACTATGCAACAGAATGTTTATATATATATATATGATGTTTCCTCAGAAACGCACAATTTAATTTTTAAATAAAACGCATATTTTTTGAGTAAACGATGATGAGTGTTCACTCTTAATGGAACACTCTATATTATATATATATATGTGTGTGTGTGTGTGTGTGTGTGTGTACGAATGTTACATATTCAATTATGTCACAGAACGAAAAACTTCGTACGTGAAACTTCAATGTAGGAGGTTAATTAAAATGTCGCGTGAGTTACAGAACGACTGTCGACTTTTCAGATAAATATTTAACGTATTTTCCGGAAAACCGTCATCTGTTTAACGGATACATTCGAAAGAAAAAGAAACGGAAACGGGCGTTTCCAGCGCGACGATTGTGTATCGCGCCGCGCGTATCTCATTCTTTATTCAGCAGTCATTTTCTACGATGAATTAATTTACGTGTGCCATCTAGCTGTTATATGCGAGCGATTCTCGGAATTTATTGGATAGAAGCGAAAGTTTTTTTTTGTATTGTTTTGTATGTGAAAAGTGGATTTTTAATTTAATTTCATTTTACAATATTTTTCTGTAATGCACGACTGACTCAAACGAGATCGAAGGGGTTTAATAAATATACAATGAGTTCCTTACTATAGTCATTCACTATCCTTCAATTTCATTCAGACCACCCTGTATAATTTCTTCTATTATTTATAATAATCTATCATCGTTCTGATAGTTTATCAATTTCATTAACACTCGAGGAATTTTCCAACTGTCATTTTCACAACTTTAAAATTAACACATTTTTCCTCGTACAAAATTTTATACAAATATTCAATAAATCGTGCATTGTTGTGTAAGTGTCGATAATGGCATGACTAAAGAAATGCGTATCAGCTATTAGACTGACCGTTAAACATTTTTTATAAAAAAAAACCGTGCGGTTTTAGGATGAGTGATCCGTTTATGTCGAAACGAATTCACCGCAACACCGCAACGAATAGAATTAAAATGAAATCATGAATAACAAAGAACACGGAAACGTCATAAAACTGCATCGGTCGGGAATACGCGTCGCATATTTCAATAACGATCATTCGCAATGTACAAACACACACACACACACACACACACGCACGCGAACAAATTACACGTTTGTAAAGACATTTCCGTTTGCATCTGTGTAGTTAAATTTCAGACTCGTCATCGTGGGATTTAAATAAACACGCCTTTCAAATAGTCATTCGTAAATTGATGAAACGTTCTCAAAGCGTTCAGTATTGTATTTACATCTGCACTTCATTATATGTTTACGGTCTTCATTTATTACAGATTGTCGATGGTCGACGAAAAGATATTCGTGAGAAATGTATATAGGGTGGCACGAATGAAACCGATTGATAATAACGAACAATAAATGATGATCAGCAAGTAAATATATATTTAAACCTTTCGATCTCGTCGGGGTTATTCTATTTAAAATATTTACGGAGTTGTATCTGCGAACGTGATTAAAAGAATACAAAAAATGCACGAGAGAGTTTTCATTTTATATAAAACGATTATAAAAATATTTAAATTCTAATAAATAATCTAATGTTATTGGTAATTTATATTTCATCAACAGCATAAAAGTACTTTTTATTTAATATAAATGATTTTTAAACTTATATGAGATTAATAGAATCATCCAAATGTGTTTATTATTAGGGTCATCCAAATGTGACGCCCAGATTTGTGTTTTATTAAAAAAAAATTATACACATGTTTCTTTTTAATAAAGCACGAAATCTAGGCCTCAATGACGAGTCAAAGCACTCACCAACCTCAAAACCTCACCAACCTCAAAATCTCACTACTCCTCCATCCCAACTCATATAGCATAATATAAATAATAATAAACTAAGTTGAGCCAGCAAAATTCTATATACACCAATGTATATGTATCTACTCAATCAAATAAAATCATTATTATTATTATTATTAGACGTCACATTTAGATGACCCTATATATTTTTCAATTTATTTGCTGTTATGTACATTGGTGATCGTTCCGTCATTGAACGAAAGTTGTACAAAATCATTATCATCCTTTTTACATTCATTACTCGATGAATACCTCTCTTAAAATTTTCTCATTTCTATACAAGGCATCAAACTGTTTTTTTTAAAAAGAAATGTCCAATGCGTTTCTTTCCGATTTTACTCCGGCGAAGTTTTTTATGCCTCTGTTACATATACTTGCAAGTATCTTGTTGGACTTTTCTCTCTCTGTGTGTCTCTCTCTCTCTTTCTATATATATATATATATATATATATATATAATCATAAAAGTCTATGAGTCCACTGCTGAGCTAAAATCTCATCTAATGCAATTTAAATGTAAGCCTTGACATTCGATGGTAATTGATTTTACTCATTATGCAGGTCAAATGGATATGTAAGAATTTTTTATCTAGGGTTTGCTTTTTTAGGCAATTTGTTTTCACCTTAGTTAAAAGTTCTGTCTGATATATTTCAAGCACATCTTAGTTTGATCCATATCCTTCAATCTGTTCACTTTGAGAGACCCTACCAATAGCTAATCTATCATTGGCATATACGAGGGTCGTTTGATAAGTATGTTAAAAAAGTAAGAAAAACTAAAATGAAAAATTAAATTAATTAATTAATTAAATTAAACAATAAATAAATTTACCATACTTATCAAACGACCCTCGTATGTGTATGTAATCATTAGTCTACATCAAGTCGAACTAGTTTTGGTTCAATCTAGTTATTCTATTTCCCACTATTCAACCATATCTGACAAACGTTCCTCTATCCATCACTAACGGAAACTCTCGATCGAGGACTAGCCATCTCTTGGGAATTGCAGCTAAATTATTAATTTAAAACCGCTTTTCAATTTACACAAATGAATTTACACCCCAACACCACAATAATTCAAAATGTTCAATAATCACTTATTGTTCAGTTATTATTTATAATTATATAATCTAATGCATTTCGATGGCGACGCCATCATCGTTAGAACTTTTCTGTTGAACACAGAAACAACAAAAAGTCCTATTGAACACAGAACAACATATATATATATATATATATATATATATATATATATATATATATAGAGAGAGAGAGAGAGAGAGAGAGAGAGAGAGAGAATGCGTCACATTGAAAGATGCATACGTATAAAACGAAAATAATTCTCGTCCGTCATCTCATGACACAAATCGTCGTATACAAACAGTTCGAACAACTACTACACGAGTTTTAAAATGTTAAATACAGTGTAATGTTTCGAAGGCCGAAAACATATTGACACAACGATGACCGACGTAGATAAACACAGATACACGTGACAAATATGAAAAGTAAACAATTATTTTTATTATTATTAAAGAACCGTAGTCGTTGTATATTTAGTTCGGCGCACGTATTTATTAATAACGAATCTCGTATTCGGTTACGAGGTACGACTCTCTACAAAGGAATTATGCGCGGTTCGATCGGAGTACGTGAATTATGTAAAATACATACATATATATATATATATATATATATATATATATATATATATATATATATATACATCTGTACAAAATGAACATTCGTATATTCTTCAGAAACTTTTCCGTTCGCAGTAGTTCTTCTTCCATCCCGATATTCTAACTTCGTTGTACGTGCTTCATATCTAAGTCTTCCTCAACTAGAAACGACCGTTATTTAACCCTTATCGGACATTAACATTTTGTACTGAACTTTCCGCTAGGTCGGAGATATATTTGAGCGATTATTGTAAGAGAAGAGTAACTAACGTTACTCGATATAAAAAGATAGTTTTGTGCATAAAAATATTTATATTTACATTTTATTAAACGTGTAATCTTCAAGCCTCAATTTACATTTTTTGAAATAGTTTTCTTTTCATTATTTATATTTTTTGAAATAGTTTCCTACATGAAAAAATTATTTTCTGTT
The DNA here is from genome assembly GCA_029203775.1 of Neoneuromus ignobilis. Classification (NCBI taxonomy): domain Eukaryota; kingdom Metazoa; phylum Arthropoda; class Insecta; order Megaloptera; family Corydalidae; genus Neoneuromus; species Neoneuromus ignobilis. Next base: position 488,308 of record CP092090.1, on the reverse strand, counting down.
ACAAGTTTCGTAGAAGTATCTAGTCTTTGTTCCTCCAAGTAACTTCCGATTGGAACATACAATGCAGTTATTATGCTTCCCTTGGGAATGAGGTTACAGGATATGCAGCTTCATCACAAGAATTAAAATCACTTTCAGAATATTCAAAATTTCCACATATTTCACTACAACTATCGCTGTTATTTTCCATATTGCTATAGTTTTCTTTATTCATTTTTGGAGGAATAAAATATTATAATATAAGTAAAATAATTGCTGAAATATGATAGAACGTGTTGTCTGCTATCGAGTAAAAAGTAAACTAACGTGTACATTCAGCAATGACGACGTTGTTACTTATTCAGTATTGTCACCTCACACGTGACATACAATTGTAATGTCACGTCAGAGGTGACATACGACCGATAAGGGTTAATTGTCGCTACACTACGAACTCTTAACGCTTCGTATAATTGAAATGTAGTTCTTATTGTATTTGCAAGTCCATATTATCATTATTATTATTTATCGAATTAATTGTTGTTATTGTTTGTTTTGAAACTGTGGCAAATTCATTTTAACGCCAATGAATTATCACCCCAACATCACGATATTTTATAAAATTAGCATTAAGTGATTATTAAACACTTTATAAAATATTGTGGTGTTGGGGGTGATAAATCTTTTGTGTTAAAATATTTATTGCTATTTTAATTAATTATTTTATTGAACGTTTTATGTAATAAGAATATAATTTCCTCTGTTTATCATTCAGTTCTTGTTAAATATAATATTGACTTCTAACATCGTTTGTCACTGTGGAATGTCCGTTATTTAAATCTAAACATAATAATTAATCGTAACAAATCTTCATTATTGTTCTACATCGTGTACAATCAGTCACAAAAATATTCGGTCATTTCTCTCATCCATTAATGTTTGCTATACACAAAGAAAAAAATACATTCAAGGAAAAATAGAAGATATTTTTAATATCGTTAAACATTGTAGTATAATATTTACAAATTATAACAATTAAAAAATTCCAGGAAAAATATACGTTTTCAATTCAGTATGTAATATTTATATACATAAAAAGATCCAATCGTTATTAATACAAGAATTACGAGACAAAGACGAAAATACCAATCACAGCTGATCGAAAGAACGAAAGACGAAGCGAAAGTATAAATTTTTCATGTGGTGGAGGAGACAACCTCGGCCGGGAAGGGGGTGGGTGAGCTGCTAGTTTACGGCAGCGTCTATTCGACTCAATTTTATAATAGACATTAGGGTTTTTTGAATTTTTTCCCTGACAACGTACAGATACAGAAAACTGAACAATGTATAAGAAGATACAAACAGATATGAAGACATATAACGAGTTACGGGGACATATCGTACGTCCCTAGGTACGTTAAAGGAAGGAAACGCAAAATTATCAGAAGACAAAGAACAACAAAAGCTGAAAAAAAGCATTATTAATATAATCTTAAAAAAGAATTAAATGATCGAAATTTATATTTGATGAGATATTTTTAAAATTTCATAACAGCTTGTAATCTCTTATAAATTGTACGTTTTTTTTTATGAAAGTAGGATTAATTTTGTTCCATTTCTGTTAAAGATGACTTTTCAGTATTTCTTTATTAGTCATGTAATGACTAATCATTTGCACTTTTACGTTGTGAACAACTTTTTTTATTTAAAAAATAATTTTTTCCTCCAATATATTTCTTTCACTTTTTCGCCATTATTCAAATAATATGACTATAAAACAGTAAAGAGAAACACCACCACCGAAGAATTCAATAACATTGACGAGATTTTACGTGTGTACCAATTTCTATATGCAATGGGCCTTTGCACACTAGTCAACATGCATACAGCATTCACGGCCCATTACCACTCGTCTCACACGCTCTTCCCGAAAACTATTTTTTTTAGATTGGGGGAGTTTGGCGATAAGAGGGTGTGAGACGAACGGTAATGGGCCGTGAATACTGTATGCATGCTGATTAGTGTGAAAAGGCCTAATAAATTTTACTCGTTAGTTTTGTGCATCTAAATATTACATGTTGAATAGAAAAATGTTTTTTTCTGGAATTCACTACATGTTTCAAATTTGAAAATATGATGATATTCTCAAATGGATTAATAAACGATAATAAAAATCATTTTTAAACATTTTTTCTTTACCATAAAATTAATTATCACGTAAAATATGAGGCATGGCCGAAGACTTTTGTGACCGAATATATATATATATATATATATATATATATATATATATATATATATATATATATATGCGTTTGTATGTGTATTTATAAAAATGTATATATTTATAGAATGTACTAATGTCACGCCCGTCGTAATTAAAATGCCGTTTTGTTCACGCACTCGTCATGATAACAATTAGTAACAACAGCACACTCTTCTGCTATGTCGATTAGGACAAGCACTCACACACACACACACTTGCAAGTAGATATAGCTGCATATATATAAACAATATGTGTGTGTGTGTGTTTGAGGCACGCAAGTGTTTGTCGCGTTAAAAACACCACGAGCCGAGTTTTAAAAATAGCACCAACACAATAATTACCAGTCGTATTAACGACTTGATTATAATTTTTAATTGGCGTTCAAGTTCAGACAAACAGCACGTCACCAGCGGTCGTCGTCGTCGTCGCCGACGAAGACGACTCCATCTATTAATTCACATCATCTCAACTCACATGTGTACGTTCGTACTCGTCGTACATCTCTTTTCCAATCGATCTCCCTCTCTCTCTTACCCTTTCATACAATTCCGATCGGATTATATATCGTGTCTCTCTGTCTATCGTGCGTGCGTGTGTGTGCCATTTAACTCCGTCGCATCTAATTGATCTCTAGGACCGACCGGGCGTGTGAATACGCGTATGTGTGTGTGTGTGTGTGTGTGGCTTGGGACTGACGAGAAATTTGTCCGGAATGATAATAGGGGTTGGATAATGTCCGATATGCATCAATGACGGTCCTATCAATACGGATAATTACATGAATGTTTCTTATGTATCTACTAAAAAATATCATAGAAAACATATATTTATCCTCCTAGATGAGTTCAATCGAAATAATCTCTTTGAAAAGAAAACAATGTAATTTATATGTGTTCATCGGAATATTCGAATCAAGTCATTAATATTAGGGGTACCGGACGAAAATGTCGTTTTTTTAAATGAAAAGTCAATTTAAAATATATATAAAAATATATTACCATATCAATTATTAATTATATATTCTCCCTCGATAGCTACGGCTTTCTTTCATCTTTCTAGTAATTTTAATATGCCATTTGGATAAAAATCTTTTGATTTGGATGAAAAATAGACATCGAGACCCGTTTTCACTTCTTCGATATTCTTAAAATTTTTGTCGGATAAAAAGTGCTGCATTGATCTAAATAAATGGTAATCCGATGGAGCAAGCTCGGGTGAATGTGGTGGACGAATAATTACATTAATTTCATATTCTATCAATTTATCCTGAGTAATTTTAACTGTATGAGGTTCCGCATTATCGCGTTGAAAAAATATGTTTCCTCTATTGAATATTCTAGGTCTTTTCACACGGATTGCTTCTTTTAATCATTCCAGCTGATCATAATAGAACTGTGCCGTTATTGTCTGGCCATATTTGAGAATTTCCTAACGAATAATTCCTTTACAATCCCACCATACAGACAAAAGGACCTTTTTGACTGTTAAGTTCGGTTTCGACGTTGCCAGTGGTACCTGCCCTTTAGAAGCTACTGTTTTTTGCGACATTGGTTCGAGTACATAACCCACTTCTCATCCCCTGTCACGAGTTGTCGAAGAAATGTTAAATTTTCCTCTAATTTTATTAATTCTTGGCACATTCGAACCCGTATAGATTTGCTTTCATCACTTAAATGATGCGATATCCTCACACTCTGTTTATGAATCTTGCCAATTATTTTTAAATGTTCTTGCACACTAGACCTAGAGTTTCCGAGTGTATCTGCTATTTGTTAAATAGATTTGCTTCAACTTCAATGCGTAACACCTCATTGTCCACTTTCACTACTCTCTTACTTCGAGGTTTATTTTTTAAGTCAAAATTTCCACTTGGAAATTGTTTGAACCACCTCTGAAAATATCCTAAATTTTTTTTATCGCAGTCGTCGCATTACTTTTTTGAAGAAATTCGTATAACATGCAATTCCGTAAAAATTGATTATCCGGCACAAATCCTTTTATTTAAAATAGGGCGTAAAAAATGTAATTTCTTTCAAAAGTTGTGCTTTAGATGTCCATCAATCAATAGCAAAAGAAATACGTGTTAAAAGATCGACAGCCGAAACATAACCGACCAGTGAAAAGGACGATGTCAAAAAACGACATTTTCATCCGATACCCCTATTATATTGACTACCGATCGGTTACTGCCAGTTGTTATCCTCGTATAACACGGTATTTTTTAAAAATATAATCATCGTGTTATACAGGTGTTGTCTATATTCAAAAATAATCTATTGTTTAATGACCAATGTGATATCCTTCCAATCATGTACAATAGTAAGATCATCCGAATGTGACGCCTAGATTTGTGTTTTATTAAAAAGAAATATACGTCTAGTTTCTTTTATTCCTTTTTAATAAAACACAAATCTAGGCGTCACATTCGGATGACTCCATATATTATAAAACTGAAATATGTAAAAAAAACAACAATATCTGTTATTGGAATTTTTTTCATTTTTCACATTTTCTCGAATTAATAAATGAAAAGTCAGTTCTTGGAAATCACTCGATAAATCACGATAACCCAATAATCTTTTCGTTAAAATCGTCCATTAGTTTACTTCGTCGTTAATTTATTGCACGTTAATTTTATGCGACACGTTATCGATCCCTCGAAATGAATTGATCAGAGGATAATTAATAAGTGACTAAGAGCCTCGACCGAAAACTTAACGATGATTAAAATGCACGGAACGTTGGCCATTTGACATCTCCTGCATCCATTTGTTCTCGACGACCGCAACGAAACTTTGAGGTTGACCTCTGTTGTGGAACATAAACTGGAATAAACAAACATACACACACATGTATGTATGCATATATATATATATATATATATATATATATATATATATATATATATATATATATATTCGTACAAACGTTGGAATCAAACAAGACTAACAAAAGTTTTAAACTGTTAATTAGCATCTGTTGTGCTTTTCTTGTTGAAACCGACGACGCCACCACAATACAGCCTTTACCTGCTCACAGCGTTTTGTTAAATCAAAAAAGCTATCACAAATGAATTCCTCTTTCATTCGCCCATTCTCTCATACGAACGCACACATATAAGTCTTCATATACATATATATATATATATATATATATATATATATATATATATATATATATATATATATGTATGTATGTATGTATATGTGTGTGTAAATTCTCGTTTCAATAGTCCGTTTCTTTTCCATCATTTCCCCTATTGTTTCTTCTTGTCCTTTTAGTATCTCGACGCTAGGGACGTTTATTATTATGTATGCACACAAGTACGAATGAAAAACCTTTTTACATACATACGTACCGTATATGTATATAAAGTTTATAATGGACTTTATGGTCAGTTTTAATACGATTCTTGAATAAAATTTGCGTATACTGTTTTCGCTTGGTCATATATTCAAACATTTAGTTATACATGTTATGTATTATATATTTATACACCCACGTTAACACACACAAATAGACATACACATACACATACATACATATATATATATATATATATATATATATATATATATATATATATATGTATGTATGTATACCAAAAATAAGTATATTTGTGGCAATGTGGAATTAAAACAGATTTATTATTCGTTTTCGTGGACTTGTCGTCGAGGCGAAATATTTTTCTCATTGTCAAATATTAATTTATATACGTGTATACAGATTGTGCCGGAAAAGAAACCGAACTCTCATTTTTTTAGTACAACTTGCAACGCTATTTAACACGTTGACTATCGAACGAAATGTTGATGTTATAAATTGAAGTGAAATTGTTACTATTATAAGGTGACCAACTTTTTCCAATGAAAAGGAGGGCATAAATAAATTAAAGAAACAAATATTGCGAATAAAAAAAATTATTCTTTGCAACAATAACTAAACAGAAAGCATTATAATATAGTAAATAGATAACGCAGGCGTATTGTGATTAATTGTTATTTAAATATGAATATTTTTCGATCGAAGGAATATGTTTTGTCAACGTGTCATTTTCTAATAAAATATTAGAAATATCCGTGCAAGAACTATTTTTCATATTGAATTTCACAGCAAGTGCTGCAGCTAGAGAATCAACATTCAGTCTTGATTTTTCAGTTGTCCAAAAATCATTAGCAATTGAAAATACCCTCTTTCGACTGCTGCGTTAGTGCCAGGGCAGCACAATGTAAATTGGACTAGAAGAAGTAAATTTTCATATGGTATATGTGCATTTTGGAAATGGTTGAATATTTCCACCCATCTTTTATCAACTAAAACGTGTTCATTTTCCCACTCGACCGATTTTTCAGAATTTAAATAAATAGTCAGTTTTCTAAATTCTTCAAATAGACAATTGTCGTCTATATTTGCATTACGCTAGAAATAATTGTCACAGGGTATTCTATCATAATTCGAACGTTTGTGTAATAGTTTTTTCGTTTTCGGTTATTTCACATAGTTTAAATTTTGGTCGTGACGTCACAATGCATTCGATACATTTACATGTCGATAGATTCAACGATGGTATGTACTCATGTTTATTTAATATATATTTTATTTATATAGTACAAATATATGTATATGTAAAATTATCTATGAGATTGTTTTATTTAAAAAAACTGATATTTTAACACTAGATTTAGGGAGCGAGTCAATGTGACTCATTTAAGATTTTGTTGCTATTATATATATATAGAAAACTTAAATATTATTTTTTAAAAACATATGTTGGTTTTTAATTACATGGTGACATATATGAAAACATGTAATATAATTTTCTTTGCATATGTGTCATTATGTATTTAAAAACCAACATATGTTTTTAAAAAATAATATTTAAGTTTTCTATATAGCAACAAAATCTTAAATGAGTCACATTGACTCGCTCCCTAAATCTAGTGGTAAACATAACTTGGGATTAAATTTCTACAACATAAACTTGACATTTACGAGTATTTTTACAATATTATTCTCATTGTATAATTCATGCGATACACAAAAGTGAATTGTAATTTGAATTGAAATTACATTCGAAGAACATATTCTTTTATTATATTCTATTGTAGAGATATCTATTATTAATTATTTCTCTAATGTAATAGAAAACGGGAAATTGCGTTTCTGTTGATCAATTCGTTCTAAAGATGGTAATAGGATTTGATCAACGTGCAAAGATAAAATAAAATTATATACACAATCGAGGACAAAAGTATTCCCATTCTTCTTTTATTAAAGTTAAAAGGTTACTTACAAAAAATAATCCAAACATTTATTTAAATAGCTTCATTGTTCTTCATTTAAACTCCAAATAAAAACTACTGAACTTCTGTATTTTCAACATATATATATATATATATATATATATATATATATATATATATATATATATATATATATATTTAAATCTCAAAAATATAAAACACAAAAGTATCTTTACATTTGTATTAAGAATATTTTTCTTACCTTAATAAAAAATCTTCATCTATAATATTTACTATATAATCTTTTTGCCCTAATTATAATTTCCTATCGTTTTGGATTCCAATCAATTCTAAGATAATTAAATGGTATATTTTCCCACAATTTTTTTTTCTTGAATTTTAAATAAAATTCTTACTCGTTCTTCATCTAACACTTGTCAACTTTCGAATCCATCTGAACCCATAAATATTCATTAGAGTTCAGATCCAGGTTCTGCTCTAATAGTTCCAATACTTGAATATGTTCAATTTAATCATCTGTAATCCGGTAAACTCACTAATTCGGACTGCACATGTTCCAACGATGCCGGATTCGTGATGGTCGAATGTGTCTTATTATATATCTATAAAAAAGAATATAACATGTTGTTACTAAATTTAAATTGAAGGCCTACAATAAACCTTCACGAATCTCCGAAATGTGTATTTTTATTTTTAATGCGACCGGTTTAAATTGTGTTAATATCATTGTACAACCATGAAATATGTAATTGTGACGACATGTCTTCATGAATGAAACTAAATCGTAGCCAAATTGGAAAAATATTTAAATGAATTCTGTCTGAAACTGGAGATGAATCATTTGTCATAACACTAGATGATTTTATAAAAATGTCATTTATTGTTTATTGTATACATTTTTGATTTTTCTTGGCATTATTGAAAAATTATCCAATAGTGACAATTTGTTTGAAATCGACGAATCACTCTATGATTAGATGTATTGGAGTGGTTCGAAGAGATGGAATGATGTGTGGCGGCTATGAATTTTGTAACAATCAACAATGAGTGTTTTGTTCTTCTTATCTGGCTGAGGCGGCTATGAATTTTGTAACAATCAACAACGAGTGTTTTGTTCTTCTTGTCAACAACGATTATTATACGCGAGAGTGCAGTTAATTTATTTGCTGATTGTTACAAATGTTATTTGATTAGCAAGTATAAAAGCATAAAAATTGTGCTGTGAACCAGGAGACGTATTCCAGCTACTTGATCGAAAACAACTCGCGTACGTGAACAAAATGGAGATCACGATTTTCCAAAGATATATAGACAATTGAAAATAAAATTCCATAGATTGAAATTTCAAATCGGAAAAACTAGAAACTTTCGTTCGACAGAATTGTTTCTCTTGTAATTTATTCATCAGTCACTCGATCGCCAATACAAATTCCCAAAGTCGTGTTTTACTAAACTCCAAAGTTCTTCCTCTTCGTCGTAAATTCGCTTATCCATCCGGTTGTCATCTGACTCGTACCGCAGGATCGCTCTACCGCAAACACTTTCGTTCTGGTACCCATCGATCGGGGTTATCTGCCGGCCGGCCGTTCGTTTCGAGTACGAGACTTCGTACAAATTTAATGAAGAATGCAGGTCGTAAGAGCACGACGAGCGGGATACAGGGAGGAGCGCACGTCGACGTTAACGATCCGTCCGCTTTGAACCGCCTTCGGAATCACTCCGCTGTCTAATGAGTTTTCCGATCGGGCGTACGTTTGATGCGCGCCGGGCGGTCTTCTTTCAACATTCCCGAATTGTTTCGGTAAGTGTCTACATTCCATTACGGTCTCGAGTCGATAATGCGCGCCGACCTCCGTGCCGGAACGGTTCGGGTTACCGCCGTAAAATCAGAACGCGGGCAATCCTCGACGACGTATCCGTTTCAATGAGCTGTACGTGGACTCTGATTGTGTTCGACGAGCGAGTTGAATCGTAAAAAGAAATATGTCCGTTTCGATAGTAATGATCCGTGTGGAATTGCTAAACCGCGTCGGACATCTCTCTAGATGGCAGATGAAAAAATATATTCGAGTGCCGAGAAAATGAAATATTTCACGTGAACCAGAACAAGTTCGGTGCTCTGGGTTGGAAATTGAAGTGAATGGACTGTACTTTATTATTCATAAAAAGAATTTTTATTACAGAAACCCTCAAAACAAGTTTTATGTTCAAAATTCCCTTTTCTTACAGCTTGTTTTCAAATCCTGTGCTGGGGGAAAATATCAAAAATAGGGTTGATGTAGAAAACTTACTTTATATATATATACAGGATGTGCAAAAAAATATGACATTAGTAACACTAGGTTTACGGACATTTTATGTATACCTATCTTTACGGACATGCGTCAATTTGACGCATGAACGAAATCATACATTTTCTTTAAAAAATACAATTTAAAAACAACAATTATACAATATTAACTTATAAATGAAACTATGAGATATACATTTATATAAAATTTATAATATTTAACATTACATTTATTCCACGTATCTTTTACACATATATACTGGTAAAAAAATTATCAGTTGTTATATTCTTACCTTGATGTAAATATGATTCGGTTAACTTTAAAACTACAAAATTCGCCCAAAAGTGTTGAAATTTGCGTTTCAACTTTATCCAGATTAAGGAAACCATTTTTTAGATATTTTGAATTTACATCTACTGCCAACCAAAACTTTATGCCAAATTTATGTGGCTTATTTGGCATATATTACGTGAATCTGTATCGGACTTTCTTAGGGAACAGTTGCTCGTCTATTGAAATATTTTCGTGAGGTTTATAACAGGTTTGACTATTATGTATAAATTTGTTCCATATTTTAGATATCAATGTAAATTTATCTGTACGTAAACGTTCGGATCGTTCTGTTCTTTTATCAAATTCACATGAATCGAAGAATTTGCGTAAATTTATCTCAATGCATTGTGCTCGAGAAGAAAGCGGGTCCCCATTTCTTCGACCATAAATAAAAATCGTTTAGTGACTTTGCTTCATATGCCTTTTCTGTATCAGGGTTTTCAAACTAGCATTAATGCTTATTTTACGATTGCGTCAAATTGACGCGTATCGTAGAGATAGGTATACCACATACATAATCTCTATATTAGAAAGCTTTGAAGAAAATTAATTTCGCTATTTTATTTGTCTCGTTAAAGGAATAAAAAGTCAGGACAAGTGGTAGAAGAAAAATGTTTCTGTAAATTCCCTCATGAAATTCGAAATGCGTCAAAATGACGCGTCCCGTAAACCAAGTGTTAACGTTATATGCATGAGTAATTTATTTTTATTTTTACTTAGTTTATATAATTTTTAGGTCGTGCTGATGGGCTATTTTTCAAAATCTATCAATTAATTCGTTTTTATTCTTATATTTTAGAATACTTTCTGGAATATTTCTAGGTACTAAAATATCATAAATATTTGTAATGTAATTTATATCTCTATGTCGGATTTATGTATCAGATATCTTAAATTGATTTGATTTATGTATCAGTGTAGAGCAGTGATGGCGAACCTTTTGAGCTCGGCGTGTCAGAATGTTGAAAAACCCTAACTTAACTCTGGTATCGTGTCACATATAGAAATATTCATAATTTTTTGATATTTGCAACCGTACTAAAAAAAAGATTTATATTTTTGATATTTATTTTATATATTTAAATGCCATTTGACGAAGAAAAATCAACCATAAAATATGTATAAAATGTGTACATGTTTACGTCCGGTTTTAGAATTGCATTATTGATCATGAGTAACGTGAGTAGTAATATTACTCGAGTGATGCCCAACTCTGGCCGTTGCGAGAGACAAATATTTGAATTATGCAATTTTTTGTCTCTGTCGATGCGTGTCACCCAAAATGAGTTGTGTCATAGGTTCGCCATCACTGGTGTAGAGTAATTTTTTTGACACATTTAGGAGCAAATAGCTTCCCGACCAAATGTAGTGTTCGAGTGATAATCATTTGTGTGAGAGTGAATTTTCAAGTTCCAAAACAAATCGATTAGACATATTTTTGGAACGTTTGTAACACAGTTCATCCGACGGTAACGATAATGATGGCATTTTTTTCTCACTCTCAAATTATTTTGCTCAGAAAAAAAATGTCACTCCCGTCGTCACTTAATCAATTCATGTGAAAATTGCAACGCGCGAATCGACATCTTTTCGTTTAGAAAAACATCCGTTCGTGTTTGTCGTCTCCCCACGCGTCTCGATCGTTTAAATAAAATTCAAAATATCCGATTGTCTTTTATTCTATTTCACCGCCACCGTCGCCATCCTATCCTGCTTCCCGTGGGCGATCGTCGCGACGCACGTGCGTTTGACGTGCCGTCGTTTCCTCGGGCGTCGGAAAAATAACGTAAACGAAACAACACTCACGACGAGGGTGTGGAAAAACGAGCCGGAAGAAAAATATCACACGAACATATTTCGGTCCGTTGTCAGAATCACGTCCGCTGTCTTTGAACGAACCGACGACGACGACGACGTTTCCATTACCGACACAAATGCGATTACGGCCGACGGTGCGTTCCGACGTCTCGACGCCGTGACGCAGTTCCTTGCGCGTGTCGTCTTTTTCCCGTTATTTTTATTATCGTCGACGCGCTACGTGAACATCTGCTCCGCGCGACGTCGTTCGGCTTATCTGTTCGACATTATTTTCCATACTGTACGGAGATGAGCCCCGAATGGAATTAAATGCCGGCAAAGAAAATAACAACGTACGTTCGTCGTCGGGCCGTATTGTACAAATTGTAGACGAAACTCGTTACTGGGAAAAATCTTATTTTCGTTGCGGATCGCTTAATACGAAACAAAATACGCGGATCGTGTCGGCGATGCTAATCAAAAATAAGCTCAGCGATAAAAAATGTAGTCGTAGTACCGAGTTTCTTTTATTAAACAGTCACGTTGTTTATTTTGCATGCGAACGAACAGAGACGACAGTTAATTGTTTCACAACTGGAATTATTTTTTTTAATCTGTTTTAATCTCCTTCTTAACCCTTATCGGACGTTAACATTTTGTACTTAACTTTCCGCTAGGTCGAAGTTGAGTGCTTATTGTAAGAGAAGAGTAACTAAGTTACTTGATGTAAAAAGATAGTTTTGTGCATAAAAATTTTCAATGAATATTTCACTACAACGCTCACTGTTACTTTCCATATTGCTATAGTTTTCTTTATTCATTTTTGGAAGAACAAAATATTATAATATAAGTAAAATAATTGTTGAAATTTGATAGAACGTGTGTTGTCTGCTATCGAGTAAGAATCAAACTCTAAAAACATACAGTGTGTATATTCAGCAATGAGGACGTTGTTACTTGTTCAATCTTGTCACCTCGCACGTGACATACGACTGATAGAGCAAAGTTGTAATGTCACGCCAGAGGTGACATACGACCGATAAGGGTTAATATAGTCAGGATGCTTAATGGACACGTTTCCTATATAACCGTCATATGTCTTGCTATTTTTTTTATCCATTCTCTCATCTCCAATGAAAAACATAAAAACGGATATTTGAATCATGGAACATTTTGTAAGATTTAATATTCGATTTCAACAGGCGAAGATGAATGGATAAAAATAAAATCAGTTAAATATTTCAGTCCCTTTATGTCCAATGATGGTATTTGTGTATGTTTGGATATCTGAATCTTGGAACGTTTTCTAGATTTTCATATACGGGCGGAGATGAATCAATAAAAACGAAATCAGTTATGAGTTTTCATATTTCTGATGATATTTAGATCTGAGGAAAAAATTTGAAAAAACATTCCAGGATATCTCGTATATGGATTTAAGAGATGAAGATGAATCGATTGAACCGAAATCCGTTGACTGAACAATATTCATCGCTTACTAGATTCGTTCGTATGCATTTCGATAGCCATGTAATTATCGACAGGGCTCTGTATAAAATTATATTTGTATATTTTTCAATAAAAAAAGAAATGCCTACAGTGATATTCTATATTAGACGAATTCTTTTGTTCAAATTCTTTCGCTATTACTAAACTAGTCGACAATCACGTGCCTGAACCCATATAAATATATCATTTTAATACCGTTTTACGTTGTGTAATCGAGCGAATTTTGAAACGAATCTCCCGATACGTTTCTTGCAATTCAACACACAAATAGCTATGCATGTGACGTACACACTTGTATGTACGTGTGTGTGTGTGTGTGTACGCGCGATTGTGTAGCTCTCTGTATGTACATATGTAGATAAGTTTCGTGTGTAATAAACATGTATGCATGTATTGATATTTAGATACATACACACACATTTGTAAATATTCACGTATGCGCATGCATGTTCGTTCCGTTCGTTCGTTTGTGTGTGCAGCGTTTAAATTGAGTGTCGTTGACACCGCAACGCCGCGTTCAAAGGAACATAATTGACCGAGATAAAACTATCCGAGGCGATAAAAGAAAACGATAAAAAGGCAGTATGGAAAGAATGCAAAAATACTCTCTATAGTATAAATAATACGACACAGCACAACAACAACAACATATCAACAACAATAATACGTTGAGACCGAAACGCCTAGTCATGTGTACACACACACACACATAAACATGTGTATGATATATATATATATATATATATATATATATATATATATATATATATATATAAAATGAGTCACAAAATTCATGGGATTTGCATGTGTAATTTTGAAAAAAAAAACAATAATATAGGCTCGATTGATAAGTTATATTCAAACTCTTTTGTTTTATATCCAAACAAATATCAGAAAAATAAAAAAAATATATTAATTTCTTAACTTTGATGACTACGTTTCTATTTAAAAAAGAATGATTGTTCCGTTTCCGGCATAATGTGAAAATTTCGTTTTCGAACTTTTCCGAGAATTGCCAAAGTACAAATTTTATGAAATATTGAAATTGACAGCAAATGAAAAAAGTGTATATATTTGCAGGCTAACTTTTCGGTTCTTTTTTTTCTATTTCGCATCTATCGGTTCTATAGAACAAAGAAAGAGTACATCATTTTGAGACAATGTATCAACGTTTGCACAAGAAATTAACATTAGGGAAAAACAGTGAACGGCGGATGAGTGTACGTGTGTGTCGTCTGTTATTCGAAAAACGGCGGCCACACATCGTTATTGAATCAAATCATTTGTATTAATTCGTATCATTGTTATAATTAACACTAATTATTTTCCTCGAGCTATTTTTAGTCGCTCTTATCGTCGCGTTCCGTGCGCGAATCATGACATTCGCCATTATTTTTTCACTCTTTTCTGTAATCAACGACGTACGTACATATTTGCATATAATCTCGCCTGTGCCAGAAACTAGTAACATTTTTTTTCTTTTTTCGAATGATCGAGACAATTTTTAAAAAAAACCTTTCTCTAATGTAATTCCCAACCTATCTTTTCTCATGAATAAATATATGGTTTTTTGCGCGGCTCTCGTTCGTTCACAAAACGTTACGAGGTTCGATAAAAGTGTTCAGTAATCACTAGTTGTTTACTTTACTGTTCACCGAGTGTTTCAATTGCGAAAGCAGTGAAATACTCACTCTGAAATCAATAATCACTCGTTGTTCACAAAGTATTTCAATTAGAATAGCTGAAAATAATGTCTGAAGTTAGGTAAATAAAAGGCTTTTCTTATAAACACAATTTACACGCAAGTGGAAATATCCGACCGTTTTGAATTCTGTTGAAAATTTTAAGAATCTCTAGAAAATGGATTTAAAATTATGAAAAAGTGTCGTAACAAAAAACTAGGCATATATTTCCGTTTAATTTAACATTCATTCGTCATTCTTATGATCAAAAGTTTAAATTGTATAAATCGATGAATTGCGAACACAAGTAAAATACATTTTTTTTCCTTTCTTTCCAAGAAACTTGTGTAAACAGTTAAAGTCATGTATTGTTATTTTAGATGTTGTAGTTTTCAGTTATTACAATTACAATAGGGTTTTCCAATAAGAGTGTCAGAACTTTGACAACTAGTGGCAGCCATGGGACTTTTAACACTTCGACAACGCTTAGAAATTGTAAAAACTAGACTATTGAAACAAGAGTTTAATGAGTCCATTAATTCGCGAAATGAATCCATCAATTAGCTACCGAGATCATGTGATCCAATAACTTTATTCGATTATTTTCTCCGAAGTTATGTGTAAACATTGAAGGTGAATGCATTGAAAGGTATCGAGCATGTTAACAGCGATTGTTATCGAAATAAAAACAAATGTAAAAAAGAAGTAGAAACCTATGAAATCGTAGCACACTACGATATTGACAATCTTGAAATAAAAACAAAACTGTAAAAATAGTCAAAACCGACGAAGTCATAGTACACTAGGATATTGGTCATTTGTTAAGGAGGTATTCTAGTCTAGAATTTCGAAAAAAATCGATTTTTTGAATATTTCCAAAGTTTAGACCTTTAAGAATATGTCCTTAAGAGGATTTTTCGAAATTCTAATTATTTTCGGAGTTATAGCTATTTTTGTCACGCGCCAACCAATCCGGTCTGGCCGGAACGAATCAACTTTAAACGCGTTTTTCTCGAAACTACTTTTTTCGACACGGTTGACGTGATATCTCAAGTTCTAATGGACCGATTTACTTGAAATTTGGTACAGAGCTTCTCAATATAACAGTGATTGCCCCCGCCTAGGATTTTTTGAAAATTCTGTTTTTTACTATTTTTAAAAAATTCCGAAAGTTGAAAAAATAGGGCAAAAAATGACTGTTTTTTCACACTGCTGCCATTTTGTGAAAAAAAATTTTTTTTTAATTTTCCTAGGCGGTGATACTACTACAACCTTCTGTTTCAATAATTTCAAAAAAAAAATTTTTGTTTCATATGACCGGAAGGGTTGGAACCACATTAACCAGGAGACACCTTTTTTTTCGAGCCCCCACTTTGCCAGCCTGTACCTTTTTCAATTTTGATTTTTTTGTTTTTAATAATACTTTTTTATACTCTTAAAATATCAATAAATAACTGATAAAAAATCGATAGTAAAAATATTTGTTGGTTTTTTTTATAGCGCCCGAAAAAACACCTAAAATTCGTGCGTCTAGACTAGAATACCCCCTTAACGGAATATTATATATATATATATATATATATATATATATATATTCATGAATTTGGACCAAAAGAAAGCGAAAGAGTGACTAAAAATTGGACTAAACGAATGCACTACGTCAACCAAAATCGTGTTGGTCGTATGAGTGTAATTTTGTTCCATCATTAATGCCACAGAATATGCTTAAAAATAAAAATAAATAACTAGCTAATTAATTAAATACTTTTTATGTTATTTCCATTTAAACTTCCGAAGCGCTTATTGGAAAACCCTACATAACTCCTTTTGGTTTTCCAACGTAGTATTTGGTCCAAGAAACGTTTCGAATTTCGACATTCAATTCTTTCATTCCAGTAGTACTTCCACTCATTTCGATTAATAAATATATAACTATTAGAAGTTGGCACTTGTCAATCTGTCCGGGAAAAAATATTCTCGTCGTTTACTGTCTAGGCGGGTCAGGGGGTTTCTTATAAACGTCGTGTCGTGAATATCTTTGCGTAGAATGTATAATATATATTCATCGTAATAATGTCCCGGAGATAATAATATTCATTGCTTTTATTTGTCCTAGAGGTCTGTTGGAAATAAAGTTTATTAAACGTACAAGACATTCGTTTAGTTTAATTCACAGTTCTGACAAAGTGCTGAAAGGCAACGAGAAAGCAATTTTAATTTTATAAATTTTATATATATATATATATATATATATATATATATATATACATACACATACACGCTCGTTCCTTCTACTCTTTTGAAATCATCTTTTACATCGTCGGTTATTCAGTTTCGTTAGACATCGACGCGCACAATGGATGCACAAAAGAAGAAACCGTTATTAAAACGATGCTCGGGAGATCACAAGATTCCGACTACAACGACGTTCGTTCGCTCGTTCCACGACTCAGTTATTAGTCCTATTATTATTATTAAAACGAAAAGTGTGTCGGATGTCTAAGACGATTCGTATGGACGGACGAAAGTGTCAGAGGGTTTCTGAGACGAGCATCGTCGGCATTCGGAACGAGATTTTGTTCGGAATTGAATTAAAAGTTGCCCGGAGCGAAGGATGAGGAATGTTGACAATGAATCGGTTACTATACAGACTTATATATATTGAAATACATAAGCACTTAATACATCGGTGGATCAGAAAGTTTCTACAATGAGAAAAGAAACACATTTTTTTAAAGAGAATCATATTTATTTTTCTATAGAGTTTCCTTCGAATTTAAACATGTCACCTCTGACGTGACATTACAACTTTGCTCTATCAGTCGTATGTCACGTGCGAGGTGACGAGATTGAACAAGTAACGACGTCCTCATTGCTGAATGTACATACTGAATGTTTTTACACTTTAATTTTTACTCGATAGCAGACAACACGTTCTGTCATATTTCAGCAATTATTTTACTTATAATATTTTATTCCTCCAAAAATGACTAAAGAAAACTATAGCAATATGGAAAGTAACAGTGATAGTTGTAGTGAAATATGTGAAAATTTTGAATATTCTTGTGATGAAGGAGACAGTGATACAAGTGTTATATTTCAGTCGAGGGGAAAAAATCGATCCCCATTCAATGTTCAAGTGAAGAAGAAAACGAAGTGGAAAGAGAAATTGTTCCTGATTGTGATGAAGATCGGATTGGAATCGACAGTGACGACGAAGACATTTAAAGTGTAAATATAAATATTTTTATGCACAAAACTATCTTTTTATATCGAGTGACCTTAGTTACTCTTCTTTTACAATAAGCACTCAAATATATCTACGACCTAGCGGAAAGTTAAGTACAAAATGCTAACGTCCGATAAGGGTTAATACATTTGGTCCAGTACTTTTCGACAACTTTAATTCGTTAAGTGAAATAAATTTCGTCCAAACCCTCAAAATGTTTATTTACAGCTTCGATCAATTCAATATTTGTTGATATTTTTTCCCATCTAGACCATCTTCAAAGGATTTCATTGGCTCGCACTTGCAACGTCATCTTTTCGTTCGTTTTTGAAACTTTCCGATCCACCCTCGTACTACATGTAAAAAATCGTATCGTGAAAACATTTTAATTCATTAAAACATTTATTTCGTGTTTATTGAAACATCAAATTCATTTTATTCGAAGAAGGAAAAATATCCACATATTTTTATAAAACGCTCTTCCTCGAACGAGTTGTTTTCTTTTTCGCTATAGATTTTCAAGTTGTCCGCTTATTCGATTACGTTCCAATACACTCGTACTGTATTTAATAAATATCGAATAGAAAACGTCATTGTACTGGTATTCACCGTCCAGTATAATTTTATCTGCATCGTTGACAAACAAACAACTTGAACGATCCTCTGAACACCAACATAAAAGTCGTGCACATTACGGATAGCTGTTAATTATACGTATACAAATGTAAACGAACGGACATGTGAAACACGAGCGATTTTTCCGACAAATCGGTTCGATTGCATCGTACGGCACGTATTATATTTAACCGTATTTCACTTTGTCTGTATACATGTGTGAATTTAAACACTTCGATTGCCCGTCGCAACGCTTCCATATACCGTCGACGACGGCATTGATTTCGTCGGTTTCGCTTTGTATAATATTGCTCTCGAAACGACTGTACGATGCAAGGGGTTTCATTATAGAGATTCGCATTGAACGGCATACATTTTATTTATTGCTCCATTACAGATTAACTGCGTTCATTGTGTACGGAATATATGTGTGCTTTTCAAATTCCTCTTCGATGATTTATATACGCGTGCACGAACGTATGTGTAAATGGAAAACAAGATATTTTTCCATTACACAAAGAGGATTTCGTTTGAAAAATATAAAATAATAATAATAGTGGGGGAAAAAACAATTTAAATGCATTAAAAAGTATCGAGCATGTTAACAGCGATTGTTATCGAAATAAAAACAAGCGTAAACAAGAAGTAGAAACCTATGAAATCGTAGCACACTACGATATTAGCAGTCTTAAAATAAAAACAAAATTAAAAATAGTCAAAACCGACAAAGTCGTAGTACACTAGGATATTGGTCATTTATTAACGGAATATTTTTTATATATATACGGTTTATTATTAAATTAATTGTTAACGGTTTATTGACAAAATAAAAAAAATGCAACAAGGTCGTAACTCACTACGATATTTATGATCTTTTAACGAAATAAAAAAAAATATAAAAACGATCAAAATCGACGAGATCCTAGTACACTAGATGTGTTGGCAATTTGTTATCGAAATAAACAACAAAATAATTACAAAAATAGTCGAAATCAACGAGATCGTAGCACACTAGAATGTTGAAAATTTATTAACAAAATGAAAAACGATTGAATTTATTAATAATTTATTTATTTATTTTTGTTTCGACTGATGTTTTGTTTGACGAGACTCCATATTCATATTTTTGTTTAATAAAATCACTTTTTGTTTCGTTGTTGTTTTTTTTGTATCGATTATTATTAATTTTTTACGATTTTACGTTCATTACAGCTTTGATATTTGTTTAGATTTTACAATTCCGTAGCATAGTCGTTAAAATTCACGCTAGTGGAAAAATAAAGATTATTTTTACAAAATTCTCTCGTGGTATTTTAGTAAATGATCTTTTTTTAAAAAAAATCAATTAGCTAATCGTGACAATCTCTGCGTCCAAATGTACACGATTTAGATACCACCGATCTTTCGACATCATTTCGTTTTCGTCAGTGAAACCGTTCGATACTCTTTCCGTACGTACATTGTACGTTCGCAAATATATATGTTTCGTTAACCTCATTGTTTCTTTTTTATTCTTGGACTGTAACGTACGCTATTCTAGCTATTATTAAAAAGTAAAATTTTATTTCTGTCCACTGTCTCATTTCCGCATACTTTTACAAGCGTGGCGTGAATTTCAATCGGAATCTGTTATGTATAGTTTCGATTTAAATATGTACGCAGGTCAGGTCATATTGTAATACACGGTTTTTGTTTGTTTATAACAAAAGTGTGTGAATACGGTAGTTTTAGAACGATAACATTTTTTCTATCTCTTAATGTCGAAAAATTAATTTTATATATATATATATATATATATATGGAATTAATTTAAATAAAGTCTTATTAAAATTCGATAATTGAAATTCGAAACTAAAACACGCATCGATGCTTCAACAATCAATCAAACAATCGAAACAAAACGAAGTCGTACACAGCCTGCTGATTTCAATTAATTATATTTAAACGAACGGACGCTCACACGATCAGCAAGTTAGATAACCGCACTAATCGCCATTGTGTTGTTTTTTTTTCATCCATGCCCTCTATGATTTTTTTTTGAGAAGATTATATATAAAAAAAATTGATTATTTATTCTGGGTTATCAGCGTTCGTCTCAGTTTTGTACTCGTTTGAAAACGTGGTACTAATGCTTCGTTATCTTTCATGTTGTTTCAAGTGTTCTATTGACAAAATCTTGAAATGCCTCAATTACTTACAAGTATTACAAGTATATATATATATATATATATATATATATATATATATATATATATATTATATAAATGCATAAAGTTTTTCAGTTCGCTAATTGAAAATTCATCGACGTCCTTTCTGAAAAAAGTAAAAGTCAGCCGTACATCAAACTCGTTCGATCTTATTTATATATCGATGAAAAGTTCATCAAATTAAAACGCGTAGCGGAATATAAACTCTCCATCGCCCACGCTCAACTTCAATAAACGCACGCACACAGCGACAGATACGGTCAAACGTCTTTTCCCCCAACGTACGTTCATGCTCGTCGATTCGTTTTTCAACTTCCTTTTTTTCCAATCCACTCCGACGTTCAAATATTTATCGAATATCATCGTTCGACGACGAATTATGCAGAATGAAATAAGGAAACACGCTCACGCGAAAATTGACAACGAACAAATACAGACGTCGTGATTTCCGGGAAACGGACGACGTGGGTTTTTCTTCGGTGCGTTCGTGTCGTCGCGTTTCGTTGTCGTTAAAAGCGACGTCGGACGCGTTTAACGAAACGACTCTGAACGAGCCGGTCGTGCGGAATAACGCGGTTTTATCCGTCGACGATCAGGATATCTTTGTTTTATATATATTTTTCCCATATGGAGTGAACTGGTTGTCGTCGTATTGAAAAGTGATTTTCGGCCATTGTGCGTTTTTCATTAAATGATTTTTTATCACGGTTTATGTTATGTGTATATATATATGTGTGTGTGTGTGTGTGTGTGTATGCCTATGCGTCGTATATAAAATTAAAAATGATATAAAACACGAATAAAAAAGAATCCCTCTTTTCATTATTTACACAATCGAGCTACAGGTCAAGTTTTTCTCTTTAGTCTTGTGCCGCTGTCGACACACAATAGTCTCTCTTATTCTGTTTGTAAGTTATAAACATTCCGAATGAAAAGGCACGAAAGCAAAACAAAAAAAAAATAAAAAATGTAAAAAAGTACTTTTCATACAGCACACGCGTATAAAGAACGTCGTAATATTGATATTTATTTACGTAGAGACGAGACGAGTGTTTCATTCGAGTACACATGTTTTATTATCGACTGTGTTTGCGCAGCCCTAGAAACGAGTCAATTGAGATAAATAAAAGTAGACCTCATATGTGTTAAAGCACGCCTACAATATAATCTTCCATTTGAAAAAAAACGAACTAATCTAAAACAAACAAACAATAATACACACACACACATACGCTGGTGTCGGCGACGACGACGGAGGACGCGTTCGACGTTGCGGTTGCAAAATCGTTTACGCACTCGCTCGCTCGCTCACACTCACTCACTCGCCCACTCATTCTTTCTTCTATGAAAATGTGTACAGCTGACGATTCTCACAACGGTTATATATATACTATATATATATATATATATATTTGAAGAATCGTATTCTCCTATTGTTCACGTACACAAATTGTCTATGATAGAGCAGCTCTAATACATCTACCGGCTCACAGCACAATTTAATATTTTATATTTGCTAATGAAATAATATTTATAAAAATCAATAAACAAATTAACTGGACACTCGCTTATAATAATCGTTATTGACAAAAAAAAAAAAAAAAAAAACACTAATTGTTTCTTGTTACAAAATTCATAGCCGCCATATATATATATATATATATATATATATATATATATATATATATATATATATATATATATATATATAATTCATAATTAGAATTAAAAATTCAATCAGTATAAATATATACCTAATGTTAAACAACATAAAAAATAAAATACGTACATTAAATCCTCATATTTGTCATTTTGTTGAAAAAACTATTCAAGTTATTAACATTCAAAATAGTTTCAATTTGTTTTGAAACTGACAAATTCACTTTAACACAAATGAATTATCATCCCCAACACTACAACATGTGTGAAGAATCGTATTCTCCTATTGTTCACGTACACGAATTGTCTATATGATAGAGCAGCTGGAATACGTCTCGCTCACAGCCCAATTTTATATTTCCTAATGAAATAATATTTATAAAAAATCAGTAAATAAATTAACTGGACACTCGATTCTAATAATCGTTGTTGACAAGAAGAACAAAACACTAATTGTTGATTGTTACAAAATTCATAGCCGCCACATATGTTTTAAAGTGTTCAGCAGTCACTTGTTGTTTATAACACCATTTTATAACAGAAAGACTCTGACTATGATAGCATCGCCATCGAAATGCGCATCAACTAACTGTTGTTATAAATGATAAGTGATTATTGAACATTTTATGTTATCGCGTGTGATAATTCATTTATGTTAAAGTGAATTTGTCACAGTTTCATACTGTCATTAGGCCTTTCCACACTAGTCAGCATGCATACAGTATTCACGCCCATTCGTCTCACACCCTCTCATCGACAAACTCCCCCACCCAAAAAAATTAGTTTTCGGGAAAGAGCATATGAGACGAGTGGTAATGGGCCGTGAATACCGTATGCATGTTGACTAGTGTGCAAAGGCTCACTTTGAACAATACTACATTTCTTTGCGTATTTTGTTTACAAACATTTACATTTCTTTGTCTGTCTACTGTATCTCTTTGTAAATAAATGCGACGTATAAAAAAAATCATATTTTTTCCCTGAAAACCATCGTCGCGTTCAACAATCAGTTCCGATCGAGTGTACAGACATGAATGAGCAGACAAGCCAGCGTGTTAATATTCGAAAACCCAGTAATACTGAGGAAAAAAACGTTCGTTTCGATCGACGACACAGACACGTCGATGAAAAAAAATCATTCTCGTTCAATCTGGATGCAACCGACAACAAGCATGGCGACCGTCGCGTTCATTTGCATGTACGTATCGCGTCAATTGTTTCGCGATATTCGAAAGAGCAGAATCTTTACACTTATCGGTTAATTGCTCGAACGTCAATTAAAAGTGTTATTGTGCTCGCATTAAGTGTATTTATCAACGATATAAATCTGTTTGAAGAGTACTTTACACGTACGGCTTAGTAAATACGGACGTTTTATTACATTTTTTTTTTAATGCGCACGTCGACGACGTAACAGTGTCGAGAGGGAGAGAGAACGAGCACGAACGGGCGACTGTGGGCGTCGTCGCGTACGGAGAACGAACGATAAGAATTTTTTTATTATATCCATGTTGTTATATCGAATCTGTTCTTTATACCGAATTATATTCGTACTTGTATTTTTAATTAAAAGCGAATAAATATAACGACACGTACGCGTTTTTAAAAAGCGAACGAGATCAGAAATCATCTCCGAGGATCGTGTAATGGAAACGCGACGGGCGTACATCGGAAAGATCTAAAAAGTGCTCGTCGTCGTCGTCGTGGGGTGTCAAGTCATTCGTGTTAAATTTGTTTGTCGTGTTAGCGAATCGTTCACAATTACCTTTTGATAAATATTCATCCGTGCTGTTATGAAAAATTGGAAACGAATCGTTATTCTTAAACCGTTACCTATTAAATCTTCCATACAGTCCCTAT
Source organism: Neoneuromus ignobilis (assembly GCA_029203775.1). Taxonomy (NCBI): domain Eukaryota; kingdom Metazoa; phylum Arthropoda; class Insecta; order Megaloptera; family Corydalidae; genus Neoneuromus; species Neoneuromus ignobilis. Next base: position 463,616 of record CP092090.1, on the reverse strand, counting down.
CTTGCTCTTATAAAGTGGTCGAAACGAAAATGAATGATAGTAATGAATAGCAAATGTAAGTTTACACCCTTCAGTATTATTCAAGCTACTTTATAGTAATTGTTGCATAGCAAAGTATTGTGTTACGTAGCAATGAGTTGTCGTTGCTACGCAACGATAATAATAAATAAATAGGTAACGGTGGCAACCGTTGTTATAAACAGCGATGCGAAAATAGTGTAAATAAAGTAGTGTAACAATGAGAATGTAAAGAGATAAATAAAGTATACATCACTGAGAATCTTAATAATAAAAAATACAATCTATTACAATATATAATCAGTACCACGAGATTAAAACATCGTGGAATTAAGACAAAACAGTAATCATTACTTGTTTATCTACTTAAAGAAATTCTCACACGAACAGAGTTTGGAAAATGATCAAGAGATAAAAGGTATTGTTCGAGACAGACTGAAAGATATTATGGTGATTATGTCGAAAAGTAGTGTAGATATCAGGATTTTTTGAAATTTTTCCCAGATAACGTACAGATACGGAAGATTGAACAATGTATAAGAAGATACAAACAGATATGAAGACGTATGACGAGCTACGGGGGCTTATCATACGTCCCTAGGTACCTTAAAGAAAAGAAAAGCAAAATTATCAAAAGACAAAGAACAAAAGCTGAAAAGAAAAAGCTAGGTTGGAGATATATTTGAGTACTTATTGCAAGAGAAGAGTAACTAACGTTACTTGATATAAAAAGATAGTTTTGTGCATAAAAATATTTATATTTACACTTTAAATGTCTTTCATCACAATCATGAACAATTTCTCTTTCCATTTCGCTTTCCTCTTCACTTGAATATTGAATAGGATCAATTTTTTTCCTTGACTGAAATGTAACATTTGTATTATTGTCTCCTTCATCACAAGAATATTTAAAATTTCCACATATTTCACTACAACGCTCACTGTTACTTTCCATATTGCTATAGTTTTCTTTATGCATTTTTGGAGGAATAAAATATTATAATATAAGTAAAATAATTGTTGAAATATGACAGAACGTGTTGTCTACTATCGAGTAAGAATTAAATTGTAAAAATTTACAGTGTGTACATTCAGCAATAAGGACGTCGTTACTTATTCAGTTTTGTCACCTCGCATGTGACATACGACTGATAGAACAAAGTTTTAATGACACGTCAGAGATGACATACGACCGATAAGGGCTAAATTAGACATTGAACAGAAATAATATATTCAGAATTCTTTAACTGACTGACTATATACAATTTTACTCTCTGTATCCGACTCGAACGTTTACTGTCTCGTAATTTGATCCATAAATAAATTGCATTCTTTCTATTTATTATCTGATAGATTCAAGGATACATGTAAAATAGAAATTAGAGAACATAATGGAAAAATACGCTCATTGATAAAACGCCAGCTATTTACAATTATAACAGTGTATTTAATCAGTCCGCTTTTATTCGTCTTATTAATTCGCGTTCTTCCAGATCTCGTTTCAATTCATAGATTCGTCTTCTCGCTAACAAGTACTTTATTTTTTGTCCCAGTTCGATTTTCGGCATTTACACATTGATAATACTAATACGCGTGCCTAGAATAGTAAATACATTCGAACGAACATCGAAACCGCACTATGCGAGACGACGAGCGATCGTCCGCAGTTGCTAAAAATAGCGTGCGGTGATGTCACTCGCTCGTCTGTGTTTGGAGTAAAAGACGTAATTAATTTGCGTTCCACGAGTTCAATTAAACAGTGCAATCCACTTGTATGAATTTTTCTAGTAATTTATACTCGCGCGCGCGCCTGTATGTGTGTGTGTGTGTGTGTGTGTGTAATGAAACTCTGGAACATTCGGTTGACTCATAATTGTAATGCGTGCGACGGTCGGCCTACGAAGAATTCTTTGCGACGCGATCAGGGCTGGATGGTTCGGGGAAAAAAAACACGTACGACGATCGAAATATTTCTCGAGATGTTCGTTTTTAATTGTTTTTCCTTTCATTTTTGGTTCTTCTTTAAAACCCCAGCGCGCTTCATTTTATCCGCCATTCCGTTCATAAAATGTAAATCTCCAACACTAAAAGATAAAAAATATTTTCACGATAGATCGGAGGTTTCTTGAAACCAACGTTCGTTAGATTTTCTTCGAATCATTATATGATATTTTCTCTTTTATAAAATTATGTTTCCAGAAATTGAATCGATATTTTTTTTATTTTATTTTACGTAGTCGATCCGTTTTAACTTGTTGCGTTAATTTAACAGGTTCTTTCTAGTTATCCTGCAGTCATAGCTGTATTTTCTCGTGTAGATAATGGATTATGAAAAAACCTTGACTCGATCATTAAATGCATTTGAGAATCAAGGAATTAAAGAGATTTATGTTAACCCTTATCGGACGTTAGCATTTAGTATTTAACTTTCCGCTAGGTCGTAGATATATTTGAGTTCTTATTGTAAAAGAAGAGTAACTAAGATTACTCGATATAAAAAGATAGTTTTGTGTATACAAATATTTATATTTACACTTTAAATGTCTTCGTCATCACTGTCGATTTCCATCCAATCTTCATCACAATCAGGAACAATTTCTCTTTCCACTTCACTTGAATTTTGAATAGGGATCAATTTTTTCCCCTTGACTGAAATATAACACTTGTATCACTGTCTCCTTCATCACAAGAATTAAAATCACTTGCCGAATATTCAAAATTTTCACTACAAATATCACTGTTACTTTCCATATTGCTATAGTTTTGTTTATTCATTTTTGGAGGAATAAAATATTATAATATAAGTAAAATAATTGCTGAAATATGACAGAACGTATTGTCTGCTATCGAGTAAGAATTAAACTGTAAAAATATACAGTGTGTACATTCAGCAATGAGGACGTTGTTACTTGTCCAGTCTTGTCACCTCGCACGTGACATACGACTGATAGAGCAAAGTTGTATTGTCACGTCAGAGGTGACATACGACCGATAAGAGTTAAAAGTGTGCCGTGACAAAAAAAAGGTTGAGAATCACTGATTTAGACTAATAAATTTATCTTGTATCTTGTGACTGAAGGTTTAAGACATACATTTACTCGTTTACTATCATTTACGTTCATTCAGACTTATTTATGCCACCTTATATATACATATATATATATATATATATATATATATATATATATATATACATATATATATATATATATATAAATGTACGTTTGATGTTCGAAATTATATTATTATGATGACATTAATAAAATTGAGACAAGTTAATAAGATCAATCAACGGATCGCGTGAATCCAATTAAATTTCGATATAGCAAAAGCCTTACGTCCGTTCAGCGTGCTCTATTATTTATTTAGATTGGCCTCTTGGTACAATGAAGATACGTACACACACACACACTCGCACATTTACAAGACGGTCCAGTTGTAACCTATTGTCTGTCTGCTCGTTATTGTTTATCTAATTTAATGATTGAATAAGTCAACGCTGTCAATCTATCATCCATTGTACGTAATATATATATATATATATATATATATATATATATATATGTATGTATGTATATGTATGTATGTATGTTTGTGTATATAAACGTGTGTTTGTGCGCGAGCATTTAGTGAAGACGTGCGTTCCAATTGTGCCACGCTAGTCAAGTGATATCTCCGTTTCCTGGCAGACGAGCGAGCATCGAGCGTGGCGTAATCTGTAGACGAGGCTGACGGTTTCCTGTATGCCCTCAGGATATTAACATACGCTGTATATTAGACGACAACGACGGATGGCGTATCGAGAAGAGCGCCACGACCCGGACTCTGCATATCGACGCGTTCGGTCGTCCTTTCCGGTCGACTATCCGACGAACAAAACGACTCGAAACGTTTGAACGGTACTCGTTTCGAGAAAAAAAATACGAAAACGGTATTATTTTACGTGTTTGTTCGCGTCGGATGTTGCGGTACGTCGCACAAATCTCTGTATCGGAAAATCCGGGCGGATGCATCGGAGTGACGGAACTTGTGTGAGGGTGGTGGTGGTGGTGGTGGCGGCGGTGAATTATTTTTCGAATCGATGGAGGTATCCGATAGTTGAATGTGAGCAATCGTTCGAGAAGGTATTTATCTTCGTTATAAAATTCCTGGATGAAAGTATTTTCGCAACGAGATGCTAATCAGGATTAGAGATACTAACTATACAGAGTAAACAAAAAGAGAAAAAAATAAAAATACTTTTTTATTACGATATCAGAGTCATCGCAGTGGCTTGCATTGAAATTGAAACACACGTATATTTTCAATTGTAAAATAATTGATATAATAAAACTGGAATAGAGTCAAAGAATGGTTTTTTTTTAGTTTGCTTATTTAGTGTATTTTTTGATTACAAGAAATAAAAACGTAACAAATTCATAATAATAAAAAAATAATCTTAATTGAAATAAAACATTAACTTCACATTGAAACTGGGACATTTTTCGTTTTATTGATGTTTTTTTTTTAAAAAAAATCAATACTTATTGTGTAGTAGTTTCTTATTTTTCTGGAATCTTTAAGAAATGCGCGTCAAGTCAATTTACCTCAGGTCAAACCACATCAGGTCAGGTCAAGTAAAGCCCGTCAGGTCAAGTCGCGTCACGTCAAATGCTTTATGATGTAAAGTATAAACGAATAGTAACAGACGAACAATTATGTAAAAGAAATGAGTGAATTCAATTCAGAACTTACAATATATAGAATGACCCAAATGATACTGCAAGATAGTAAAAAATAGTAAACAAATAAATGGTATATCTAAATCCTCTAGTCTCATTTGGACCGTCCCATACACACACACTCATATATATATATATATATATATATATATATATATATATATATATATATATCCATCAGATCTGTTAAAATGACAAATTTTTAAAGAGGACATCAACTAATAGTGGATTGAGAGGAATTAATGATATTGATGATACACACATCATTATTATTGACCTTGTTATATCTACTACTGGATGAATACACTTTTTCCAAAACTTTTCATTTCGACTAATTCAGTGCCTTTTTCTCTCTCTCCATTCCGACAAATTCTCTTATGTTTCTCTGCCATCTATCCATGAGTTTCTTATGTATCTAGTTGTTTATGAAGGTAGCCTAAATAAGATTAAAAGATAACAATGTACACCCGTCCCTCAATTTACGCGGGACTTTTTTTACGCAGTCAGATTTCATTTTATATAATTTTTCATGGAATTTATTATACATCAGAGTGACGCAAATTCTTACTTGAACGTATAAAAGCAAGATATTAAATATATAAAAGGTTGATCGTTTTGAATTACAGTAGCGATGACAGTGACACCGAATAAAATTTATCTACTTTAGTTTTCTAAAACGTCATCATTTTTTTGTTAAGCCATGTGAAATAAATACGTGTTTCTACAACTTTACTAGCTTTTATTTCCAATATTTTTTCTATCGTACTGACAGACTCAATCTACGCGATTTTCATCCACGTGGAACGGATACTCCGCGTAAATTGAGGAACGGGTGTATGTCTAAATTCTTCAGTTCCGTTCGGACTAGCCTATACGATGTTTATATAATTTCCCATGTTTCTAAATAATTCGACCGATTTTAATATTCGCACAATACAAAATGTCGGACGAAAATGAAAATTATATAAAAGAGAATCTTTTGAATTTGCCATTTATTATTTATTTACACCGGAGTTAGTTGCAAGAAAAATTGAAATATACGAACGTATCTCAGATTCATTGTGACATCAGTTTTTTTATTTTCATTTCATTTCAAACGATTTCTTTTATTATTACAAACTTGTTACGTTTCTATACCTCTTGTAATCGGAAAATACATTAAAATGCATTATTTTTCTATTCCAGTTTCATTGCACGCCACTGCATATCCACTTCCTCTAAATACAATACGTGATTTTTTTAAAAAAAAAATTTGCTTTCGTATCGATTCAATAAATTATTTCCGTCCACGTTTTCATTCCACACAAATTTTCCATATAAAATCGAGAAATCTTTCCAAAAGTCGACCGTCTGTTTTTCAGTCCTGTATATAATTTCATCCCCCCCCCCCCGATTCGTAAAACGTACAATAACCGCACACAATTCCCAGATAACGCCCGATGAATTTTTCAATCGCCCGAATCGGATTGTCACCCTCGTAATAACAACAACAACAACAATAATAATAATAATAGGGGATAAAGCGCCGTGCTTGCCGTTATTACGACCGTGACGTGTGATTATCACAGCTGCCGTGCCCCCAAAGCGCCGACAATGAATTAGTCAAGCAGGTCGAATGCGACTGATCTGTACCACAGTTCCACGACTCGGACGGACGACGTACGCACGTGCGTACGCGTACAATTAACCCACATTTCTATTATTAAACGTGATTTTGATAACATTGTCACGTTGGAACGATACAAAGACATGAATTAATCGGTACGAGCGGCCGGAACGTGCGGTTCGGTCCGGAAACTACGTCGTGCCGACTCTGACGTTCGCGGTTCGAGAGGTTTTATTTGTATTCGAGAAAGCACTTAAATTAATTAACACTTTAACAATTTTGCGCGAGAACAGAAAAGTGAGTTTCGTCGAAAAGACATTCGCTTTTATTCGGAATAAGAATCGAAATATTTCTCCCCCGATATTTTGTCCGGACACGAATCGACAAGTTAATTCATATAGAGCTAGTGCGGTCGATTAATTTTTTATACAAACGACACGGATTCACTCCTCCATAAAAGTTTTTGATAATAACTCGCTGTTCATTTATTTTCCACAATGTATTTCAATAGCGAGTCCATCATTTTTATTATCCGGTATAATGAAATCTATGAATTTTCAATTTTATTAGGTTGTTTCATATGAAATATAGTTTTTTGTGCTCGGTCGAAAGAGGAACATAACTCGAGCAAAATATCGACAATCAAGTTTGTTAAATGAAATCATATTTGCAGTTATTGGGCTTTCCCACACTAGTCAACACGTATACAGTATTCACGACCCATTACCACTCGTCTCACATACTCTTACCCGAAAACTAATTTTTTTAGGTGGGGGAGTTTTGGCGATAAGAGAGTGTGAGACGAGCGGTAATGGGCGTGAATACTGTATGCATGTTTACTAGTGTAGATAGGCCCAGTGAGACTGACATAAACTTGTAATAATTTCAGAAATGAAACAATTTTTTGTTAGAAGATTATCTGATCGACGAGAACCAAGACACGGATCTTGTAAATAAAGAAATTGATTGATCTTAGATTTTATGAGGACATTTCCATTGAAATGCACATCAACTTGTGAACAGATAAAACGGGCAATAAATAATCATCGAACATTTTGACGATATCTTGTGGTGTTTGGATAAGTTATTTGCGTGAGAATGAATTCGCCACAGTGTCAAAACAACTCGTGTATAGAGAAAATGATATTTTCTATACAGTATTGTAATATCGAAGCGAGTGATTGGTTTGTATAAAACAGTATATATTTTATTATCTAATAAATGAATCGAATTATCGGTGTTCTAATTTTGATTAAACTCCAAACAAACAACATTTTTTTTCGAAACACGAGCTCGAGTCGCATAGAAACAACGATGAAATGATCGCGACGATTTTAATCCATTCGGAAGAAAAAAAATGTGAATATTTTTCAAATGCTAATTAAAACTCTGTTAAAAAATACATGTTGCAAGATAAAATAGACTGTTTTGGAACATAAAAAAAACGATCGATTTATTTTCTCGCCGTCATAACGTCAAATTTTTTTCAACGCGGCCACATTACACATTCCAATTAAATACAGCAGCGATGAAAAAAAAACAGATCAGCAGAATCTAAATTCCATTACGAATTCTGTTTCGTACAGTCTTTTTTTACGATATCGAATCTGTTTACGAGTTTTAATATATGCACATGTTTAAAAATAGTACGATTGTTGAGATTAAACTGCGGAATTTAAATATCTCGCTGCACTGACTACATGTTTTTTCCGAGTGCGCAGCGACGTTTTTTATGGGGAAAAAATGTTCGCATGTGAACGTATGTGCGAAGTCTGTTCGAAAAGTTTCTGGACGGATTCGTGTAATCGCTGTACTCGAGTTGATTTTTTTCTCTCTAATATGGTCGCGTGACAATTATATCTATATGGAAATTTATAAAAAGTTTAATGCAAACAATTGTAAACATCGACATAGTTGTATTTTTTTTGGAAAAAAAACATTTTTTTTTAGGTCGGCAGATCGCAACAAATAGAAAATACTGGATTTATTTGTTATTTTGGAACTATGGCTGATTCACTTTACACAAATGAATTTCAACCCCAACACCACAATAATTTAAAATGTTCAATAATCACTTATTGTTCACTTATTATTTACAATCATGTAGGCTTTGATGCATTTCGATGGCGACGCCATCATCGTCAGAGCCTTTCTGTGATTATTGAACACTTTAAATTATTGTGGTGTTGGGGTTGAAATTCATTTGTGTAAAATACTGGATTGTTTAAAAATTCATAGGGATTTTCAACAAATGACGTTGGAAATTCGTGTAAACGTGGCATGCGTATTATAAGGTTATGGTGTTATTGAACACTTAGAAAACCTTCCACAGTAGCCACCATTCTACATTTTTAGTATTTTTATATTGAATATAGTGCATGTTTGTAATTATACATTCTAGGACAGATTATTTATTTTGTGGTCATAAAATGAAAAATACCTATATATTATAGTTTAGTAGTAAACTTAATACATATATATTAGGTAAAGCGAAAAGAAATGTCATTTTTTTTGTATCGTTTTAAAACCCGTTTTCGTGGGACTTCCGACGAGTAAATACATCAATATTGGTATTATTTTGAAGCTCTGTACATACTGTTACTGTTTTCATTTCGTTTTTTTTTTTATTTTTACCGATAGTAAAAATGTCTAGGCCAGAGATCGCAAAGATGCAGTTGCGGTATATTTTGTTATTTTTGTTTGATAAAGGATTAAAGCCCACAGAAGCTACAGAAAATGCGAATGAAACTTATGGCGAAATCTTGAATATCCGTAAATGCCAACGCTGGTTCAAACAATTTCAAAACGGCAACAGAAATCTTAAGTGTAAGCCGAAATCCGGAAGACCATAAAAAAATCGATGACGACGTATTGAAATCATTGGTGGAATCAGATCCGCGCAAAACCATTAAGGAATTGTCGCATTGTCCCTGGTCGACTATAAAAGGTGATTTAAAAAGGCCTTGCAAAAACACAGACAGGGAGTTTGGGTTACGCACGATCTATCGTCGTCGGTTTTAGATTAGCGAGTGACCATTTGTTCTTCGCTGCTGGCCAGGTACGAAAACGATCCGTTTCTGAAAAAAATGTTACTGGAGATGAAAAATGGATTTTTTATAGCAATCCACATAAAAAAAACAATGGCTTTCTCCAAGTCAAACACCGGTTTCAACATCTCAACCGTCTCTGACTTTAGAAAAGGTTATTTTATGTGTCTGGTGGGATATTTCGGGTGTGATTCATTACGAATTATTAAAACCTGGTCAATCTATCGCAGTCGAGGTCTATTAGAAAGATTAAAGGCAGAATTACTAAAAAAAAAACGATCCATTCTGGTGAATAATTAACTGCGCATCTTGCAGCACGACAATGCGAGGCCGCATGCAGCGAGAATTACCCGGGAAAAAAATAAGAAACTGGATTTAGAGCTGCTGCCTCATCCGCCTTACTCTTCCGATATTGTGCCGTCTGATTATCACTTTTTCCGAAGTATGGAGCATTCGCTTCGAGATAAAAAAAATAATTCGGAAAATGATGTCCGAAAGCACCCAGAATTTTATAAAAGAGACATTAAAAATTTGCCTAAATTGTAGCAAGATATTATAAATAACCGTGGAAGTTATCCATCGAAATAAATATGTATTTTTTTTGTAAATAATTTTTTTCGCATTGACATTTCTTTTCGCTTTACCTAATATATACATACATGTACACACACACACACACTATATGTTAAAAGCCCATTCTCCGATGCTCTTAGAAAAATCACAACGTCCGTGTACCTTTTGATCTGCTTTTATTAGGATTTTTTTATTAAAGACGACGACGACGACGACGAAGAATATCAGCGACAACAGTAACGTTAAAAAAATGTAATAAATCGACATCGATCAAAGTACATAAATAAGAGAGTATCGTAAATAGAAGCAGCCGAGTCGGACGGACATACGACGACGAGTGAGTGTAATATAGGAGTAGCGAAGAAAAAAAAGAACAAAGAAACGAGAACAAAACGACGGACGACATGCGGCGACAATGTACACGACTTGTCCGTCGTTGCGATCGACGCGTGTCGCGAACCGTCGTTCGTCTCTCAAAGTAAATGTGGGTGGATTTTTTGGTGAAAAGAAATACAAACGAAAACGAAACGCGTTTCTTAAGACAGTCACTCGATGCGTCGTGACTGTGGTAATGAAGTCTAACAGACTTGTATCACACATACACATGTGTATATATATATATATATATATATATATATATATATATATATATATATAAATGAACACTTGTATGTGTGTAAGTTAGTGTGAATCAAAAATAGCATGTTGACATAATGCACAAGTCAAAAGGTCACACTTTTTCCTTCACGTGTTGTTATGTTCCGCTGTATCAAAACACACTGGTCGTCGTTTTTTTCTCGTGACTCTGTTCTCTTTTTACGTGATTTTTTCACATTTGAACGATATTTACTGTGTCGGTCCTAATAATAACTGGACATGTTTTCTTCAGAACAATAACAACGGTCGGCGAAACTTTATTCTCTTTAAGTTAGAGTTTATCGAATTATTTGTTTTTTTTAAAAAAAAAAAACTATTCGAAATATATATTTAAAAAAAATAATTTCATTTCTGTTTGTTATTTAATCGAAGCATTGAAAAAAAATATTTTGATATTTCAATTGAATTTTGTTTTCTAGGAATGAATTTACACCATAGTATCTTTTTTATAAAACTTTATTTTTTTGATGCTAGTTATTTAAAACGATTCTGATATGATATTTATTTGTTGTTTTGGAACTGTGGCTGAATTACTTTACACAAATGAATTTTAACCCTACGATAATTTAAAGTGTTCAATAATCACTTATTATTTATAATTATATCGGCTGATGCATTTCGATGGCAATGCGATCGTCGTCAGAGCTTTTCTGTTAAAATCTAGACTATCTTTTTTATAAATACATATACTAATTTGTGTTTTGTGTCCTTATTCGATCCATCTACAACTGGAGGTTGAATCTTTCATTTCATTTCGTCATCTGGTCTGCAAGCATGAAGTGTTTTCGGTTATTTATTATTTTTTTGCAACATGTTCTTTTTCATAGATTTGTGACCTTTTTTGATGACCTGAATTGACTTATTTATAAGAACACAAAACACAAATCAGTATATGTATATATAAAAAAGTCAGTCTAGATTTTAACAGAAAGGCTCTGACGATAATGGCGTCGCCATCGAAATGCATCAAATTATATAATTATAAATAATAAGTGAACGATAAGTGATTATTGAACACTTTGAATTATTGTGGTGTTGTGGTTAAAATCCATTCGTGTAAAGATTCCGATATGAGTGAACATGTCGGCTACTAGACTAGCGTGGCAGTTAACGTGTTAATATTTTTATTTGAAAAATATCAATGAATATGTAAATTATATATTTGTCTTTTCACAAAAACCGTTTGGATCTAAATCATGTCAGAGATCAAAAAGAAATGTGTTTTTTTATGATTTTTGTAAACAACGGACTAGTATTGATACGCGCATATTGTGACAAGACAGAATAAAAATATCGGATTAAAGCGAGATAGAAGTACATTCGTACCGGTTTGGTAGAAATACGAATTTTTAACTTTAACTCAAATTAATTATCGGCCCATATTATGTTATAAAGTGTTCAATAATCACTTATTGTTCACACTGTTATTTATAAGCCCATCGTTGTTATAAACAACGAAATGAACAATAAGTACTTATTGAACACGTTATAACGTATTATAACGTTAAGGGGTGATATAATTCATTTATATTAAAGCTAAAAATTCGTTTTCACCAAATCAGCATGAATTTGGTAGAAAACGAAAAAAAAGCATTTGTGTCTCGCTGAAAAATAAAACATGTTAAAGAATGATATTATACCCTTATATTCAAAGTAGAATTCCTAGATCGAGATAGAAGTCTCGGCACTTCTAGATTGCATAGGAAAGCTGAAATGGAAACGGTCGCGGATTTTATTAATATAATGGGATGGAGATTTGACAAGAGTAAACCCCAAGACGACCGTCTCATTGACAGTCTTGAACGAGCGAGAGTAGCACCCATTTGTAGCCGGGTAGGGAAGCATAGGCGAAGAAACGTTTCAATGCAACCGTGTATATTCAGCGAAGACATGGAATTAAAAATAACAAGGTCGGCTAAAAAAAAGCAATCGAGGTCAAATGAACGTGCGGGGCATGGAGTAAACACCGGTCCGGGGAGGAGGGGAACTCTTTCCCGACTTTTTCTTCTACATAACTTTTTACCTCCACTTAGAGCAAGATATCTGGGTTTTTTGATATTTTTCCCAGATAGCAGTTTGGAAGCCTGAAAATTAGACAAGATAATCTAGAAAAAAATCATACGATGATATATGACGATTGACGGGGTATATCGTACACCCCTAGGTACGTCCCAGAACAGAAGCTCTCATGACCAGAAGACGAATAACACCAAAACTCAAAAAAGTCAAAGTAAAAATGACGAACATTTTGAGAGATTCCATAAAAAATAAAAAACGACCGTAACGTAATACATTATCCAAAAAATTCTATAGACATGGACGAAAAAGCTGAAACAAAAAATTTACATGAAAGAAATTTGTACGAAAATGAAGTTATAGAAATAATTTATAATCTGATAAAATATGTATCTCCTTATCTCTCTCTCTCTCTCTTTCTATATATATATATATATATATATATATATATATATATATATATATATATATTATATATATGTTTGTACATTTATTTAATTTGTTAAAAATTTCTTTTATCAACATCGAAACTCTCGTCGATACGAAAAAAGAAACGTGATTCGATAAAGACAAACAATAGATCGTCGTTACGTTCGTTCAACGAAGCCGTTTCTATACGTCGTTCTATAACGAAAGAAGTTTCGAAAGCAGCACAAGATTTTTTCATCGTGTAGAAAAACGAATTATATATTGAACTTCTTACCCCTAACCATCATCATCGTCGTCGTCGCTTAGAAATTACTGAAAAACGACGCGAATTTTCTCACTTAATTAAAGAGATTTGTCAACGCAACGAGAGCGTCGCTGTATCTTTGAATATATATCACCACATCATCACATATATATTACTCGTGTGTGTGTGTGTGTGTGTATATATATATATATATATATATATATATATATATATATATATATATATATATATATATATATAAGTAAATTTTAAATGAAAATTCACTTCTTAAGCCGGAACAAAATGAACAAATTAAACGAATGAGACTTCCGAATTTATTATATAATACAACTGATTTTTATTTTTCTCTGTTTTCTTTTTATTTTATCGCACTTGAAACTGCTATCCTTTAACTGATATTCGTCTTCTGTATTCGTTGGTTGTTTCTTCTTTTCCTTCTATTGATGATAATTCCAGGAAAAGTTTCAAAAAATCCTAGAAAACTTCTTCGTCAATATAAAATAGCCTTTCCCCCTGTGTCGTGTGACCCATAATACGTTCTTGTCTTTCCTTGTAGTTTAGACAGTCATCGGACACTTTTATAATATCTGATAGTGTTTAAGATGACAATTCATTTATGGAGAAGATAAATTCTATATTTAAATTAAAAACGAAAAAAATGTAATCTTGAAGATTCTTAAGAAAAATTCCATCGTTCTCGTACGGTCGCTGAAAACGGGCTCTCGTCCGTTCATCGCACGGCATCGTTGAATATAAAATACGTATTAAAGACTCGTTTTCTTCGACGTACAGGAATTAATCTGTCATTATTACTGTTAAGTCGAGCGAGAAATACGCACGCTTTAATTCTGCAAAGATTTCCATAATTCAGTGGTTCTCGACGACGCGCCGAGGGAAGAACGAATCTCGAGCGACGTCGTTGATTCTTTATTGCCGAACGTTATTCGCAGTTATTTAAAAAAAAAGAAAAACGAGGATGTGCGTTTCTCCGGATTTCAAAAAAAAAAAAAAAAAACTTCAATCGAGCTACATTTTTTTCACCAGAAATCCTTACGTTCAAAGTGTCCGCGCTCTGACCGACTTTTGCCGAAATCGAACCGTGCCCTTGTTTACTTAAACGCGGCGTATTTTATTTACCTTCCGTCGACTTTGTACAGGGCTCGCGTCCTGTTTCACCCTTACTGCTGGCACGTACAAAAAGCCGACCGTCCGTTTGTCCGCCCGTTCACCCGACTTCCACCTGTCGGTTCGCCCACGTATGTAAATATGTTGCAGCCTACGATCTATGGAGCTACAGAGCCGCGGGTGAAACGTACGCTCTCTTGTCGACATCGGAAGCTGCCTACCTGTACACACACGCGCGTACCAAAACATAAATATTAACGTTCTATTATGTACATACACTTAGGGATACGTACACACACACACACACAGATTCCGTTCAAACACGGACGTCGATGTTCTTTCTTTTACATATTTCGTACTAAAACGTACTAAAATTCTGTTTTAGTACAACATTATTTCTAAGAGCTAAACAATATCTTCACAATTAACATTTCATTACAAAAGTATTTGAAAAAATCTTTGTACTCTTTTAAAGTGGTTAAAAAAGCCTCTTCAAATGTCATTGAATCGTATTGAATGTTTTTTCAAGATTCTTCCACTATTTCCTATCCGTAGATAATCTCCCCACTGTTAGGCAAAAACCTAATCTAATATCATTAGATCTTGAATGTTTCTATAAAAAAAATCACTGTTTTTTATCTACGATTAATCTCATCCAACTCTCACCTCCTATATTTCACAATTTCATCTCTCTATCTTTGATGGAATTTATTCCTTTGTCTCGTTTTATCTCGAAATCGTCATTCCATAATTATTTTTGTTCATCGATTGTCCTCTCTTCTTGCTATATATTCTGCCCATGTCTATTACATCGATTTTACTTGTTCTTTTATATCAGTTATTCTTGTCCTCGTGAGTAGCAAGTTGTCCTAGAGTTTTTGTCTCGTAGAGATAGTTACTCTAATAGCTTAAATAACCTGGTTGACGCTTGGTTAGGACATAACACATAGTGGAGCATTTCTCAAATCCCACGAAGTGGGCCTTTTGCACGATGTTTGACCAGAGGAGCTCCAAGTTACCCGCGGGGGTACCTTCTTACTGGCCAATAAATGTTTCTTGACATTACCTAGGAACGCTCCAGCAGACGGGGCCGCTTGTACTTGGAGTATTCTTCAGTCACGTCGATGGTCCCCAACGCCCTTACTAGTGCATTGTCACTGACTTCCGCTCGACCATACAACCGCTGAGCCTGACCGCAGACAAAGAGAGATCGCGATGAAGGGTGGTATTTCTGACAAAATAGTGCGCGTTGGTAATTAACCGAGCGCACTTATTTTGGAACACATGCAGCTTTTTCGTATTGCGAGGATGGTAAGCCTAGGCTGGACCCGCGTACGTCAGGTAAAGCATACGCTTACTCCTCGGCGACAGTTTCGACTTCTTATTCAGAAGCGGATACAGTCTGCATAGCTGGGCCTGAGCCTTCGAGATTACATACTCCGTACGACTCTTGAAAGTCAGGCCCCTGTCCAACATGACACCTAGATACTTGGCCTCCTCCGCCCATTCCAGTGCGATCCCATTGAGCTCGACAGGGTCGGGCACAAGAAGACTATTATTCTTGTCTGTTCTTGTATCCATTTAAAAGGTCTTCCGATCACAGATATGACAAGTCCTAACATTATCCTTTTCATGCTTTATTGAATTATCAGAAATTTTTGTTTCACTTCGGTGTCCATGTTTTTAATCCACAAGTACAAGCAGATAGTACACATTAGTTGAATGCTTTCTGTTTCAGGCTCGATAGTATTTTACTCTTCATTATATTATTCATTCATTCAGATGTTACTCAAATTGTTCCCAGAACTTAGCGTTCTCCTTCTTCATTTCATTTCAAATTTCAATCATCGTGATCAAAACCCATTTCATTTCAAGTATTTTTTCATGTTTCTTTTCAATTTGATTATTGGGGGGGGTGCAATCAATAACTTCTTTAAATGTTTAACAACTGGTATATGAAATAACTGTTTCAGCAATACCTTTTACAGTACAATAATTATTTTCAATTAATGTAACGATTTGATCTCGATAAACCGTGCTGGATTTTTTTGACTGTAAAACGTCTTCTCGGGAAAAAAATCTTCAAGTCGAATCTTTTGTTACGTTCTTTCTATCATTAGACCGTATTGGTATACAGCATAAATCGTTTTATTTTTGGAAATAGAAGAGCGTTCAATGGCAAATAGTCAATTTCTAATCATCCATCAGATAACACAGATCTCATCGATCGATCTGGAAGAAATATTTCTGAATACATTATATAATTGTCAATTGATGATGCAGTTCAAGATTTAGAGGCTAAAAATCCTATACTTCAACACGTGTTGCCGCTAAATGCAACTATTAGGACAAATCCGTACGAGCTTTTATTCCAATCCAATAGATAGAATTTAAACGTGGACCGTTCTCGTGTCTCCGAGAACAAATCGCATCGATTACGTTCGTCTCGTGAGATTCGGAATCGTTACGATTTTTCTGAAACCGATTACCTTACGAAACATCAACGAACCCACACCGTACGACGTTGACGGATTGATCGATGGATGGATTCGTCGGGATCCGATGGGCTCACACGAGAGAACTCGTCTTGACCGACCGCCTTCGTTTCTTTTTCCCCCGTGTACGTATCGAACCCCCGTCTGTCTGTCCGTCCGTCGCTGATTTATTTATTTATTTATTTTCGTCGATAAATAAACATCCGTAATAAGATGGCACGACGAACGTGTAACGTGATTAGCTTGAGAATTATACGCCGGGCGTGGAATAATGCATCGCGGTGACGACGACGCGAAGACATTGTACACATACACATGTGCATGTACACGGTGTGTCGGAAAAGAAACCGAACCTTGGACGTTCGTTTAAAAAGGAAAAAACGTTTTTACGTTCTGTCAAAAATCCAATTGTTTATTCATAAGACAATTCTTTCGCGTTAAAAGAACATTTTAACAAATCTGTTTTGGGGAATGTCTCGATAATCCTCATCTTGAACTACCTCAGCGTCATCGTACAAAGTTCCTTTCATCGCCATTTTCATTTCTGGAAAAAGAAAATAGTCGTAGTAATAAATATGGCGAATATGGTGGATGTCGGATGACGTATGTTTGTATTTTGACCAAAAAATTAACGTTTGAAAGTTTTATGAATTAATTTATGAAGGTTTTGTGAGATGGTATATTATCGTACAAGCACCAGCTATCTAACTATCGATATTCTGGCCTGTAGTTACTATCTCACTCCATCGTAAGCATTCCATAGAACTTTAGTGATTTCTTTCGGAATAAAAAAGTAGTTGTGAGATAGTACATTGTCCTGCAACAGATTTAGATTCAGAAAAATTTATCGATCTCAGTTAGATACATGTAATTATACAAGTTTGTAGGAGTTAGATAGGCCGGCTTTCTTTCGATAATGTGCCCTTTTCTTGAGTACGACTTATGTTATGAGTTAGATGTATTTTATAACTAATGCAGGAAAAGTTTCAAAAAACCTGCTCATATGAGATTTTTATTTTTCTAATACTAACTTAATTAACTTAGCTACCTTATCTTCTAACTTATCTATGTTATCAAACTTAACTAGTTTAAATCTAGACACTAATGAGCGCTGTTGGGTTTTGTTCACTGGGGCGCTTGTGGCGAGGTCTATTATGTTTATATCGTTTATGAATTTGTGGCTGATCACTTATTACACATAATGTACTGCACATTGCACTACACTGAGTTGGTGTGTTAACGTCTTAGGCGTTGGATTATGTGGGTGGTTTGCCAGGAGATTTTAATGTACGTCATTGGGCTGCATCTCCGCAGGGGGGTTTGTGTGGGGTTGGTGAAGATAGAGGTATGAGTTATATGGAATACATAATCCGTTATCAACACAAGTCATACATTGTGAACACGTGCCAACTATTAGATAATAACTCCCTTGTGAGTACCGAAATGTCAATAAAACTATAAAAATGTAACATAATCCATTATCAATTTTGAAGTAAACGAAAACAGCTTAATGACCGTAACCAGACATTTCTTTGTTAAGTAAAACGCTCTGTAAAATCAGTTCTAATATAAAATTTTCAATAACAACATTTAGAGCTCCTCAAGTCACTGAAATAAGTTGTAGCTGATTGATAAATAAAAAATATCTTTTTAAAAATTGTAAATTCGGTGTTTCAATAAAACTTATGGGGGTGAGGGAGGGTGCGTAGAGGTTGTGAAGAGGTTTGGGTTTGAGGGGGGTAGTATGGGGTTGTCCTTGAACAAGTACCTGCTTCCTATTTATCGATATTTTGATCTAATTTCTACTATCTTCTGCCATAAAAAACGTACTACAACACCTAAATAATATTACTCTCCAACGATATTTTCACCTTCTAGAATGAATTTGCAATAAATGATGCTTTTTAAATCGTCAAAACAAATCAACGGTATCCATCGCGATTTCTAGAAACCGTAATTTTTTCATTAGTGAACGAGTGAGTTTAGCAATTCTATGATGTGCTCTAGAGCTTGGTTTCCGCGTTGCACTTGAACCACCATGTCTCGTTTCCAGTAACAAGGGAATTCTAGAATTTGGGATTCATTTTGACTGTTTTAATAATTCTCTTGCAGTTCTCGACTCGTGTCTTCCTTCACTTCATGTAGCACAATTTAAACAGAAATTTTGTATTTTTTTTTGTTAATATCTAATAAATTGTATCCTACGATATGCTAAACTCCTCAGCAAGTATTCTAGATACGTATATTCGAATCGACAGCAATAATTTAACGCACTTTTTCGAGTTGGTCGATGTTTGCAATTTTACAACGGCCTGATTTTGGTAATCCATCGATATCTTCTCTAATATCTTTGAAACGTCCGTACCGTTCATCTATAAATATATGTGTGCGATAAACAAGGATCACCATAAACTCCACCCACCGATTCTCAAGTGTTTGTGTGAATGTATTACCAAGTTTCAAACCACACTCAATATCTGCACATTGTTCCATTATATCAGACATATGTTCTGCGACAGCGTGACAAATAGTGCTCTGGCACTTCGACCGACAAGTTCAGAAACTACTTGTCATATTTTGACCAAATTTCGACAGTTAGGAGATGAGATGTGTACACATGAACACCACTCACTAGATCTCAAATGACGACGTTGTAAATAACGGCGGGAAAATGATAGATCGGCCTCTTTTCCGACACACACTGTGTACGTAATGAATGTAATATATATATATGTATATGTAAAATATGTATACATACATATTTGTGTGTGTTTTGTATATATGTGTTGTGACTTTTTTATTTAAACGTTTTCTCTGTGTGATCGACACGACAACATTCTATAAATACGCGAACACATCATCCACGTTTTATTTCTGGATCACAAAACCTGTTTGAATACTTATCAACATACACACACACACACAAACACTTTTACATTTTCATACACATATACGGATTTATATATATATATATATATATATATATATATATATATATATATATCACGCGAATATTTATACCTAAATATATACAACATTTATGTTCGTGCATATAATTAGAATATTTGTGAATACGTTGTTTATGCAACGAGTGTGGTCAGCTGAATCGAACGCAGACCAAATATCAAGTCGAGTTTTTTAATTCTGAGAGAGATATCTCTACGAAAAAAAAACGCCCGAATTTTAAAATAGGACGTTGGTAAACCAACTCGGCTGGTTTGTGAAAATAAAAGCGTGGTTTAAATGTGTGACAGGCTTTAAAATTCCTGTTCTATCGAAAAATGAATATTTAGATATAAAATCAATCAGCCCGATTAGTATAGTGATTTTTTAATACTTCACAATAAGGAATTATCCGATAAAATGTTCATCCGATTAAAAATTTAGTCAAAATTCTTAATCATAGAAATAATTAAAAATCTAATGAATAAAATCTCATCCGATTAATCGACTGACTGAAAAAAATCGTCGTGAGATTTTAGTCGTTTTTTAAAAAAGAAAAAATTAATCAAATGAAAATTTAGTCAGATAGAAAATACAAAAAAAAAAAACGATTAAAATCTCAAATAAAGTTTTTTTTCTTTCCCTTGCGTGTTTGTTTCTTTTTCAGAAACGAATTTCTTTTTTAAACAGAATTTATCTCATTTCACCATCTGAACAGTGCGAACGAATTCTTTATTTGTCTTTTATTTTAACTGTACGAGTATAATATACTCCCGTGAAAATAATTGAAATATTATAGTATAGGCCCATTCAAATGCGACGCCTAGATTTGTGTCTTATTAAAAAGAAACTAAAGAAAATATACACATGTTTCTTTCTAATAAAACACAAATCCAGACGTCACATTTGGATGGGCCTATACATACAATCGCCTATAGGCTTTTCTTGTGACTAATACGACTAAAATACAATTAGTCTTGTGCAAATAAACTGTTCGATTCTGAGTGTTGCAGATACGACCGCAAAGGATTAAAGCAAATTTCGAATGTTTATGTCGAATTAATCTTTATCACTTTGTACTTGACTTTCCGCTAGGTCGGAGATATATTTGAGCGCTTATTGTAAGAGAAGAGTAACTAAGATTACTCGATATAAAAAGATAGTTTTGTGGGTAAAAATATTTATATTTACATTTTATTAAACGTGTAATCTTCAAGCTTCAATGTTATTTATATTTTTTCAACGTGTGGTATTTTTTGAAATATTTAACTACATGAAAGACTTGTTCAGTCTTGTCACCTCGCACGTGACATACGACCGATAGAGTGAAGTTGTAATGTCACGTCAGAGGTGACATACGACCGATAAGGGTTAATCCATCGATTTATAAAATATGCCGTTACGTTCAAAACACTCGCTCGCTTATGCCGTTTCGATGATTGAGACCCGACTGCATAAAAATGAATCGCGTTCGTTATTTACTTTTTTAATCAGAAAATGGATAAAATAAACGAGCCACTTTATGTGGAATAATCGAAGATATAATTTTCGAGTGTTCGACATTCGAGCGAAGACGTACACACACGTACGAGTGTTTCGAACGATTCTGTCGTATAATTAATTCTCGCATTGAAATCCATCGCACATGTGCGAAATGTGTACGCGTACGTTCGATTCTTGCGAGCACGCGAATTCATTTCATATAAAACGAGACACGGACAGACCGAACGCCAATAAATAAATCGATTCGACGTTCTGTTCAAATGTTTGGTAAATATTTATGTAGGTGTACGGACGTTTATATACAGTGCATTTGATTTCAAACACACTTTTATAATTGAACGAAAATGTTTATATATATATATATATATATATATATATATATATATATATATATATATATATGCATGCACATCCGTATGTATGGATCACACATGTAAAATGTCGAGTACACTTGCATACATAAATATATGTGAAGAGTGAAATGCGCGACAAGAAAAAAAGACTATATATATATATATATTTGTTCATATGCACTTACGTACATACAGACGTAAACACAAAAACAATGTTTATTCAATAAACGGCGCGAACGGTTATTTTTATACACACATTTCGCCTTGAAATATGATTTTCAATGACAGATTGAGTACGAAATCTCTATTGCATAAATTGTTTCAACTACAAGAATTTCTACTGTTCAATCCGCGTTGTGCGCGATTCCATCTCATGCTGTGCATTCAAGTCACCGTTCATACTTGTTTACATTCTTACATACACACATGTAAATATATATATATATATATATATATATATATATATATATATATATATATGTAGAAAGAAAGAGAGAAAATGAATTGCAAAAACAGTAGTCATATTTTTCCTTATAATAATATACATACCTGCTTAAGACAGATCAATGCATTTGTATGATTTATTTTTAAAATGAAACTGAATCTGTCATAAACGATCTGATTGATTTTATTTTAAGTGAATAAATGTATATACAGACAAATGAAATTGTTCGATTGACATATTCAATTGTGTTATATGAAATGGCGGATTTCGAGATGTAACGAGATTGGTTGAGATTTGCATAATGAAAATCGTTGACGGGAGATGATGGTCGTTTAATATCGTAGTATCTATAATCCATCACTGCACAGTATTGTAAAATCGATGGTAAAGAAGTTTTCTACAAAAAACTTTTCGTAGGTCCAATATCATTGGAAGAAAATATCTGAAAAGCAGCATCTGTGTTCGACATAATATTAGAATAGACGTTTGGGTTTTTTGAAATTTTTCACAGATAACGTACAGACACAGAAGACTGAACAATGTATAAGAAGATACAAACAGATATGAAGACACATAACGAGCTACGGGGGTTCATCGTACGTCCCTAGGTACGTTAAAGAAAAGAAGAGCAAAATTATCAGAAGATAAAGAACAACAAAGGCTGAAAAAAATATCTGAAAAAGAGAGAAGATGAATATCGGTAAGATAGCAATCGCAGGAACGATAATCTAATAGCAAGATGGACGAAAAATGAAGATCGAAATTAGGTACAAAAATTCAACCCAAAAAATGTGAAGTCATTTCTATTCCAAATTCCAGTGTGAACAAACAGTTTAAAAAACCAATCAAAGAAATATAGAAATCGGTTAAAAACGTGTATACATTTTTTACGAGTGTAAATTTAGATAGAGAAGATAGAAATATCGACAAATGATTTGACGATTAAACAGTATTGGTTGTTTTGGAACTGTGGCTGATTCACTTTACACAAATGAATTTTCACCCCAACACCACAATAATTTAAAGTGTTCGATAATCACTTGTTATTTATAATGATATCGGTTGATGCATTTCGATGGCGACACCATCATCGTCTGAGCTTTTCTTTCCAGAGCCTTTCTCCCCAGAAAGGCTCTGATGATGAAGGCGTCACCATCGAAATGCATCAACCGATATCATTATAAATAACAAGTGAACAATAAGTGATTATTGTACACTTTGAATTATTGTGATGTCGGGGTGAAAATTCATTTGTGTAAAAATTAAACAGTAAATAAACGAATAACAGAAATGATTAAAAAACTAGTCACGAGATACGAATCTAGTGAACGAGCGTACACTAGTGAAATTTAACCACCGAGAAGTTATAAGGAATATTGTAGGGAAACTAGACGTGCGTCACTTGACAATTTCCTATCACTTGCAAGCATTTGGAAAAGTCAGAAATCGGATAAATAAGTTCATCGTGAACACACTAACAAAGACATAACGATACCCATCGATTGGAAATTTACAGTTTTCTAGTCGAACCTTTTTTGATAATGGCGAAAC
Source organism: Neoneuromus ignobilis (assembly GCA_029203775.1). Lineage (NCBI taxonomy): Eukaryota > Metazoa > Arthropoda > Insecta > Megaloptera > Corydalidae > Neoneuromus > Neoneuromus ignobilis. The sequence goes on along the minus strand of CP092090.1, from coordinate 439,869 downwards.
ACTGAAATATACGCCAAAACCGAGTCTTCATTTTTAGGTAAAATACTGATGACTGTTTGATGGATCCACAATTGATGTTATTCATTATTCGTTCTTGAAATTTGATGAAATCGTTAATGTCGAAAAATACTGTCAGTGAAATTACGTGTTAAGCAACTTCCATCGGTCAATAGACACGAAGTTATGCTGTTTCATAACATCACTCGACCGCACGTTTCAAGAACGACAATTCAGAAATAGCACGAGCTACGATATGAAATCCTTTCTCATCTCGAGACTTTTCAAATCTTCTACTAAAAAAATTCTACTTTATATTTGGGTCATTTTTGGATCAAAGAAGAAAAGTCAACAATAAAACAGCAGTTAAAACGCTTTTGAGCAATTTTTCCAGTATAAAAATTCGTATTTCCACCCGACTGGCACAAATGTATTTGTATTCTGTTGGAAAAAGTATATTGCGTTCTATATTGATTATTTTGATCAATAAAAAAAAAATCTTTTTAATGTTACAGATGTTCGAAGTTTCATATTAGAAACTCTGTCACTTGATGTGCAACAGCAGCCTGCACTCCACGATTCATTTGTATGATTAATGAATATTTCTGAGCGAATGATTCATTCGTATAATTTGAATTCTATTAAAAACGAGATGACTAATAAATAGATAACACTAAATGATAATCGATTAAAAATTCAACTGTACTGGTCTTAATCGATTCTAATTATTTTATATTTGTTTTTAAATGAACTCCAATCACCACAAGATATCGTGACAAATATTCAATAGTTATTGTTTACTTTGTTTATAAGCCGATGTGCATTTCGATAGCGAGATGTCATATCATCGACAGAGCTCTGCGTTGTAAAATCTAAAATTTATCAGTTTCTTTAGAGTCGCGATGGTTCATTTATGATGGAAAATCACTCTAATTAATATCGGTGTTGGAAATAAGTGTTCAATCTTTGAAGCATGCGAGATCGGTGTATGAAAATCGCGACATGTCGACGTGCATCGACACGAACGACACGAACTACCGTCTTGCATTCGATCGCTCGTTCGACCGGCCGTAAAGCAGAGCAGATTTTCTGTGACGACGACGGTGGAGGTGGTTGTTGTTGTCGGTGATGGTGGTGGTGGTAGTGGTAATAGTAGTAGTAGGCACAACACACAACAATAATAATAAATATGCGCAGCTGTGTGTGTGCGCGCGCTGTATTTACACATGTTTGTGTATGCATATAATACAAAACAACACTATCCGTTCGTAGCCATCAAGACGTGGGCTTCAACTAGCTGGTCTAAAAATAGAGTCACTGAGCGCGATACATCAACTCGCGCGCGCTTATGTGTGCGCGCGTGTGTGTGTGTGTAAGAGACCACCCGCGTCCCTCGCCCCGTGCTCATTGTCGGAGATCGCCGGTTTGCGTTGCCGCTGCTGCCGTTGCTGTTTTGTTGAAAACATTGCGCCGTCCATGACCGACACGGTAGCGATCGTAAAGAGATTGCCCGCATCATTCAGAAGAGACGCGGTGGTCGCTGAAAAGAAGCCAGTGTCGTACGAGGACGGGCGGCGGATTTAGATGGTTCCGTCGTCCGTCAGCGGAGCTGATTAACAGCCGCATTGTCTGCAAATGTGACGGATGCGTTTCTTCTCACGCTCTCTTCTTTATCGACCGTATCGAAATCGACGAAGATCGGTGGTGGATGAACGCAGCGGCGTACGGACTGTACGCGAGATGAAAAAGTCTCGTGTGGAAAGTAAATTTATAGCGACGGATTTTCATTCGAAGAAATACAAAAATTGTAGACTCAAAAACTAATTATTTAAATGTTCTTCGAGCCTTCGTTCTAAAAAAAATAAATAAAAAAAATAAATCACTATTAAAATGGTTGGTAGATCTTGACAACACCACCATCATCATCATCCACTAGAGATAGTGTTTTGTTTCTGTACTCATATCTTTTTACCTGATATTCTTTTCATATTCTCTTATGATTCCGAATTCATTTTTTAGATAGGCGATTCTCTCATTTTTAGCCTAGCAATTTATCCTCGAAAATGTGTTTAGGAAAATGTTTCATCGTGTTTTATTAGATATTCAATAAGCTTTATTTTTCTTCTTGTTACATATTTTTTAAACAATTTTTCGTTGTGCTTTCATTCTAAAATAAATCAATTTTAAAAAGGTCGGAGTATTACAACGATCTTGACAGTACTATCATCATCAGCATCTTACTATTTTATTTAAAAAAAAAATGTACTCCATCTCTGACGTAATGTGAAAATTTCACTTCCAAAGTTTTCCAGAAATTGCGAAATTTTATGAAATAACTAGTATTTCATATATTGTTAAACAAAAATAAGTTCAGGGGTTGACGAGCGAAACGAATAAGGGACTGGGAAAAAATAATAAATGATAATATTTGCATAAAGTAATCTCTCGGTCAGTAAGAAGTCACCTCTTTGGATGATTTGGAGCACAAACGTGAAAAATAATCGCTATTTATCATTTTAAAATAAATGATTCAGGAGTGAATAACAAGAACTTTAAATCACCATATAAACAAACTCGTTGTTGCTTACGATAGATTAGTGTAATAATAAAATGCTACGCCGCATTGTGGTGAAGCGATCAAACAAGACTTAAAAAAAAATTACAAATACGAGTGTACGATTTTAAAATAATATGACATTATAGAGGCTCGATGAAATTCGAACATTCGTACGGATTGAATTATATAAAGTCCATCACGGTTGTGCGTGCAAATACACGTTCGACGCGATTGAAAAATCCGTCCTGAAAACGTGAACGGCCCGACCGAGTTTCGAAAAAGACCGATCGCCTGTTGCTCCTTATCAATCGTTCGGATTTCGACGACGCCGCGTCTCTCGCGTTATACGGGTCAGTGGTTCGTCGTTGTTCGCTCGAACCGATCGGTAGTTTAGATAAACGGACTGAAAGAGATACCGAATCGGATTTATCGATCCGGCGACGATATAAGGCGAATGTTAATTCGCGCGACGGCCGTGAAACGAAAAACATATTCAAACATTGAGATTTATCTTCGGCACGTATATCCGAACCGTACGTGAGCATCGGCTCGATTGAAGGCGGTCAGCGCGGGATCAACCGACGACGGATGCTTATCTCGGCCCAAAGTACACATTCGAGTTTATTCCATCGATGGACGGATGTGTACATATACATATACATATATATATATATATATATATATATATATATATATATATATATATATATATAAATATACACATACACACATATGTATATACAGTGTATCGGAAAAGAAACCGAACTTTTTAAACGACAACACGCTTTTCTTATATTTTACTAAAAATCCACACACCTATTCAAAATATATTCTTTCTTTTTAATAAAACGACGTATGGATGGATTTTAATAAGTTTATTTTGAGGGATGGATTTGATAACGTTTGTGCATAGTGGGGGGGGATTGTATGGTTTTAGTATGATCGTACAAAATTCCTTTCATTTCTGAAAAAAACCAGTAATGAATAAAAAAAAGGAAAAATAATTAAAAAATGATAGCAGCTATAAATCGAATGATTTTTTGTTCAATTAAAAAGTAACCAATCTCATTACCAAAAAAATGTTTTATCAAACGTTTCAATGTAATCTCTTAGAATGTCAAACAGAAATCGCTTCTTGTTTATCTCAAGAACTGAAAGAAAATTGTAAGAAGAGAAGACGTTATTTGAGCCATCATATATATATATATATATATATATATATATATATATATATATATATATATATATATATACACTGTACACGAATATTAAAAATATATTAATTGAAAAGTCCATTACGAAAAATAGTGATAACATTAAAATAGAATGTCAACAAAATATTAGTATTAATCCTTATCGGTCGTATGTCACCTCTGACGTGACAATATTACTACTTTACTCCATCAGTCGTATGTCACGTGCGAGGTGACAAAACTGAACAAGTAACAACGTCCTTATTGCTGAATATACACACTGTATGTTTTTACAGTTTTAGGTTAAAAATGAGAGAATAACCTACCTAAAGAATGAATTTGAAATCAGAAGAGAAGACGTTCTATCTCACATTCCATAGAGAGACAAATACAAGAAAAGAAGAAAAGAGGACCGACTAGAGTAATTTCACTGAAAAATATACGAAACGATGAAATTATTCATTAATCAATCTTTGCGGATAAGAGAGGATGGTACAAGAATTCCTTGTTTATATGGATAGAATTTATGGTACGACTACGTATGTCCCACGTGTGTGATCAAAAGAAGGAAAAAAAACGATGTTGGAAACAAATCGGTCGGATCACACGATCGGATTCGACATGTAGCAATGGATTATGTAAATATTGATACATTTATTCGATGAGGAAAAAAAATCGTACGAGACACATGAAGAAAGAAATTCGAATTGCGATTCGGGCGAGACGAGTTTTTAAAACAATTCTCTCTCTTTCTCTCTGTTTTTCTTTCTATATGAATTATATATATATATATATATATATATATATATATATATATATATATATATATATATATATATGTATGTATATATGTATGTACATAAATTTGTAATACATATTTTCGTTGAATTTATTTCGCGGCCATAATTCGAAGAAAGAAATTCATTTTATATTCTATGAAGAAATAAATTAGTTTTTTCCATCTTTGTATAGGAAAAAAATTTACATAATCGTGCGCATATATTATGTTAACATATAAGTGTATATATATATATATATATATATATATATATATATATATATATATAAATTCGCGCCATATCCAAATGGAGGAACGTAACTTCATGTTAAAATACGGACTTTCAATCAACACCCAAAACTCATTGCTTTCTAACTCTAGTTTCAAAAAAACTGCTGAATGTTCCTTATATACACAGAAGATATGAGACTTGAAATTAAATCAATATACTTTTGTGTTTATATATATATATATATATATATATATATATATATATATATATATATTATACACGAATATTAAAAATATATTGATTAAAAAGGGCATTACGAAAAATAGTGATAACATTAAAATAGATTGTCAACAAAATATTAGTATTAACCCTTATCGGTCGTATGTCACCTCTGACGTGACATTACAACTTTGCTTTGGTTTTTAGTTACATGACACATATGAAAAAAAAATTATATTACATATTTGCATAGATATTATTATGTAATTAAAAACCAACATATGTTTTTAAAAAATAATATTTAAGTTTTCTATGCATATAGCAACAAAATTTCAAATGAGTCAAATTGACTCGTTCCGTAAATCTAGTGTTAAATAATAAAACGTCTGGGCTGTGGTGGCGGTTTTTCTCCTGAGGCCTTAGTACCGAACAGGTTAATCAATCCAATGTCTTTCTCTTTCAATTCATTCCGATAATTTCTTTTGTGTCCCTATTCCATCTATACATATGTCTCTTCTTCAGTATTTATATATACGTATATCCAAATTCCTAATCAATAATCTCTTGTTCATCGATGATTTTTTTCTCCCTGATATATGACCGGTCCATTTTTATTTCTGTTTTTACATGTTATTTCTAGCACCATCTTCTCGTGCTTATTTATGTTATCTGAATCTGTTGAATTATACGGACATTCAAGATTTAAACTTCACTGCCATAGATGAGAACAAGTAGAATAAATTGATCAAAAACTTTTCTCTTTAAACATAGAAGAATATCAAATTTTGTAATATACGAATTTTGTCCAAACTGACATCATCCCTTATTTACACTTCTGCTCACTCTTGTTCTATTTCTTTTCCTTTTAATTCGATTTTTCTTTGATCTGCAAATTCATTGAAAATTACTTTTGTCTTATTTAAATTCATCATAAATCCAGTTTTTTGACTTGTTCTATTTTACTCTTGTATTTTTTTTTCTTCAAATTGATTAAACTGTCGAGTTAATCATTCAGAAATTAATCTGTCAATATTTTTCTCACTAGTCCTTTCAAACATTATTTCTCGTGCTATTTCAGAACTTATATATATTTTATACAATGTAGAGTGATATAAATGAGACTTCAGTCTCATTGGCCCTATTCACACTAGTCGACATTCATACAGTATTCACGTCTATTACCTCTTATCGCCAAAATCCCTCACCTAAAAAAATTAGTTCACGGGAAAGAGGGTGTGAGACGAGCGGTAATGGACGTGAATACTGTATGAATGTCGACTAGTGTGAATAGGCCCATTGGAGCCATCCTATATAATCAGAAATTTTTATAACACTCCGAATTATCGTGTCGGTATAACGACAACAAATTCACTTTAACGCAAATAAAACACACGTAAACATTGCAACACTAAATGATTTTCATAATACACTCACTAGTACGGTTATTTAAATGCACGTCAACGAATAAAGTGATCGTTCTCTTTATCGAAGCGACTATTTCGTGTATGTCCACGTATTTTCTACGTCTCGATTGAACTCGAAAAATAGTTAAATCGACATACACATACACATGTCATTGCCAGATACGACCGGACGAGGAAATGGCATAACGGCGATTTCAACGAGACTCGATCGACGTTTCTCACGTTCAAATCTCGTCGATGTTTTCGTTTTATTTCCGATCCACAAAACGTGCACAATCTATTTATTTACATTTATTTACGTTCTCGTGTGTGTGTGTGTGTGTGTACATTCTTACACACACACACACACACACGTACGACATTTGCATGTACGTACGTGTGAGCGAGTGCGAACGCACGCGAGTGAGACGGCTTGAACCTTGAACTTGTTTACAACGTTCGTTGCTGGCGTCGCAACGTAAGTAGCCACGATAACATAATCACATGTAATATAATAATTCGGCACTAAAACTTAACTCACCTATTTTTGTCCGTTGTCTTAAACGCGTTGTTACAATTTCGTGTCCCCCAAGTAGTGTGTGTGTTGCGAACGAGGACGGTCGAAGAAGAGCCGTCTGCTTCGTCCGTGTCCGTTCGTCTTCGTCGCTTCAATGATTTCGAAGAAGAGGACGACGACGACGACGACGATGACGATTCATAGATGGAGAACGTGTGTAATAATAATGGCGATACGTCCGTACGTAGGATAAAGTATATCCGGTGGAACGATATTGAATTTCCATTCTAATCGTCTATCGGAAAAAAATACAGCATTGAGGGAAAAAATGATATAAGGATGTAAAATTGAATTCATTATTCAGAAAAAATACAGAATCGGTAGCGCGTTATCCTGTAGGCAAAAGACATTTGTCTAGAGCAATGATCGGCAAACTCATTAGTCAAAAGAGCCAAATGTCAGCAGTACAACATTTTTTTTTTTGTGAGCCAAATTTTCAAGATATCTGTTTTAGAAGTCGATTAAAACTAGAAACTAGTATTATGTGATAGATAGGATTAGACACGCTCCATGTACTGGATTGCTTTTTTTCTCCACTAAAATGTCAAATTTGTAAAATAATAATGTTTGAAAAGATGATTCCTGTAGAAATCCTTGCGCCGTTTCTTCTCTACAGAGTGACATTACAAAGTGACAGAGGGGTACCAGGGGCCCGTTTCATAAAACTTACAGTTCCTGTACTACAAGTTCTTGATTTAAATTTTATCTGAGATATTTGAAGAAAAAACTTGTAATACAGGAACTGTAAGTTTTATAAAACAGGCCGCTGTTTTTTTTTTAAATATTGCGTTATTATTATTGACAATCAAAAAATGTACCCAATGTACCAAGTTTTTTGACTTTAAACACTGAATAAAAAAAAACTAAATACCTATCATAGTTAACAATAATCTTGTTTATTGATAAAACGTATTTTTTATTATTATAATATTACATGGCACACATTTAATGCACATAGTCATTATTTGTGGAAGAGCCGCTTTCAAGTGGCCAAAGAGCCGCGTTTTGCCGACCCTTGGTCTAGAGCCACGATGAAAAATTCGGTGGAACAAGGGACAATGAATTCGTTATTAATTAGTTATTTTTCATCATAAGACATATAGAAAACCAAAACCAGATACAGCAATGTTTTCTTGTCTTTTGTACTTATTGACAATCACTATGCCTATTTTACCGATTATTATATATATAAAATACGTATAAAATCGGTGATTGGAAAAATCCACACGTACCGATATGTTGTAAATTGAACGAACATTGGGGGTGTAACGTACAGGAGGCGAAATGTTTTGCATGGATGTATGTAAGAGAAGAACTCCGACAAACACACACCCACATAAATCTACGCCGTATATCGCTGAACGCAGACACTAATTGATGACGTTTCGAGTAAACGATCTACAAATATTAACAGATCAATTTAGTGGTCGGAAAAACACGTCGATAACTACACACACACACACACACACATACATTCGCGTGCGCGCGTCACTTTATCAAACACGACAGCACTGTATATTATATTCATTTATTTGTTGTTGTATTTTTCGTGTGTGAAAAAATTAACCTATAAGGTTTATAAATCGGCATTGTTGTTAAAAACAAATGAAATGATTCAATTTGGAATTTATGTATTTTTTTAAATTGCCCTTCCTCTCTCTCTCTCTCTCTCTCTCTCTCTATATATATATATATATATATATATATATATATATATATATACATTAATTATATTTAAAGTTTACACACAGAATATAAAACGGAAACAAATATTTAAGAAATTTTAAACTTGTGTAAACAAATAAAAGCCAATATCAAATAAATGAATAAAAACAAATGCGAACATAATTTTGTTTCATTTGTGTATTTTTGAAATGGCTACTTTGATCACAATTTGTGTAAATGTTATGTTCGCACACAGCAGTGTACACCGTATCAAAACAGATGGACTCATATGTCTGTATATATATATCTATTGATGTTTTATACGTTTTGTGAGATTCGTATATATTCACACACGTGTGATACAAATGTAATTACTTGTTGTTCAGAAGTTGAAATGCGAAAACTCGATGCGAAACATCGCCATCTCGCACGTATCTAAGAGAGGAACGTTAAAGTTTATCATAAAGCCGATACACACACACACACACACACACATGTTTTCGTCGCCGTAGTCGTATAAACACACAGGTGAGATACGGCGGGCGGGCGTTCGGACTCTGTGAAGAACAGCGACGACGACCACATTGTATCGATTGGCTTTCGGCCAGAATCGAACATCGAAAATATTTGCTCAGCAAGTTTCAAATTAGATTTCTGATTTATGGACACTGTTTAACGGCGAATAAATTTCATGTAATCGCGCCGAAGGTGTGTTTCAAACGTCGGGACTCTCTGTTTACACAGACACACACACACGCGCGTATGCAAGAGTGCTTACTTTATATACACAGACACGCCTTTTGCATATATATATATATATATATATATATATATATATATATATATATATATATATAAAATGTAACCGTATGTGATTTACATCGAACGAGTGAGTTGTAGCAATAAAATACAGCCGATTTAACTCTCTCATTCGAATACAACTGAACATGTCTATCGCAATAAATAAGGATTCCCGCCATCCGTGCTAGAATCGAAAAGTTTCTTACCGAACAATGGGACAAAATTCGTTCGGTTCGTGTTTCGATCGCGCCGTTTCGCAAAATGTTTCGGTATTTATCAGGATCCGTGTGCATATAGACTGTTGAACACCTGTCGTCGTTCTAATGCCGTTACATCATTGATTTAAATCAGCGCCAGCAGCTAGGGCACAGATAATAAGAAACGATCAACTCGATAGCGGATAATTGTGACGGAATAAGAGCGCGTGGAAAAAAAACAGGCTGTATTGTGTTTGACCTAGATTTTTTTTCGGCGCGTTCAACGAATAGTCAGTTCCTGTTCTGATCGACACGTGAACGAGCCGACGTCGAAAAAAAATGTATTCGTATTGAAATTAATTGAAGAGAAAAAGAACGAATAATTATCGGTCTTAAAGTACGGATGTAGGTTAGAGTAATGAAAAAAATACGGTGTAGGAATACGCGAGTCGGTATTTTAATTTTGGCACTGTGACCAATTCGCTTCGATGCAAATGAATCATTTCTCGAAATAAACGTGCTCGATAATCGATTGTCGGTGGGTTTTTTTTTCATTGATACACATTCCAATGACTGAAGCGTCCTCTTGAAATATTTTAATTTTGCGATTTGAAAACGACGGCCACCGTAATATATTTGGAGAATCGTATTCTCCTAGTGTTCGCTATTGATAGAGCAGCTGGAATACGACTGATGCACAACACAATGCTATATTTGCTAATGAAATAATATTTATAAAAATCAGGAAATAAATTAACTGGACACTCGAGTCTAATAATCGTTGTTGACAAGAAAAACAAAACACTAATTGTTGATTGTTACAAAATTCATAGCCGCCGCAGAAAGGCTCTGACGATGATGGCGTCGCCATCGAAATGCATAAATGCATATAATTATAAATAATAAGTGAACACAATAAGTGATTATTGAACACTTTAAATTATTGTGGTGTTGGGGTGAAAATTCATTTGTGTAAACAATAGATAGTTATTAAACAATTTTATAAAATCTTCCGATGCTCGTGGATGAATCATTTGTATACAAATTAATTTGCCGAATTTCACTTACATTGACAGTTTGTGACGAAAGAGGAAAAAAATGTTCGATTAATTCGTATATGAAAAGTTATCTTTTTATTACGTTTACATTTTTTTAAAAAAAATATGGAAAAAGATAGATTTTTAGGTAATTTTTTCGGACAAATTTTCAGACAAAACAAATTTAAATTGTATTGGCATTAGATTCGAATGCACATCAGACCACCGTTCTATAATAAACATCGTCTATACCGAAGTATTGACGTAGCTTTTTAAATATTTTATTTTTCATAAGGAAATCAAGAACTAACAGGACAAAATTAGAAGTTTGACCAACAACCGAAATCGCAAAAAAAAGAAAAAAAATCATTGTTTTCTCTATCCTAAACAGTTTAATTCGATCCTCTAATTACTTTCGAATTAAATTTCATTCCATAATTAATTATATACAGAGAGTATTATTCGAATAAAATCATATTTCATACAGTAATTAAAATTATATTACATATACAATTTTATTCGAGAAAATAAATTAGCGCCGACGATTTTCTGGCTGTAGAAAAATGTCTGCACGTGAAACGTCGTACGACGAGCCGAAAAAAATGACGTTTTTTGTGTGCAAGTGCAACACGGTTCGAAGTTATTTCGCGATGCACACATTTGACATTGTGTCCGCTAAGATCGAAAATAGGTCAGGTTTATTATTGTACACACGTACGAAATATTTGATTCGGTCGCCTCATAATACACACACACATTGTACATACTTACACATTTAAATACATTACACACACACGTGTGTGTGTGTGTGTATTAAATATGTTTATGCAATAATGTTAATTGTATCGACGTGAAAAACGGATTATGAAAATAAATAAACATAGATGTTATTTGTATATAAAACATAACAAATAGACATCGCTGTCAGTTATTGGATTTATTCATCGTTAATGGATGTTGTACATGATTTTATTCTCATCTTCTCTCTGTATATCTCATTATCTCTCTCGATGATTCATGTGAACATAAAACGGCAAATATCGAAACATACATACGTATGTACGAACATATAGTACTGTGTTGAAAAATAAAAACGATACGAGTCTTTGAAATTATATTTTCATTTAAAAAATTCAATTTAAAAAAATCATAAAAATTCATACGAACGAAATATAAATATATAGGTTTTTTTTTACTTTTTTAACAAAAAAATTGTTCTGTTTTAATCCATGTTATACCAAACGTATTTATCTGTTTTTTTTTTGTATAGCATGTTGTTTTACGATTTCGAATAGTTTTTTTTAAGTACCAAATTAAATAGTATTATTGTATTGAATTCTTATAGTAATTATCATGAATAAAAAATTAATACGTTCAACATGATTTATTAATAAATTCATTAAAAAAATGTTCTCTTTATAATTTTGTTATCGTACCTCTTTTTTTGCACATCACTATATATATATATATATATATATATTTACATACGTACATTCGTATATACAAAATGGAGACGAGAGAGAGAGAGAGAGAGAGAGAAATCCAAAAACCAACAGTTTTTCTACATTGCTGACATATCATAGATCGCTATGTAGATAGATGATATTCTGATGTTTGTTTAAAAACGACTATCAAACAAATATTGTTCTGCGTGTAGAAAAAAAAACACTAGAGCTGTTGCCATGGCAATGCACTTATCAATATAAAACACGCTACGATCAATTTGTGTTTATTATTTCGATTTCATATTTATAGAAAGATTTATCATACATTCGGAATTAGCTCTAACCACTCGACATTCCAAAGGCCGTCTAGCGTAATAATAAAATATTTCGAATTCATTTTTTTCTTTTTCTTTTTTAAATCGAAATATCCGACGGTCTGTTCGTTCGATTCGATTAATGAAATTTCTGGAAAAACGAAGAAAACGATTTCAACAATGCGCACCGAGGGTTTTAGTTTTTGTGAATATCGCGCTGGTTATTTAGATTCGGTCATTAGACGCGTGCGGTTGCGACCTAAAGGGCCCGACAGTACTCGAGAAAGGGTGCAGATTCTAGCTGCTAAAATTTTTCCTATTCGTCGTAGGGTCAGGATCTAATCTTGTGTCTCCGATGGAACAGATTCATGTCGTTTGACCAGAGAAGCTTTAAACTATCCGCGAGGATGACTTTTTGCTGGTCGATTTGGTCACTGAGCGTAAATCATCTCTTCAGAAAGAAAAAATATCCCAATTGCAACTTTTAAAAGGAGTTTGTCGATAAGAGGATGTGAGACGAGCGCTGATGAGCGTGAATACTGTATGCATGCTGACTGGTGTGAAAAGGCTCGTTCTCTTCTGCATATAGCATAGAAAAAGTGTTGAAATATTAGCTAAAATTATATACAAAAATTATTTGGTGTTACGTTTGTACATAAAAAAAATATCAATTTAATATAGAGTTTATGAACGATCGGTTTATATTTGACTGACGAGCGATCCGTTCGCATCGAAATGAATTCACCACAGTACCAAAGAGTCGTCTCGTTATAAAATTAATTTATTAACGTCATATTTTTATCTCGGCAGCTTTTAGAACAACACATCTCGTTTCATTTACGAATAACTTGTTAATATTTCAACAGGCTTTCAATCGATCAGAGCCTCTTTATGAAATTCATCTATCAAATTTACCTACCACTGTGATCGGTTGATTTATTGTACTCATATACTTACGTGTACATTTTTCACGAATTCGACCTCTGCTGAGTTTTTTTTTTTTTTTTTTTGTTCGTTGTTTTTTAATTTAACGCTATTGTTTTCAAAACGGACATTTTATAATATTTTTTTATAATCTTTGTGATCCGTCATCGCCTACATAAATAATTACATATACTCGCACTCTCTCCTCTATGTGTGTTGCTATATTTGTTAAATTATATATATATATATATATATATATATATATATGTATAATGCCGTCGAAAATACCGCATTTATTTAATTTATAATAGTCACGGATTAAAACGCGTAGTTAAAAATAGCTCTCGACACTTATCATACGTGTACGTACATCCCGAATTCGCCGCAATTGCGATTCCAAAAATACACACACACACACACACGACAAGAACACACAGAGTTTGTCGGCAGGAAATTTGCGGTGACGGACCGACGACGGTTACTTCATTGTTCCAATACTGTTCTATTTTCGAAAACAAAATGTACAATAACAATAAAAATAATAATTCGACGATGAATGTCAGAGAAAGGGAAAAATGTGTGATTGACGGACGGACGGACGGTGTCGATATTTTCGAACTGGGTTATCTGATCATCTTTACACAAATGAATTTTAACCCCAACACCACAATAATTCAAAGTGTTCAATAATCACTTATTGTTCACTAATTATATCGGTGGCGACGCCGTCATCGTCAGAGCCTTTCTGTTAAAATCCAGATTTTTTTCAACTCAAATGAGATTTATTGTTCTAATATATATATACATTTATAATTGCTTACAATAAATGGGATCCAACTAATGTGTGGTGTGTTATTTTGTGGAAAATATTATACCGGTGTGAAGTGAGCGCAGGTGTTTGTGTTTTGATGTGTTAAATGTTTTTGAGGGTAAGTCTACGGGAAAATTTTCAAAAAACCCGCTCGGTTTGAGAATTTTAAATCCAGACTAACTTTCTATATATACATATACTGATTTGTGTTTTGTGCTCTTATTCAATCCATCTACAACCGGGGGGTGACTCTTTCATTTCATTTCGTCGTCTGGTCTGCAAGCATGAAGTGTTTTCGGATATTTATTGTTTTTTGCAACGTGTTCTTTTTCATAGATTTGTGACCTTTTTTTGATGACCTGAATTGATTTATTTATTACTTGTGACGGTATTCGAAAATTTTCAACGATTTGAAAAAATCTGTTCTAGATGAATTGAATATCTGCATGCGTTAGTTTTGTGATTTAATTTTTTAAAAATGATAATCTTGTCATATTATTTGTGTTTATTGTTGGTAGATGCATTTTTTTATATGTACGTACATATTCACTTAAGATTTGTCGACGATATTATTTTGGCAACAAGTTCGGATAAACTAAAGAAAAGAATAGAAGAATGGGACAAAAAAAATTCAAAAATAAATCTTTTCTTCCATTCTATTATATCTATATTCACAATTAATAATTTCTCTTGACAATCGGTGATTTTTCTCTTCTAGCTATATGATAGATCCATTTCCATTTCAAATTTTCACTCTAACTATAACATCCATAACTTTGGATTTCTTTCTGGCCCTCCATTCGTTTCTGTTTATGTCTCCTCTGCGTATTTGTGCATATATATATATATATATATATATATATATATATATATATATATATATATATATATATATATGTAAAATATCAATGTATGTTTTTTTTTTTTTTTTTGTAGACTCAGTGTGTATGCATAAAGTCTTTTATCTCCGGACTGCCTTATTTTTAAAACTGTGGCGAGATAATGACATGATCTGGCTATGTGTATGTTGGCATTATTCTATAAATAGTCCTCAAACGTTATTATCTTATCTACAATGTATCCCGCAATGTATACACATATGCACACACACGCATACATTTTCGAGGTGAAACTGTCGTCGGTTCGATAACGACCAAAACTCGTGTTAAAAACTGCTATTTACACAAATATACAATATTTTATATATATATTTATATATATATATACTAGAAAACGTCTACGTACACTTATCAATAAGGATATATTTCTCAATAAAAGAAACTTAATAATGTAAACTTGAAAACAGATATATTTTTTATTAATTCTATAAACTATTAATTATTTGTACATGACAATTCAAAACATTTTAAATTTATGACAAATAAACTAAAAAAATAAAACACAAAAATTCATACAAATTGAAAAGAAAATGTCTGCGTACAAAAAATGAACATCGAAAATAATATAAAGTAAAATAAACTTTTCAAGTGAATTCGTAGCTGGTTGGATAGCCTCTTTTTTTAAGAACCTCCTATAATCGTTTTTGCATAGAATAATCCACTTTTTGTGGTTTCTTTAATACTAATCTTATTCCATTCTTTTTCTATAACTTTCTTCGACATTTCCTTTACAGTTATGCCATGTTGGCGAATTTAAGTTCGAGAAAATGCCACACATGTTCTATAGGGTTTATGTCTAGAGATTGGAGAGGTGCATGCAACTGTTTCGGAACATTATATAATATCTATAGCTTAACAACTTCTGCCGTGTGCTTTGGATCATTGTCTGCAAAAAATTACAACCGGACCTAGACTTAATTTTTCAACATTTTGCTTTATGTTTCGTTTTAAAATATTTAAGTAAACATATTTATCTATTGTGGATTCTAAAAACTCCATTTGTCCTACGCCCTTACTTGTCATACACCCCTATACTATAGAAACAAGATTTTTTTATTCAGTGACGTACATACAATTTTGAGTCCTTTTATTTCAAAAATGCAATATTTGCTCTCGTCTGAGAAAATCATGTTTTCCCAAAACTGAATTAGTTTATTAATGTGCTCATTTGCATATGCAATCCGTTTTTATCTACTGATGCGTGAAATAAATGATTTCTTACGCGCAACACTTTCATGATACCCACCCTTTTTTCTTATTTTTCGCACAGTATCAGCACAGATTTGTTTTTTAAATAGTACTTTCATATCTTTTGCAATTTAGGGTGCAGTTATTCGGGGATTTTCTTTCACTGAAGCCACAATCTTACGCCTTTATCTAAATGTTAACTTCGACGGCTGGCCAGAAAACGGTTTCAAATGTGAATTTAAAATTGATTACTACCATTTGAATAAGAGAATGTTGTCTTCCAACATCCTTTTTTATTTCACGAAAACTTTTTCCTTCTTTTCCTAGCTTTAAAATTATTTTACACTCACTAACAGTAATTTCCTTTTTTTGAATTCCATCTTATTTATTTTTTGCAAAAAACTTTGCTTCTAGTTATCAAAAATAATATTTTAGTGGTTCAATTGCAACATACGAAGTGGAACATGAAACTGTAATAATTTTAAAACAACAATAAGTGAAAATATTGCAAAAAAAAATCGATGATTCACCATTTAATAAAATGTATACGCAGACATTTTCTGCTCAATTTGCATGAATTTTTTTTGTGTTTTATTTTTTAGTTTATTTGTTATAAATTTAAAATGTTTTGATTTGTCATATATAATAATTAGTAGTTTATGGAATTATTAAAAAATATTTTTGTTTTCAAATTTACATTAATAAATTTCTTTTATTGAGAAATATATATATGTATATATATATATATATATATATATATGTGTATATATATATACATGTATATATAATGCAGTACGTTGATACGACGATGTGTATGACGACATAGTTATATTTTTCCATTCTTCCATTGTGCAAGCACAGTCCGCACCGTCGACGAATAATAAAATGTCAGCAATATTCACGTACAGGTTAATTGCCTTTCTGGTGAGATTCTAATCGTTGAAATTACATTGTTGTTTATGATTCTCGTTTGTTAAATCCAAACCGTCCGATAAGAGTCCTCTCGTCGCGATCGTTACGAACTCGCACGTTCCGTACAACATCTGCCGTTAGCGCCTCGTCGAACCCCCGTTCTGGACACATACGCACGTTCGATTCACTCTGTAGTACACCTCGTGCACGCACACGAGCGATAATTCGATTAACGGCGACCGAAAGAGCTCAGTCGCTCGCGACTCGCTCTCCGGTCTATAATTACGTTACGTGCGAACCGGCGGCTGCTCTTTCGGCGACACACGGACTGGAAACGTTGTCATTATCGAAAATTCATTTCTGGCGCGGCCGTTTCGTAACCGACGCGTTACGGTCACTTTCGATTTCTGTACTACGGACGACGACGACGACGACCACGGGTCACTCACACTTTCGCTGTATCCGAACGAACCGGAGATGACGTCGACGTCGGTCGTCCTCAAAGATAGTCATTGTGTCGCGACGGACGGTGTCTTTGTTCGATGGTCGAATTTAAATCGAATTACTGACCGTTTAGATTAATTTAGATATACGTGGAACAGATTGCTGCTCTCATATTTGATCGACACGATATAAAAAAGGAATATAGAGATTAGCTCGTTCGTTCAAAATATGATTCGTTATAATAATTTGTATTTCATTTAAATCACAGTTGAACTCTCTCCCTCGACACCATAAAATACTGAAAAAATATTCAATGACCATTCATTGTTCCCTTTAAAATTAATTCGTATTTCAATAACAGTACCATCATCATCAGAAGCATTATATTATAAGATCAAATTTTATAACTCAGTGCTCTGATGATGACATTTCCATCGAAATATATACATTGACGCGCATAAGTCACGGCATACAGGGGTAACATAAGCAATTTATTGATAAAATTCAATGAAGTCGTTAAATTAAAAAAATATATATATTCAATTGAAAATAAATATAATATTCATTAAATTTATTTTCAATTAAATATTTTTTTAACCCTTATCGGTCGTATGTCACCTCTGATGTGACATTACAACTTTGCTCTATCAGTCGTATGTCACGTGCGAGGTGACAAGATTGAACAAGTAACAACGTCCTCATTGCTGAATGTACACACTGTATGTTTTTACAGTTTAATTCTTACTAAGATAACATGTCCTATCATATTTCAGTAATTATTTTACTTATATTATAATATTCTATTCCTCCGAAAATGAATAAAAAAAACTATAGCAATATGGAAAGTAACAGTGATAGTTGTATATATAACCATTATATTATATATATATATATATATATATATATATATATATATATATATATATAATCATTCCTTCATGTAGTTAAATATTTCAAAAAATACCACACATTGAAAAAAATATAAATAACATTTAAGCTTGAAGATTACACATTTAATAAGATGTAAATATAAATATTTTTATGCACAAAACTATCTTTTTATATCGAGTAACCTTAGTTACTCTTCTCTTACAATAAGTACTTAAATATATTTCCGACCTAGTAGAAAGTGAAGTACAAAATGCTAACGTCCGATAAGGGTGAATTTAACAACTTCATTGAATTATATCAATAAATTGCTTGTTACCTATGTGTGCCGTGACTTATGAGCGTCAGTGTACATATAATATAAAGAGAGAGAGAGAGAGAAATGGCGAAAAACAGTATCAAAGAATTCTCATCATCGGAGACACTAAACTCTTTTCAACTAAAAACATAGCCTAAAATGAGAATGTGCAATCTGTCACTGTTTTAAAAGAAGAACTCTCAAACAAAGAGAGGACTGTTAATTCATTCGTTGCTAATTTAGTGACTGTCGAACTGTTATTATGATTGTCGATGAAATTCAATAAAACTATTAAATTTTTATCACGCGTACGTCGATAAAATCAACGTCATTGGAATACTCGCAAATGTGTTTTGTATCATTTCAATTATGTATGTATACATCTTCATTTGTTGCATCGTTTCGTTCATGGCGAAACGAATGATCTAGTGTTTAAACTCAACAGGTTAAAGTCAATGATAAACTGAAGGTCAGCCAAAGATAACCCGTCCACTAGTGCATTTTTCTATACAAATAATAATGATGACTGTACACTTATAAACGTATATATGTGTGTATGTATATGTATATATATATATATATATATATATATATATATATATATATATACACATGTATATACTCATTTGAAATGTCGAAAAAATATATTAACCACTATCAATATGAAAGAATGTCATATTATCGAACGATTGAAATGTGTTTCATAGTAAATATAAGATTCTTTCATCTGTTCAATACCTTCAGAGTGCGTAGAACTACAATTCATACCATCATCAACGAATATTTTTATATATAGGGTCATCTGAATGTGATGCTTAGATTTGTGTTTTATTAAAAAAGAAAAAAAACGTGCGTATAAGGTGGTGTATGGGGGAAACATGGGCATAGTTTCTTTTATTTCATTTTAATAGAACACAAATCTATGCGTCACATTTGGATGACCCCATATACATATACAGTGAGTCAAAGTGAAGCTCATACAGAGTTATGTTTCCAATAATTTTACACGTATATTTTAATATAATAACAATTTTCTTTATTATTATTCTTTTGCTTAATTTCTTTATTAAAGTTATTTTTATGAAAGTATGTAAAACAGTGCAAATCACACTTTTCACCCCATCCTTTAGGCGATGAAATAAGGTAAACTCTATTTAAATGAAAAAGAAACATATTTTTCGTACGACTAAATTTTCATTCGAAATATTTTTTTAATTTGAAAAATTCAATCATCAGATTTTTAATCATTTTACGACTAAGAAACTATGACTAAATTTTTAATCGGATGAAAACTTAGTCGAATAACGCCCTACTCTGTCAGACCGCACAACATTGTGACATAAACAATGTGTTCTGTCGATAACAGAAATCGAACCATTTATATTAATATCGTTGCGAATTCGTCACGACACAAATGAAAATAGAAACGAAAATCGGAGTGGTTTCATTTCTCGGAAATGTATTTATTACGCGATTATTTGATAAGGGTTTATCTTTAAAAAGAATATTGACAACACGTTCGGGAAATGCTGAATTTTGACGACAGTCGAAAAGCGTTTCGATTTCGGTCTTGATTTCAGTCATCGTTCGGCTACGGCGGTACAAGCGCATCGAAACGCATTTCAGTCTCTGAGCCAAACGACTGAACAGCAATCGACTGTCGACGAGTTTTCTCAAATCCTGTGATATCGAAAGTGAGTAAACCATTTATATGAAACATATCGAATCATTTCACTGCTTGCTAATAATGATTCGAAGACGGTTTTCACTTGTGAATTTGTTTACACGTGTCTTTGTTTAAAAAAAATGATAAATGTACACATGTAAAACGATAAGAATGGAATTGTTTAGCGTTGTTTTACATAAACCGCATCGAAATTAACCACTTCGAAACATAGGAAATGACTAAATGTCAGCAGTACCACAAGAACAATACGTTCTTGTATTTTTTTCTATAACGAGACCTTGTGCGGTCGAGATAAGAGCCGCGCATGAATCACAAGGCATAATTGTCTGTGTGTTGTGTTGTAAATCGATGTCGTGAATCCTCGAAGAGACAAAATTGAACGCGAAACGAAGTACACGAAAAGATGGAGGTTCGGTGTTCGATGTCGCGTCGCGGATTAATAAAAAAAAATACATTCGTTTCGAATTCATTTGAAAATGTTCGGCAGTCGGCGCACTGGCATCTAGTGGCGTTCGACGCGACTGTACGTTGTAATGTGTCCGCGCGTGGTTCTAGTCTGAGGTGTGTAGTACAGGTGTGTGTTTTCGAAATTGGAATGTGCGATGAAAATCGTATCTCGTCGATTACGTTAATTGCGAAAGTCATATAAATATCGACAGATATAAAATATTGTTTGTTTTGAAGAATTAGCTAATGTGTTTGTATTTTTTTTAAAAAAAAAACGAATCGCTCATGTTTATATTAAAAAAAATATTATTGTTTACACAAATGAATTTTAACCCCAACACCTCAATAATTTAAAATGTTCAATAATCATTTATTGTTCACTTATTGTTTATAATTATATCGGCTGATGCATTTCTAGAAGTCTCTGACGATGATGGCGTCGCCATCGAAATGCATGAATTGATCGCCATCGAAATGATTATTGAACATTTTAAATTATCGTGGTGTCGGGGTTAAAATTCATTTGTGTAAAGTGAATCAGCCACAGTTCCAAAACAACAAATATCGTTGTCTGGAACTGTGTTTTATCGTTAATGAATATTTATAATATACTATTTTCATACGTAATGGAAAAACAACGATCATATTTTTTGCCACACTTGATTTATTTTTCAATAATTTTGAAATATCCACTGAGGTATTACGATCAAATTAATATATTTTAATAATCGTATTTTTCGTATCAATTACTTTTTGGATTTTTTTAATATCGATATATATTGTAGTTCACAATTTATTTATTTTGATCAATAACAAACGCAATGAGCCTATTCACACTAGTCAACATTCATACACTATTCACGGCCCATTACCACTCGTCTCACACGCTCTTACCACTATATGTAATTCGTAACAAGCCCCGTATGCATGCTGATTAGTGTGAAAATGCCTATTATGTAGCTGATGCTATTCACTATTCGTTCTTGAAACCTGATGAACTCACGAATGACAATAAATACTGTTTTTGACAAGAGTAAACTCGATTGTGCATTACGCAACAGATATGGAAGAATTATACTGCTTCATAACAACGCTCGGCCGCATGTTCCAAGAACAACAGTTCAAAAATTCCACGAGATGCAGTATGCAATTTTTCATGATATTCATCGTATTGACCAGACCTCTTTTGCTAATGAATTACCACTTTTTTAAACGTTTAGACGATTTTTACGATGAAATAAAAATTCAATAATGAGCTACTAGTCAAAAATGCCTTTGAAAAATTTCTGAATTTTTTACAAAATTAGAACGAATGAAATTTTATTTCGTTAAGAGAAAAATATCGCGTCCGATTGTACTTATTTCGATTATCGCAAATCATTTTTTACAAAAATCATATTGGACGATCCGTCGTCTCTCGCGCGACAATCCAAGAATAGCACGATATATGAAAGATACACGAACGAAAGAAAAAAAAAGGCTGCTGCAGTCTTGTCGTCCGAGAAGACGTCGTCGCGCGACACGAAACCCGCACACGGCCGGACACGTTTTCCGGACGCCCGCCACGCCGCCACCTGATCAATTCCGGTCGACGAAGCTTCGACCTTGACGACGTTGCGCGGCCGTAACGTACGTATTCAACAGGTGTCAGACAGGCGTGGATTTCTATTTTTGGGACGGCCGACGGCGATCCGCGTTATGATAATCGCGCGACGGAATTTTTGTATGCTCTTTCGCACACACATACATCTATATTTGAGTATGTAAATACAAATGTGTATATATATATATATATATATATATATATATATATATTTATATATAAATAGTCGTTGTCACGAATATAAAAAACAATGTAAATATAAAAACGTGTAAGTGTATATGTGTGTGTGTGTGTGTAATACATCAAAGTGTATTTTTAGAAGCGTATGACGTAACGCGCATAGAATTCGAATCTTCTGCGATGTTGGGATAGGGTATATACATATTTGGAAACAAGATTTATTGTGGCAAGCGAACGTGTGTATGTGGTTTTTTTTCGTGTGTCGAACGAACGGTGTGCTGTACAAGGTGCGCCGTCGGGCGCTAGCCGAGCGCTATTTCGAACCGTTCGTACGTGCGCGCGACCCGAAGCGATTTCCGGGTCGTCGTCGACGACATGCCACCGGAGTTGTTGTGCAAATTCGCCGGGTCGGTCTGTCGTACGTACATAACAGAACATCGTGTTTCTATAAATAGAATTCGCTCTAATATAGCGTACGTAGCCCGAATGAGAACGAACGGTTCGGGCATGCATTTACTATTTTGCCTTTAGTCTCGTTTAGATCACCCTATATAATCGTTTGTTCGAGTATCGTAGAATGTTGTTCTAGAAACAGTCGATAGTCATCGAGTGTTCACTTTATTCTTTTAAACTTTTTTTCAATTAAAAAAAATCAATGTCGTCTCGTATTAGTATAAAGATTATTCGAGTATATTTAAATGGATCATCACGATCTCCAGCTTCCGACGAGCGACGAGTTTATCCATCGACGGTCTCGCATACAAAAAGTGCAACGACATCGGAAATCATCAATAAAATACACGATATCGTCGATTCGAAGTATCTGAAATTGTTAGGCCCATTGACATTTCAGACGAACGAATATTTCGTATCCTAACCGAAGAATTAGATACGAAAAAGCTGACGATAAGATAGGTACCGCGTTTGATATCAGTTGAACAAAACGTACTCGAATGCAGATTACTCAAATGTGTTTAAACCATTTTAATAATGGATCCACCACTACACACCGGAAACGAAAAAAGAATTAAAACAATGGAAGTATAGTGATTATCTATCTTCAAAACAAGGCAAAATCCATTTTGTGTGTAGGAAATGTTACGGCTTCTATTCTCTAAGTATTCTAAGTGGACAATGTTAATTAATTATCTTCCATAATATAAATGGAAAATACTATACTAACCTTTTGGAGCAATTAAACTAAAAGATGTGCGGCGGCTATGAATTTTGTAACAATCAACAATGAGTGTTGTGTTTTTTTTTTTGTCAACAACGATTATTAGACTCGAGTGTCCAGTTAATTTATTTACTAATTTTTATAAATATTATTTCATTAGCAAATATAAAGATATAAAATTGTGCTGTGAATCAGACGTATTCCAGCTGCTCTATCGTAGACGATTCGTGTACGTGAACAATAGGAGAATACGATTCTCCAAAGATGTTTGGAGAGAAGGGCAGTAGGTTTAGGATATCGCACATCCTTATATAAGCGTCGTTTTAATTGCAACGATTTGTTGCTCCTTGTTATCATATTTACTCGATTCAACTTCGTCTAACTGCCATCTATTCTCAAACCATAAAAAAGTCATCGGTAGCAAGCGTCTTCAGACGATAAACAATGATCACCGGAACGAATTCTTTAAATATAACAAATTATAATGTCCAATGATAAGAGACCAACCGATCAGAATAATGGAAATCAATCAATCGTTTTAACTCCACAAATATTTGTTACGAACGCCTTCAGTAATAACCACTTTATGTTCACGTAATTTGCTGACACGCATTTCGATGAGCTTGCCACCATTGCCACTAAGATACATTACAAAGTACGAAATATGTAAATTCATTGAACATAAATCGATTATAATTTGTATTGGACATATTTTTTTTTCAATTAAATCTCGCAATATTTCGACGACTGATGTTTTCGTATCGAAGTGGATTTTCTTTTTGAAATTTCGAGACAAGTTACGTTCAGTTCAAAAACTTCACACGGAATTAAAAACCGAACGAATTATGTTCGTGGAGAGAATCAATTAAATACGGTCGAACAGTCGCAATGTAGTCGTCGAAAAAGTTGTAACAAAAATTCTACATCCGAACAAAAAATCTACATATATAAACATATGTGTGTGTGTGTGTTTGTGTACGTATTACATATATATATATTTAGACGGGGCATAGATAAAAAATCGCGTTTTTTGCCCGACCTTGGTCAAAAAATAGATAACCTTAAGGCTCGGTCGCACTCCGATAATGTTTACAAATTTCCTGATCTGTACAGAATATATTAAATAATATTAACAACAATAAATCGACTTCGCACACACACACAGGCGCGCTATACACCTTTTTTCGTCGATTTTTTTTCGGCGCCGTGTCGTAAATCAGCTGACATAATGTCGTACCTTGTTTCCTAGTCAAAACGTATACGACGAAACAATGTGTGTGTGTGTGTGTGTGTGTACACAATTACGTCTCGTTTAAAAAATCCACAATCCGTGAATGAGCGAGCGAGCGAGCGAACGTCGACTGTCCATCCGTGCATCTGTCCTCTATTCACGAGTCAACGTCTCGCTCGCACGTCGTTAAATGTCATCGTTGTTGTGTTGACATTTCATAAGAAATTCCATACATTTTTGTGAATTCTCGGATCGGAATCAGAATGTCGTTCGTCGAAGGACGAGACGCGACCGTAGCAGTGGCCATCGTTCCTGGTGGCGAACTCGATCGCAAGGAATAGATCCTAATCATTGATCGTTGTTCATTTTTTTTAGTTTCACAATACAGAAATGCCTACGAATATTTTTTTCTGTCGGTTTTCTATGGAAAATAATTTCACATTTTGTTGATTGTCCACATTCGAATCACGGTCCGATTATTAACCACACTTGATATTCAAATAGACAAGTCAGTTACTAAGTCATTTCCAAATTTAAAAAATTCCACCGATAAGAACATCCACGACATCGGAAGATATAAGACTTGTCAACAGATCTACTAAACCGTCCTATGAAAAAGTGACTAAAAAATAATTGCAGACAAGAAAATGCTCGTTGTAGTCGTTGGGCCGATCATATTAACCCTTGTCGGACGTTAGCATTTACTACTTAACTCTCCGCTAGGTCGGAGATATATTTGAGTGCTTATTGTTAGAGAAGAGTAACTAAGGTTACTCGATATAAAAAGATAGTTTTGTGCATAAAAATATTTATATTTATATTTACATTTTATTAAACGTGCAATCTTCAAGCTTAAATGTTATTTATATTTGTTCAATGTGTGATATTTTTGGAAACATTTTCCTACATGAAGGAATGGTTTTCTGTTACAAGTTTCGCAGAAGTATATAGTCGTCTTTCACTAATCTTTGGCAAAACAACCCCGAAAAAAGCACTTATTTCATCATATGAAATATCTTTCTAATTGTGCCAAATTGACCTGGTTGTTAAGTTTTTTTTTTTAATTCCCTCATTTGTATATAAGTCAGTTTACGTTAAAATTTCTGTTATAAGTTCGTCCGTACAAAATTTTTTAAAATAATTTATAGTCTCTTGAACATTTCCGAAGATTTGGCGTCCTATATTTTCAAAAGGAATACTTGAAGTTAAATTCACTTCATCATCACTGTCGATTTCAATCCAATCTTCATCACAATCAGGAACAATTTCTCTTTTCACTTCACTTGAATATTGAATAGGGATCAATTTTTTCCTTGACTGAAATATAACACTTGTATCATTGTCTCCTTCATCACAAGAATTAAAATTACTTGCCGAATATTCAAAATTTTCACGTATTTCACTACAACTCTCACTGTTACTTTCCATATTGCTATAGTTTTCTCTATTCATTTTTAGAGGAATAAAATATTAAAATACAAGTAAAATAATTGTCGAAACATGATAAAACGTATTGTCTGCTATCGAGTAAGAATTAAACTGTAAAAACATACAGTTTGTACATTGAGCAATGAGGACGTCGTTACTTGATCAGTATTGTCACCTCGCACGTGACATACGACTGATAGAGCAGTTATAATGTCACGTGAGAGGTGACATACGACCGATAAGGGTTAATTATATATTATCAGCATTTCAAACGACGATCTCTAATGAAATTTTTCTACTTTTTTTTCTACCCATCACATCCAATATATATATACAGTAGGGTCGTTTGATAAGTATGGTAAATTTATTTATTGATTAATTTAATTAATTAGTTAATTAAATTAAATTTTTCAATTCAGTTTTTCTTACTTTTTTACCATACTAATCCAACGAGTCTCGTATATTCGAGTATGTAAACGAGTAACAGCGAAAAGTCCACATAACGGTCGTCCATTAGTAGCCGATTCAGAGGCGGAACGACATAACGAACGACAGCGTTGAGAAACGATTACGATTATCGCCATAAATAAATTTGTTTATGTGCCGAATGTCGCCCGTAGCGACACGGTTTTTTCCCTTCTCCGCAAACGTGCATTCGTGTGCGAAGTGTGTGGCGTTAGAGTCCTGTTAAAACGTCGAATCTCCGTACAATAATCTCGTTTTTCGTTATATTGGCCCTCGGACGATATTGTCAACACACTGTCACATACGTATTACGTCTGTCTCTTCGAGTTACCATTTATTTTAGGTCCGATCTTTGGATCGTACCAAAAATCATGTCGATCAGCATATTCATCAGATATGATCATTTATTCAAATCTCGTCAAAACAGTCGACAAGGTAAAGAAATTTGATCTTTAGGAGCTATCGAAAATCACGTTGAAATTCAATCCCGATCAAATAATGAAGCTGGGCAAAGATGTCAAAAGTTTATCAAAAAAAAAAAATTTAACATATGTAATCGTATAAATATAAAAATATTACTATTTTATTTCGTGAATTTGATTGTTGACTTGAAATTCGAACTAACTTTTCTTTCAACCTAATGGGCCTTTCCACACTAGTCAGCATGCATACAGTATTCACTGCCCAAAGAAACTCCCCCGCATAAAAAAATTAGTTTTTGGGTAAGAGCGTGTGAGTCGAGTGGTAATGGGCCGTGAATACTGTTTGCATGTTGACTAGTGTGTAAAGGCCCAATATGTTGAACGTCGTTATTAATGTCGTGTACCCATTTCTCATCCAGTTCATGTTTATTTTATTTATTTATTTTTCCATTTCCGTCAATTGACACGATTATCTCTCTGTACGATTTAAATCTCATCTGTCGAACGATCATCTCATCGTACATTCTTCGAATCAGACACACTTGTCGTGCAGATCGCGTCAGACGTATAATTCTCTCTCTTTTTTTATTTCCATCAGTTCGAGCAAAGTGTAGTGGTGGTGGCGTGACCGCCGCGGCGGCCGGCCATGCGCCCCTCGTGCGCCGGCCTGCACCGCCGTCGCAACTGCCCGCCCCCTTGCTTGTCCGACGCCGCTGCACTCGCGACGTCGTCGTCGTCCACTTCGAATTTTGTGTTCCGACGATTTCGCTCGTCACCGACGACGCTACTAACGCTCACCATCGCCGTCACGCTGTTGGTGCCGTCGCTGACCGTCGTCGGCGGCAAAACACCGTCGTCGCAGAAATTCAAACTGACCATCGGCTACTTGACCGCCATCAAGGGTGATCTGAAGAATCGACAAGGATTATCGATATCGGGCGCGCTGACCTATGCGCTCGACGAGGTGAGTGCGACACACACACACTCCGACGAGCGAAATTTCGACCGTTCTATATTTACAGATAAACAAGGACGAAAATCTGCTGCCGGATGTAGAGTTGGTCGTGCGATGGAACGACACGAACAGCAAAACGGTGACGGCGACAAAAGCTCTGACGGACATGCTGTGTGAGGGCGTCGTCGCGTTCTTCGGCCCGGAGGGCTCGTGTAGGGTCGAGGCGATCGTCACGCAGGCGAGAAACAAACCGATGTTTAGTTATGTAAGCGTCGTCGAAAACGCATTTCAATCGAGTTGTTGTCGTTGCATGCGAAATGACGGATTTCGGGATTTAGTCAAGTCCGATTACGATTTGCATAATAAAAAACCGTCGACGAGAGGAGGCGCGGACGATGTTTGATATTCGAATAAAATTCTCACTTTACAGAAGTATCGAATGTGTGTGGAGAGGGGTGGGGGAGGGGAGGCTAACTGCGTATTGAAAAAGATATTTGTTTTTTTTTTACAAGAAGACAAATAACAGTTATCGGGATTTTGAAAATAAAAACAAGTTGAAGATAAAAAAATCATAGAATAAACTGAGGATATACCAAACATCAAAAGCTTAAAGAAAATTAAAGTTCAAAATAATTATCAAATCATTTCCATGTCAGATTTCGATATAAACGGACAATAAGTAATTAGATAAATGTGAGAATTTGTCAAAAACCGATATATTTTTTTTACAAGACGCGAAGGAGATAATCAGCAATATTAACAGAGATTTTAGAACTGATATAGTAAGTACGAGTAAGTAAATTACACGAGAACGAATCACACGGAATCAAACTTTCATCCAAGAAAGTCAACTGTAATGACTAGTCTGTTGTATGATAACCCGCCGAAGTCATTAATGCCAAGAAATACTATTTCCAGTTGGAGGAAATGTATCAGCGATTATGTTTAATTAACTTGCATCGGTAAACAAGCATAGAATTATACTGCTTCATGGTAACGCTTGATCGTATGTTTCAAAAACGACAATCCGATAATTGCACGAGTTGCTTGCAGTGTGAGATTTTTCCTCATCAGTCATATTGAACTTTTGCACACTAGTAAACATGCATACACAGTATTCACGGCCCATTACCACTCACACGCTCTTACCCAAAAATATAATTTTTTTAGGTGGGGGAGTTCGATCGTAAGAGGGTATGAGACGAGCGGTAATGGGCGTGAATACTGTGTATGCATGATGACCAGTGTGCAAAAGCCTATTGACTGTATCTCTCGTCAACGGATTACCATTTTTCTAATCATTTGCGTGATTTGATTATTATACAACGTTTTAATAAAAATACAATATTTTTAAAAAGTTGCGAATGTACGAAGTTTCATTCTGAAATCCGCCATTTCATTTGCCATAACCTAATGAAATGCAATACATGTGTGTGTGTGTGTGTGTGTGTGTGTGTGTATGTATGTATGTATGCATGGGTATGTTTACATGTATATTTGGCATCTTCAAAGACAGATGTGTTTCGTGTTTTAGAAATGTTCCGATCAGAAACCGCCCGATATAATGACGTTCGCGAGTACGGAACCACCGAACACGCAAGTGAGTATAATCCGTTATATCACTCTTGCCATTTCACTTTTGTACAAATATGTATGTAAATCGTCGATCGGCCTATCGTTATCAGAACTAAACATTTGTTAGATTTCATTTCCTCTTTTTTTACAACGATTTTATCATTTTACACGATCTCGTCGTATCTATCGAAGCGATTAAATAATTCATATCGAAACAGAAATAAACACGCATTATCGACCGATGCTCCTTCGCAGGTAACGAAATCTCTGATAGCGCTACTCGATTATTACAAATGGAACAAATTCTCGATACTGTACGAGCACTCGATGAAGATGGTCGCCGAATCGCTCGTCGATTTCGCCGGAAAGAAAAAGATGACCATCAACCATTACATCGAGTGGAGCGATCATCACACGTGCTGCGAGAAAAACCAAACGTGCTGTCAGTTCGGCTATCCGTACAAAATCATCAACAAGACGAAGAACAACACGAGGAGTGAGTTGAACATACAGGGACGAGTTGCTTTCTGTCGTCTGACCGCCGTGACGTTTCGTTGTCGTTTTCCAGTTTACGTGTTCCTCGGCTCGCCGGATTCGTTGATCGACATAATGAACGCGATGCACGTGGTGAAGTTGTTCGACAACGGCGAGTACATGGTGATTCACGTCGACATGATGATGTACACGCCGCGGAACTCGATCAAATATCTGTGGAGTACGTATGTCGTCGTATGATGATCGGCGCTGTTAAATCGGCCACGCTGTGTCGCTATGAACTTTTCGAACGTTTATTACAGAACCGGACACGATGAACAAGTTCAGAACGTGCATCGAACACCAGAAGTCGTTTCCCGAAAAAGCGAAATCGTTGCTCGTGATCGCGGCGTCGCCGGCGACGGCGAACTACAACGATAACTTCGCAGAGTCCGTCACCAAGTTCAATCTGCGCGAGCCGTTCAATTTTTCGATGCCGAAGCTGTTCAACATAAAAAATTTCACGAAGGTACGTACGAACGGCGGGACGTGGCGGTCGCGGGCCGTGATCGTGTATTCGTCGTTCACGTTTTCAGTACGTGTCGATCCATGCGGCGTATCTGTACGACGCCGTATTACTGTACGCCAAAGCGTTGGATCAGCTGTTGCGCGAGCGGAAATCGAACGGCACGAGACTAACGCAAGAGATCGTCGAGGAAGTCGCGAACAACGGCACGAACATTATCCAGACCATCATCAAGAACATCACCTATACGAGTGAGTCGAAATGCGGAGTAGTGCGGGAGAGGGGATTATCAACCTTTCTGTCTAGGTGTCACCGGCGCGACCATCAAACTCGACGCCAACGGCGACTCGGAAGGAAACTTTTCAGTGCTGTCGCTGCAGCCGTACAATTTCACCGAATTGAACTTCTCGTGCGACTACTTACTAGAGCCTGTCGCCATGTTCTTGTACAAAGGAGAGTCGTCGAAAACGGACGGGAATAAAACGTACGACGTGTTTCCGGTAAATTGTTTTCGTCGCGAACTCCATTCGTCGGTTTTACACTCCGTGTTCTGTGTTTCAGTCGTTGAGGATTGATAAGCAGATCCATTGGCCGAAAGGCATCAAACCGAACTGCGAGCCGAGCTGCGGGTTCATGAACGAACTGTGTCCCAAGAGCGACACGCATCTGAAGAGCGTCATCGTCGCGGCGACGCTCGCGTTGTTGCTCTTCTGCGCGGGCGTCATCACGATGAGCATTTACCGCAAGTGGAAGATCGAGCAAGAGATCGAAGGACTGCTGTGGAAGATCGACGCGACGGAGATACACGGGTTTCTAGGAACGGACATGGTGTCGTCGCCGAGCAAAGTAAGCGGAAACGCGTCGTTCTCTTCCCGCACGCGGCCGCGTCGTTTTCAAAACGTGTCACGTTTTCAGTTGAGTCTCGCGAGCGCCACGTCGTACGAATCGCGTTGCGGCGGGCAAGTGTTCGCGCTGACCGGCCACTACCGCGGCGTCGTCGTTCGCATCAAAGAGCTCAAGTTCTCGAAGAAGAAGGATATCGCGCGCGACATGATGAAAGAGATGCGGCTGTTGCGCGACATACGGCACGACAACATCAACTCGTTTATAGGCGCGTGCATCGAACCGATGAGAATTTTACTAGTCACTGATTATTGTGCCAAAGGAAGTCTTTACGTAAGTTCGTTCGATCGTCGTACGTTCGTCCTTTTTTCTCTTTTAAACGGATGTTTTTCTTTCACGATACACAGGACATAATCGAAAACGAAGATATTAAGTTAGACAACATGTTTATCGCTTCTTTAGTCCACGATCTCTTAAAAGTGAGTATACGTTAAAAACGATCCTCCGTCGTGGTGTACGTACAGACTCTGAACAGTGACAAAACTCAATGGGCTTTTGTACACTAGTCGACATGCGTACAGTATTCACGGCCCATTACCGCTCGTCTCGCACGCTCTCTTACTCGAAAACTATTTTTTTTTTTTTTTTAGGCGATAAGAGGGTGTAAGACGAGCGGTAATGGGCCGTGCATACTGTATGAATGTCGACTAGTGTGAATAGGCCCGATGGCAGTGATTCGTTGTCTCTGTCCGCTCTGTACACGAAATGACTGAAAACTTTTGTCCAGGGCATGGTTTACATCCACAACTCGACGTTGGTCTATCACGGTAATCTGAAATCATCTAATTGCGTCGTGACGAGCCGTTGGATGCTGCAGGTGACAGATTTCGGCCTGAACGAGATTCGTCACTGTGCCGAGAACGAGAGCATCGGAGAGCATCAGTATTATAGAAGTTAGTGTTCAGCCAAACTCTCGGCGATTTACATTCGTTTTTAATTGCATTTCTCGTGTAGATTTTTTCTGGAAAGCGCCGGAAATCCTTAGAAACAGCAACCCGGCAGTCAGGAGTTCGCAAAAAGGCGACGTGTACGCGTTCGCCATCATCCTGTTCGAGATTATCGGACGGAAAGGACCGTTCGGAACGACGTGTTACGAACCTAAAGGCGAGTACGATTTTGTCCATCTCTCCTCTAGACTCGTTTATTTATTTACGAGTGTGTAACGTATGTGTGTGCGTGTGTATGTGCAGAGATTATCGAGAAGGTGAAACGGATACCGAAGGAAGGCGAAGAACCGTTCAGACCGGATTTGAATGTTCTACTCGAATCGGAAACCGGATGCGCCGATTACGTGCTGAGCGTCATTAAAGACTGCTGGGCCGAGAATCCAGAAATACGTCCGGACTTCTCTATCATCCGTTCGCGATTGAAAAAGATGAAAGAGGGCAAGTAAGTGTCGATAATAGAATCGTTGTTAAAATATCAACTCGACTGACGGATCGTTTTTGGTTGTTTTGTTGTTTTTAGAAATCGTAACATTATGGACCAGATGATGGACATGATGGTCAAGTACGCCAACAATCTCGAAGATCTAGTCAACGAGCGGACGCGACTGCTGATCGAGGAGAAACAGAAGACCGAGGATCTCTTACATCGGATGCTACCAGAGTATGTGTTCACGAAAAGAATCCGAACGAACCGGACAGACTCCATTTCGTGGAATAAATTGCAGCGCTATCGTACATGTTTTCCTCTCGTTTTAGGCCCGTGGCGAAACGTCTGACGACCGGCCATGGCGTCGAGCCGGAATCGTTCGATTCGGTCACGATATACTTCAGCGACATCGTCGGCTTCACGGCAATGTCGGCCGAAAGCTCTCCATTGCAGGTGACGTACACACTACTGTCGGGTCTCCCGGTTCTCTTACGAGAATTCTCTCTTAAAACATTCAATTCCGTTTCAGGTCGTGAACTTCTTGAACGATCTGTACACGGTGTTCGATAAAGTCATCAAAGGATACGACGTTTATAAAGTCGAAACGATCGGCGACGCGTACATGGTCGTAAGTTCCATTAATCGTGACGACGTTCGTAACGACGAACATTTCCTGATCGTTTGTTTTTCTTCTTCGCATTTTACGCAGGTGTCCGGATTACCGATATCGAACGGCGACAAACATGCCGGTGAAATAGCATCCATGGCGCTCGACCTACTCGACGCCGTCCAGAATCACACGATCTCGCATCGACCGAACGAGGTACTCAAGCTTCGAATCGGAATTCATACGGGTACGTTTTGATATCGCCGAAAAGAGAAAAAAAAACTATTCGGAATGTAATTCGCGATCTCGTTTTCATGCAGGACCGGTCGTTGCCGGAGTCGTCGGCTTGACGATGCCGAGGTATTGTCTGTTCGGCGATACCGTCAACACGGCCTCGAGAATGGAATCGAACGGGGAGCCGTTACGAATACACATAAGTCAACAGTGCAAAGACGCGCTCGACAAAGTCGGCGGATACATCACCGAGAAGCGCGGTCTCGTCAACATGAAAGGAAAGGGCGACGTCGTCACGTACTGGTTAATTGCGACGAACGATAGGGCGGTGCAACGCAGAGACGTCGATATCGGGAACTTGCCGCCGCTGTTCTGCAGACCGCACAGGAGTCCGAAACTGAACACGGACTCGCGGCAGGCGTCCGTGTACGGCGCGATAGGTAAGAAACAGTCCATAACGAAATACTCTTTGAATTAACCTTTATCGGACGTTTCATATTGGAACTTTCGTATTTTATTCATTTTTGGAGGAATAAAAATATTATAAGTAAAATAATTGCCGAAATATGACAGAACGTGTTGTCCGCTGTCGAGTAAGAATAAAAACTGTAAAAACATACAGTGTGTACATTCAGCAATGAGGACGTCGTTACTTGTTCGGCCCTGTCACCTCGCACGTGACATACGATAATGTCACGTGCCACGTGACATAAGTCGTAATGTCACGTCAGAGGTGACGTACGACCGATAAGGGTTAAGACATGAATCGATCCTTCTGAGACCGGAAGATGTTCATAAAAATGTTAAGTAGTTTCTTCTTATTGTTCATTTTATTCGTAATCGGAGTTCTGACGATAATGTTGATTGATGACACGGCCGTCGAGAGAGAGAGGCACACATCCACGAATAAAGTGACTGAAAAGTGATTATTCGACATATTATTGACACGAACAGTGAATTTAATTAGTCGATTGCTTCTTCGTTGATTTTGCACGCTTGCTATCGTTCGCGTATGATTCCAGGTGGTATAGGTAACAGTTCTATGGTACGTCGTCGGTCGAGTGTACCTCGTGGCGGCAGCATCGACGTCGACAGCACGTCGACACTCCACAACTCGAGTCCTCTTCAAATGCGGAAACTGCCCGGCAGACTGTACGACAGATACTGTTCGTCCGACGTGACCGTTTCGAAGACGACGCTGGACGCTTTCTC
Organism: Neoneuromus ignobilis; assembly: GCA_029203775.1. Taxonomy (NCBI): domain Eukaryota; kingdom Metazoa; phylum Arthropoda; class Insecta; order Megaloptera; family Corydalidae; genus Neoneuromus; species Neoneuromus ignobilis. Next base: position 404,590 of record CP092090.1, on the reverse strand, counting down.
GAGCGAAACCGAAATCGAAAACATCAACGGCGCGCGATCAATAATACGGCCGAGAAAACGACGCGTGCTCTCGTCGATCGCGTCCTCGACCGACGAACGCGTGCCGTACACGAAACTGCAAAGCGGCCCGACGCCGTTACGCGAGTCCCGATCGCTCGACCTGCTCGTCGGTTCCGGCCCGCGGCCACGGCGGCTCGGTAAACAGGTCCAGACGCAGAAACGGAGCTCGCGATCGCTCGACGGGCTCGGCAACGGCCTATCTACGATCGTGGCCGAAGCGCCGGAACCGACGACCGACGTGTACCTGAACGGCAATGTCGTCGCAACGTCCGAGCACGACGAGGACGTCGACGTGCCGTTGTTGACTCCGCCGGAAATGTACAACGACATTGCGATCGTGCCGAGGAGCGACCGGAACGATAACGTGCCGACGCGGATAACCAAACGGTGGAGGAGCTCGGAAGACGTCACGCATCTCGACGACACGACCAAGAAGCTCGCGCCGAACTCGTTGAAGAGCTGGCTCGTCGGGCTGTTCAATGGAAACGGACTCCGCGCGAGTAACACTTCGTTGCGGAAGGGCGTTCTCGCCGGATACGATATACAGCCGGAAAAGGAGAGCATCGTCTGATACGATTGGTGCAATGCAACTTTGCATGTTTTTGCGAATAGAGTTCTTAAATAAACAGATTTTCTTTCATATCTACATCCACTTATATATATATATATATATATATATATATATATATATATATATATATATATATAAGTGGATGTAAAATTACATATGGACAAAAATCCTTATTGAAGGTGACAGGCGTGTTTGTAGTTAATGCACATTTTTCCATTGAAATGAATTACAACGTCAATTTCGAGCGATTCTTTCCTTAAGAACAACAATCCGGTTACGAATGACATTGCAAATAACGCTTCTTCGCTCACAGACATTTGTTGTTTACCGAAGATTAAACAAGAGAAACTGCTGTAGAAAAGATATTACGAGAGAGGACGGGTGTAACGTTTCTGAAAATTGTAAATGTGTTAGTAAGTTGTCATATTTTAATTGAGAAGAACTTTCGTTTATTAGTTTGCACGAAGGGGAAAAAATAGAATACTGGATGAGAGATGATCGATTGTACATTTTGTTTTAGTCGAGTGGACGCACTGTTTAAGTGACTAAATTTACTTTTGACATCGTTGGCCTCGACATAATACACACACCCGTGGAAAAATCGCTCCGAATCGAACGTTACGTGTTTCGATCGAATAATACAATTTTATAAAATCGTGCCGGTCACTTTCAATGTAAGACGGACGGAAGAGGGCGGAACATTCCGTCGTTTGTTCGAATCTAGTTCAAATACGTTTCCGTGTGAGGAGGGAACGAACAGTGTCACAAATTGGGGCCGAATCGGTCTGTGGTAGATGGGACGGTGAATACAAATATTATCACGTATATAATCGAATGGCTGTGAAACACTTTTATCTCCAATGTAAAAAGAAATTAAAAAAATTTGCCGCAAAGGTGGAACATTGACGACAGGGGACGAGCGGTCGAACCGTTTCACGTCCACTGGTACATGTGCCATTAACTTATACAGTGTAATCTAACTTATGTACGTATAATACGTACGTACATTCATTTATATATATATATATATATATATATATATATATATATATATATATATATATGGATGTATGTGTATACATGTATATATTAAAAAGTATATATATATATATATATATATATATATATATATATATATATATATATATATATATATATATATATATATATATACACGAGGGTCGTTTAATAAATATGGTAAAAAGTAAGAAAAACTAAATTGAAAAACTTAATTAAATTAAACAATAAATAAATTTAACATACTTATCAAACCACCCTCGTATATACATACATATATATATATATATATATATATATATATATATATATATATATATATATATATATATATATATATATATATATATGAAAATAAATAAATATTTACATACATACAAACAAATTGAAAAAGATATCTATTATGATAAATATCATTATTATGAATATTATTATGTTTCTGAGAGCACTTGTAAATAAGTGAAACAATGATTGTTTGATAAATATAAAATATATTTATTGATGTGCGTTTCAATTGAACAGCTTCGATAATTACCGGCGTATTACTTTCCCTATCCACTTGAATTTGTTGTCAAAATGTACGAGACTCGTCTAGAGTGAACCGGCTAGGTGTAAAAAAATTGTAAAGACGTTCTCAAACTATCTATTTCTGAACGTTGTGCATTCATTATTACTATTATTATATATTCATTGCATTAATTTTTCAGATAATAGTTATCTACAATAAGTTAAGATATCGTATCGTGCGATTATAACTAATCGAAAATCAGCAGTCGGAAATACAAGTGATAGTTACGAGTGACAGAATGGAGAATACTTGAAAATCTTTACAGGTAAGTGAGATATCCTAAGGTGACGGGATCGTAAATGTTTGTATATATTTCGAATGAAAAACTAAGCGACGGTGGTCTATACGTATTCTACTAGATATATAAAAGGCGACCGACGTTAATTAGAAGCATCGGTGTTGTTCTGCCGCAACCGCACCGAGTCGCTCGAAGTCGAAGGTCGCGATGAAGAATGATATTCTTCGCCGAACGATGTGCGTTAATCATGAATCGAGTACATCGAATCTGCAACTATTTGCCGATGTGTATTTTGATGCCCGCTATCAATAAACGATAACATCGATCGAACACGTAGATTCTTATGGATGGTCGTTTGTGTTTTAATTGAAATTTGCAGAGTACAAGACGAAAGTAGCTATATTTTTAAAATTCAAATGTTATTTCGTAAATACTGTATATTTCACACGGAAAATTTTATTTACTCTTCACCGTTCTTATAAACGAATAAGAAGCACTTTTAATTCACAATAGCTAGAATATTTTATATTTTCAATTTCCAGTATTATTTGTTATAATTTCAGTTTGAAATTGAATTTAGCGCTTGTTTATAACTTTAATCATTAGAGTTTTTATCTAATAGTCTAATTTAATTTAAAAATTACATTTTATGAGAAGCTACAAAATAGTTTAGGAATTCAACGCGATTTGTGTCTTGAATAAAATTCAGCACAAGTCGACATCTATTTAGTATAGGAATAACTTGTATTATGCGAAAGAAAGGGATTTAATTTGCAAACGAATTTGCTATAGAATAATGAATATTTATTTAAATTATATACAAACATTATATATATATATATATATATATATATATATATAGGTATATATAAATAATGTAAATACAGAAAAGGACAACATTTTAATTTGACATACACTGCTTGTACATAAGTATTCTCTGTATGGGTAACATAAGCAATTTATTGATATAATTCAATAAAGTAGTTAAATTTTAAAAAATACATTTAATTAATAATAAATATAATATTCATTAGAAAAAAATACAAAAAACAATAATTAATTCTATTATATAGTAGAAATTGTTAAAATAAATATAGTAGAGTACATTTTTGCTGAGCGAAAATATTCACCACTTTTAATATTATGCAGAAGAAATGTCAACAATTTTTTTAAAAAGAGTTTAATATCTCGTTTGTTTCCCTTTTCTTTTTACTACTTCATTTAAACGATTTGGCATCGAATAAATTCATTTTTTTGTCGCTTCCAATGTCATATTTACCCACTCCTTTTGAAATAAGGATTTAAGTTGTTTCTCGGAGGTGATACGGTGCTGTCGAATTTTTCTCTCTTATAAATCCCAAAAACGTTCTATGGGATTTAGATCGGGAGATTGTAGTGATGTTTTCAGTGCATGAGGAGTATTGTAGAGAACCCGAAGCTTCACTCTATAAACAGTTCGCTTTGGGTCGTCGTCATGTGAGAAGTGATATTCATTATTCAAACATAATTTTCTAGCATTTTCTTTTAAATTTTGTTTTAAAATATTCAAATATCGGAACTCGTTAACGGTTTCATCGATAAAAACTAGGTCGCCGACTCCGGAAACGGCCGTGCGACCCCGTCGCCATCACGTTCGATAATTCCGCGTATACGATTCTCTCGCGGTTCTGTGTTTTTCTTTCTCCGTACCGACGTTCGAGCGTCGGAACGATAAATACAGAATTCACGTTCGACCTCGGTCCGAAACTCCTCGTCGCGTGTGTTTTTACGATCGTTTGCGAATCGAAACCTTTCGGTCCGATGCACTCGTAGCGGATTTTTTCCGCGAACGTCACGACCGGCCTTTTTAAGAATTTTCCGTACAGTATAACGATGTGGTTTTTTTTCGATATATTTTTCTAACCGTACTACAACGGAGGACGAGCTCGTCTTAGGCTCTTTCTTAATATCGATCGTATCACGTCGTTCACGTACCTTAAGTTCGGACGGCCGACCGGTTCTTCGCCGATTTTCTACGCTTCTCGTATCGTCGAAGCGTTTCATTATATCACGGACGGTAGTGCGACTCTCGGACGCTGTTTCCGAAACGTCCTCGTATGAATTATTTTTTTCGGTGTGAATTTATAATTATTTTTCTCTCGGATATACGAGATTTTTTCGTTTGCGTCCTATTTTTGAAATATCTTCGTAAAACTCACTAAACGATGAAAACTGTAAACGTTAACTGAATGGGGAATCCTCGGAAAATATAAATATTCGGTCATACTGCAATGCTGCCACATTTATTTTACAAAAACTTTGATATCGTATACCGTTATCAATAAGTGGTGAATACTTTTGCTCAGTCTAAATGTAATCCACTTATCGTCTTTATTTTAGCATTTTCTACTATATAATAGAATTAATTAGTGTTTTTTGTATTTTTTTCTAATATTATATTTTACATCAATTAAATAGAAAAAAATTTAATTTAATGTCTTTATTGAATCATATCAATAAATTGCTTATGTTACTTACGCGGTGAATACTTATGCACGTCAATGTATGTATTTGACATATCCGGCCATATTGTTTAATTTATGAACCTTAATCAGTTATATATTGTACAAATTTATGTTAAATGATTAAAATTATGTCGCCTCAATATATAACCGTGTATATTTATAAGATCGATCATGTATATGTGTATGCATATGTTCAAACGATTTAAAAATTACAATATTTTACTAATAGTAAAAGCGAACGGTATGGAAATAGGACTGTTTGAGTACCATTAGTTTTACGTTCGAGTTGCGCACTACGCGAGAATTTCGGTTGTAATAGATGTCTCACGGCAACTACTATAGACGTTCGCAACTCGACTACGGGTAATGTACTATTTTTTTTTTTCTTTAATGAACATTCATTAATTTCGAATCGATTCGAACACAACGGTAATCATAAGCACGACGACACATGTTCGGTAATTCCACGACGATCCGAGCACGCGTGTGTTGCGTGTACGTCTGTCGGAACCGTGACGTCGATCGATATCTTGATTTACCGGCGAAAAATTTCCGACGAAGTAACCTACAGATTTATGACTTAAAACGATGTGTGTTTTCGTTTCACGCGAGAAACGTGGACCGCGTGCGACGACAATAGTCGTTCGGTCTTTGAACACGTGCCGATTTCTATCTGACAACCGATTAATCTCATTTGTCATAGACGTTCGTCGAGTTCGCGGGTTTGTCTCTTCGTTTCGTCGCGAATTCGATTCCTTCGAAAGTACGCGTCGCGATCGTTACAATCGCGCCCACGGTCATGTCCACGTTCGAAAAACTAATCTAAATCATACACTTGTTTCTCGTTCGTTACGTATTTCGCGTGTAAACGACAATTCGTACACGAACGAAATATGAGGTTATAAATTCGAATTATCGTCTCATTCGTGACTCCGCTGTATAGTAAAACGTACGAAAATGTTACATAACGAATTATACACGGAATAGGACGGTGGTTCGGCAATTAAACTCGTTATATTTAACGCGTGTTAATTAAAGCGTACGTGTAATTAGCAAATATTAATCGATGTTAAACGTTTTGTTTTCCACAATCAATCGACTGTTAATTGAAACTTAAATAACGTGCATAGTCTTTATACCAGATCATAATCTTATAATAGGTCGTACACAGAGCCGGATTTACCTTGCAAAGGTTTACAAGCTGAAACCTAGTGGCTAAATATTTAAAAGACCTCTCTGGCCAAATAGTCTAGAGCAGTGGTGCGCAACCTACGAGTCGTGAACCCCTCGAGGGGGTCGTGAAAATTTTGAGAAATTCTCACGTTGAAATCTCAGACCAAACGTTTAGAAAATAAGATGGCAACAACAAATAATGGGTCGTGAAATTTCAGTTTTACTGTAGGAGTCACAAGTGTAAAAAGGTTGCGCAACACCGGTCTAGAGTCTCTCTCCATTTAAATCGTACAGAAATGACATAATTGTCGAATGAATGATTTGTTTAGTCTGTAAAATAACTTTTGTAGAAAGTTTATGTAATGAGTTTATTCGACATTAACGACTAATTTTTATCGTCCAGTCGTTCATAACTATAATTCAATAATACGATTGAGTACTTTCGCACAAATAAACTACCAACTCAACACTGCAAGATATTAACATTTTTACAATATCTTCTGTTGGGGTAGTAGTTCATTTCTGTGAAAGTGAATATTGTGATTGAGTGTGTTATGAATGAATAGACGGCCCGGACGTTTTAAAATGTAATATTATAGAGATTCAGGAAGAGATTTATATTAAACCTCGAGATTTTCTTAAAAAAAAAATTTTAAAAAAAAATTCAATAAAATATTAAATTCATTCAAACAAACATGTAACAATGTTATGGAAGTATAGATTCTTTACTAATAGCATACGAAACTTTTTCAGTATTTCGTAATGAAATAAAATTTATACTAGTAACACTTGAGCGACGGTTTGCAAAAAAAAGTGCGATAAACATATTTTTTTTAATAGTTTAAAATATCTCTAAATCAATTATTTTCTGTATGGTTCTTGTAGAGATTTTTTTAATAAATTAATCGACAAACAATTCAATCGTGAATTTCGTAAATTTAGTTTCGATTTCATTGCGAATTTTTTACCATACCGTTTTGTAATAAGGAACAAGATTATTGTTGTGTTCGTGATCGTTGTATTATCATTTTTTTTTAAAAAAAAAAAAACGTATGGAAATGAATGTTCAATGTTGATTACGCGTTTCGCGAATCGACATTTTGTAACAAAATAATAATAATAATACAAACGTAAATTATCTCGTGTAAACTTGCCTAATCGGCTCGCCATCCTCTGATCATTTACCAGTATTCGACTAGCTAATTACCTGTACACACACACAAACACGCACGTGTTCGAATACATTCCAATTATATTGTCGTCTTTTATTTTGTTTTAATTGCGTGTTTGTCGTTCGTCCATTCATACGTGTACTGATTCTGTATACATCGACATCATTGTATAAAAATAAACAGATCTTGTAATCCACTCACCGGCTGTTTTTCGTGTTTCGAACAGTTGTATCGAGTCGATTTCGAACATTGCAGAAGGAAACGTGTCTCGGAATTTTGTTCATCATTTCAACTACGTCGGAGGAACCGTCGAACGACTTTTCATCTAAAATGTGAGAATATTTTTAATATCTTTGTATGCATCAGTTGTTTATAACATTTTGTTCATAAATATAATACATATTTTTAATTATAAAGGGGATGAGTCAAATGAGAGTGAAAGTTTAGATATACCTTTACATATTACATCCATCATTCTCATTTGAGCCATCATGTATGTGTATATATATATATATATATATATATATATATATATATATATAAAGAGAGAGAGAGAGCATTTTCACACAAATAAACAATCATCTCAACAGCACAAAATTGTCGACCAATGAAGATTACCCTAACATGAAATTGCTGATACATTTCTGCTAGCTAGGAATAGTATTTTTCAACATTAATGGTTTCGCCAGATTTTAAAAACGAATAGTAAATAATGTCAGCTGCAGCTTACCAAACAATCACCATTATATTCTTAGGATAAAGTATTGGATTTGACATATGTTTCTAGATATCGTCACCATTCACCCATCATGGCGACGATTATATAAAATCTATTTTTCATCACATGTCGTTTTAGCTAAAAATGGCTCGCTTTTGTTCCAAACGAATAGAGAACTGTACACTTCCAGTTTGCGTTTTCAACATTTTGAGTTTTTCAAAACGGTTGATTCGATGAACTTATGTGGAACGTATTTATTCATCTTCTTGACTTTTCCAAATAAATAATAATGAAGGGAAAGTGTCTAGTAGTGCAGGTCTAGTTTCTTCTTGATTTCCCTTAGAGATTGCCGAGAATTTAATTTAAATAGTGTATGTAATTCTTCATTGTCGTTTATGGTCTTAGACGTTCGCTAAACTCTCTTTCACCGTTCATATTTTCTAATCGAAATATCTTGAATCGTTGCCACGCGATTCTTTGCTTATTGTCTACTCCAAATTCTTTTTCGATATTCCTGGCTGCAAGTTTAAACTCGTAAAGACAACATATACGTTTTTAACTAATTTCCATATCGTTAACTAAAGTATAAAGTAGAAATTATTTCATAATTCTGAGCACTGATAATTATGTTGCAATATCAGCCACAATCCACGACTCGTGCCGACGCTTTGTATTATGAAAAGCTACACTGTGTATCCTGATCATTACATCCTGAATCCGCAATTTCATATTCAGCCACCTAATAATTCCTTTCGAGTCTTGACGTTTTAACCCCCTGTAGAGATTCCAATCGTTTGATTCTTTTTCGTATAAATTCTATATTTTATTCGTTTTAAAAATCATTCAATTGTGTTTTTTTTATTACTTTCTAATTACTGTTTTTTTTTTTCAAAAAAATAAAAATAACATCCACGCAGTTACTGCCAACATATTCACAATGAGCCAGAAGACAATGGTTCAGCGTCCTTATTCAATGATGCAGCGACGACGAATACCACCACCTAACCCACGACCAACTACCGATCAACTACCGCTCGACGAAGCTGTCAAATTGGTAAGTGTTGATTTTAATAGTACACGCGCCGTCCCGAAACGGTGATTATATGTAAAATGTCGGTGTTCAAGGAGATGGCGAACGTGCCGACGAAAACTCCGGTCGCCGTACTTCAGGAAGTGTTGAGCAGACGTGGGATCGCGCCCGAGTACCAGCTCGTGCAGATCGAGGGCGCCATACACGAGCCGATATTCAGATATAGGGTCACCGTCGACATGCACGTCGGTATGTATAGAAGATTCGCTCGTTTCTTATAAACCTGCTCGAAATCGCATCGGATCTTCTTCTTGTCGTTTTGCACGTTTCGTAGCTATGGGCACGGGCCGATCGAAGAAAGAAGCGAAACATGCGGCAGCCAAAGCGTTACTGGACACGATGATCGGTAATTCGCCCGACGATTTGCAAAACAGAAACGGGTGAGTGTCGGAAACGACGATGAAGAAGATGCTGTTTTTTTCCCGACTTTACACTCGTTCGTTCGTTCGTTCGCTCCGCAGGGGTCAAGACGACGACAAATTGCTCGTTCCCAATCCGATCGGCTGGCTGCAGGAGCTATGTATGGCACATCGTTGGGCACCGCCGCTCTATTACACCGAATGCGAGGAGGGCTTGCCGCACGAACGTACGTTTACGATCGCGTGCCGCGTGCTCAAGTACCGCGAGGTCGGCACTGGCAAATCGAAAAAACTGGCAAAACGAGAAGCGGCGAGACTCATGTTCAAATTGCTCAGAGATATGCCGCGCGAGGCGCCGACCGTCGGGCAGATCGACGACGACGAGGTGATTGATTTGTTGTTCATTCCGTAATCGATCCTCTTACGTTCGTTCGTTGTTTTCATATGCGCGTATCAAAGTATTCATACCGATTCCGTGCAAACGAGATCCCCGTGTATAGATCACGTTGCTTTTCCCGTCGCAATCGAACGCGACCTGTTGCCGTGTGAAGCCGTCGACAAGGTTTTACTATCTCGGGTGTATGCGACGGGCGGATACGCGAACTGTTGAATCGCCAACAGTTCGCCGACGTCCGTGCCACTGACGTTCGACCGACGCCGAACGAGTAGTAAAAGCTTTTTGATCGTTCCACGGCCACGGGTCGTCCTAGACAGAACCGTCTAATAAAAAAAAAATGTCCGAATTGTAGATAATACAGAGAATCGGGAAAATTTCCGATCGATACGGCGAACTGAAAGGTAGTAAAATCACGACACTGACGACTTCGCACAGCCAGAAAGTCTCCCAGTTCCACAAGACATTGAAACAATCGACTGGAAAAAAATTGTCCGATCTGCAGGTACATAACATGCGCGTGAATTCACGTGTACTTTTTCATTTTTTTCTTCCGTTTCTGTTTGGATATCTGCACGTGACGTGCATGCGTGCGTGCGTGCGTGCGTGCGTGCGTGTCGCACGGAGGACACGTTTCATCATTCGGCCGTAATGCGATCGGATCGTTTTATTTCGCAGACGACGTGCATGAACGACGACAAATCCAACTACGTCCAATTCCTGCAGGAGATCGCGTCCGAACAACAGTTCGAAGTGACGTACGTCGACATCGAAGAGAAATCAAAGTCCGGTAAATGTCAGTGCTTAGTTCAACTGTCTACGTTGCCCGTCGCCGTTTGCTACGGCTCCGGATCAACGTCGAAGGAAGCTCAGGCGAGCGCCGCTCACGATGCACTCGAGTACCTCAAAATCATGACGAAGAAATGAACAGTGTCGTCGTCAATAGCGATCTGACGGCCGTCCGATAACGCCGACGTAGTACGTAAATCGTGCGCTGGTCGGCCGCCGCACGTATCGAGGTCGAGCACGTCATCGGCCGAATTGCTGGCCATCCTTCTTAGACGACCCGTTGCCGTGCGGCTAAACTGTGTGTACGCGTGTGTAATTTTGATGTTCCGATTTCAAATAAACGTCGATTGACATCGACTTCATATTTACAGTTTTTTTTTTTTTTTTATGTCACGTTTGTACGAACCCCATTGAACATTTCCTTCGGTAACCTAAGAACTTATTGTTAAATACGATAGATAGTTGATTCCGATGACGTTATTATTACTTTGTTTTGGATGTTCGTATAAGAAATCGTACGAGGAAAATCACAAATCAACGATTCCCGAGACACATTTTTCATTCATCAAAGAGTTTTATAATCGAGTGGTTAACGAATGCAGATATGCTGATAACTTTTATTCTATTATTGTAAAATTGATGTTCATTTTAACACTGACGAATTATTTATATTAATTCGTCACGAAATTTTATAAACATCTTCAATCATATCACTTTCATTCAAAGATATTTATTAATCGTTATCACTCTTCTGAAATCATATTCTCAATTCATCATATTTTTGGCTTTCGCGTTGTTCGAGACTTACAGAAAGTCAAATGTATAGCAAATATACGAGGATCACTTGTAATCATCATATCGAAAAATAAAGTTTTGATAAAAACTCGTTCCGAGTTTAACGTATCCATATATCTTGGTCAATTTTTCAAATTTCAACATTAAATTTCAAGGGGGTTTTAAATGTAATCTTTGTATTCTCATTAATCGTTCTCTGTAATCTTTCAAAAAAATACAAAGAAACAAAAACGATCGCGTCATTCGTGAGAATTCCCTCGTCGACATAAATTCGTTCGTCTAATTGTCTCTCTTTTCCATTTCCTTATATTCTTTTGTACGGCAGGTGATACTCTATTTGAAATTTTTAATTCGATAAATTACACCATCAAGCGACTACTAGCCTATAGCTAATGAATATTTTATGTCAAGATTCACTCTCTTATTCAGGAAGTTTAGTTTTAAAGAACAAATAAATTACCATCTCAACACTAATATATTTTAAGTCATCGATAATTATTATTCATTGTATTTATTTAAAAGTTGATAGTACTTCTGTGGCTATGCCATCATTATCAGAGGGACTGTATTATAAAATCTAGGAATATGCAAAAGCTTATAAACAAATCAGGTAAACAATGTTTATTAAACACTTTTACAATATCTTGGTAGTATTAAGGTGATAATATATTTGTTTGAACATGAATTCGCTAAAATTCCAAAACAAAATATAATAGTATGTACTTAAAAACGTCTTTTGTTTCGATACTGTTACAGGATTAACGGTATTGGCCACTCGACTATCCTATGCAGCATTTGGGTAGAATTTGGAAATAGAGGTAGAGTTGGTCTTCTACTACTGGCATACTGTTTCTTTAGTTTTTACCTAGTGATATCAGTAAACACGCTGAAGGTCACTACCTGCATTCGGACAAGAAGATCTAAGTGTTTATACTTGTTCGATTTCAAGATTCCTATTTTATTCGCTTCCAAAAAAAAAATACACTTACTTCGATATCTTGTTCGTCGATTGGGGTGTCGTAAAATAAATCATTCGATCACGTAGTCTTCACTTTGCGTGATCAACTATAATAAGGGGAAGAAAAAATTACAACGGAATCAGGATTAAAGGAAAGTGTGTGTGTAAATAAAGTAAACATGAAAAATCATTTGTTCGATACTCGACTTTTATTCCGTATCACATTTCTCGTACATTTTTGACAAATATATACATTTCACTGTCGTCTAGAGTGCACCTGTCCGGGTCGATAACGTCAATCCTGGACACCTGCATCCGCACCAAATAACCGAGAAACAAGGAACAAAAGACGGCGACAGACACCAGTCGTGTTAAGGCACAGTGCAATGTATATGTTCCGACGATTCGACCAGTTTTCTCTTCGTTCCGATCCGATTTATTGTTTTTATTCATTTTATTTATGTTGTAGATGTGTATTTTTTACAAGACAGATCGATCGATCCACGATATCAAAATACAGATGATAAGTAGTAGAAATTTTTACTCAAAATACAAATAATAATAATAATAATACAAAACAATTATAATAATAATAATACGTATATCGAACGACAGATACGTCGCGCGCTTAACTACAGCACGACTGCGGGTTCGGGTCTAGGCCTGATCTCTTCGTGATCTGTATCCTTGTGAATTCCTCGGCGACGGTCGGATGGATGCCGACGGTCGACATTAACGTTTTCACGGTCAATCCGCATCTGAAACACGCGGAAAAAAATAACGTACATCTTTGTTAAACGATCAGGTCGTTTACCGACAAACACGACGATACTCACTTGACGGCGGCCGCGAAACCCTGTATGACTTCGCCGGCCTGCGGGCCGAGGAAGTGCAAACCGAGCACCGTCTGATCACCGTCTCTCAGTGCGATTACTTTCAGATAACAGTGCTTGATCGATTTCTGAGGAATGAAGAATTCCGTCGGCTTGTAGTACGCGTGATAGATCTGAACGAACGAAAGAGTTAACGAACGAAACTCGATTTGTGGAAATCGAAAGACGTACCTCGATGCCCTCGTCGCCGTATTGTCTGAGTGCGTCTTCTTCGCTCATTCCGACACACCCGTACTCGAGCGGCGTGAACACCGTTGTCGCCACGTTGACGTAGTCCATTTTCACCTTGCTTTCGGTGAACATACGACGGGCGAGTAATCGGCCAGCGTGGATCGCTACAGGGGTTAACTCTGGACGGTCCTACGTTCGTAATTATAAAACGAGATCGAAATAACAAATTTATATGGAGTTGTTTCGAGCGATTTCGTTTCTCTTCGGGAACGATACTCACTTGTAAGACATCTCCGACGGCGAATATATTCCGCACGTTCGTCTGTTCATCGGTCGTGCTCAGTTTCATCGATTCGTTGGCGACGGTGACGCCGGCGTTCGCGAGTTCCAGTTCGGTGGTCATCGCCTTCCTGCCGATGGCGAACAGAACGGTATCGTACACGTCCGACGTCACTTCGCCGTTCTCGTCCTTCCACTCGACTTTTAACCTGCCGTCGTCGAGTTTTTCGACAGACGTCGGCTTGCACTTAAATAGGAACTTGACACCTTTCTCGGCCATCGATTCCGATATCATTTCGGCCATCTGACGATCGAATCCGCGTAACACGACCGATCTGACCATCACGGTCGCCTCGTAACCGAGTCCGTTAAGAAAACCTGCACACTCGAGACCGATATCTGTGAGAACTGGAGTTGAGGAACCGAGCATCGAGATTGTCGTTCATTGCGATGAAATAATATGAAAAAAAGGATACATCCAGCACCGACGATCATCGTCTTTCCGGGCGAACAATTCAATGTGAACAAATCGTCGCTGGTAATACCGTACTCGAGAGCGCCAGGTACGTCTGGGTATTTGGGCCGTCCTCCTACAGCTATTAGAATATATTTGCCAGTGAGAAGACGTTCACCTTTAGGCGTGACTGTCTGAATCGTGTGCGCGTCCCTGAACGATCCTTTTCCATTCACGTACTCTATTTTCCTGTTGAAAAAAAAAACAAAAACAAACACGTGCACGTGTCGATAAAACGACATCTAATCTTGAGCGATCGCAACGCGAAAACACGATACTCACTTATCTCTAAGTTCTACCCGTATAACCCAATTGACAGACTTTATATGATTGTTGACCGCTTCACGGAGTGCACTCCACTCGTGTTTGATGTTCTCCGGCTGCTCGATCTTCCAGCCGTACGACTGCGCTTCCTGGACACACGACGAGACACGTGCATATTTCGAAACGGTAATAAAAACATACGTATACGTTTCAACAGGTACAACTTACGTGTACGGCTTCGCCGAGCAACGCCGCCTGATGCATCAGCTTCTTTGGAATGCATCCGACGTTGACGCACGTACCGCCCAAACCCCATTTCGTGCCGATCGGCGTAGGCGCAACATAATCCAAAACGGCGACCTTTGCGCCCAACGCGGACGCCTCTTTCGCAGCCGCTAGTCCGCCGGATCCGCCGCCGATGACGATTAAATCGTACTCATAAGCGTCAGCTAAACGTAAGACAGAAACAACAACTTGTCGGTCTGTTTTAATGCTTATTAAAAATTCGAGACGAACGCAACTCGAATTTTTTCTTTCAATATTTGTGTAAATAAATTGATATAATCATGTTGGCACGTCGGAGACATGAACCTACGTACACTAAATTAAACATACGAAAAACAACAGTGTATTATATCGACAGTTTGACGCGTGAATTTCAACTACAATCTTAAATTAATGACATTATTAAAATAGCCAGTTCGTTTCAAACATCAGCAAGAAATATCTATATCATAAATTCATATAATAATCGTATAGCGACGTAAGTCAACAATGATTTACGATAAAGTGGGACAAACAAGAATTTGACTCTTCTTAAGTGATTACCAGACACTACAATAAAATGTTGTGCTATCGAGGTAAGTAATTTGTTTGTATTAAAGAAGCAAGTACTCTATGTGATTAGATCGAGTCGCTTATACATTTAGCAAATAAATCGCGATTATTTGAAAGAATATTCGTTTGGATTTGTTCCATGGCTATTTATTGATCAATAAAAAAAGGAAATATTGTCTCGAAATGTAACGATACTTTCATATTGTTAGTCAGCGAACACGACCTCGACTTGTAAGCGATATTTTTTATTCGATTCTCTAGCAATTAATATTACAATAGATTTTTTTTTCGCCCACGGGCGATAAAATTAATGTTATCGATAATAATTAAGTAGAGTTAGTAACAAGATGATTCCATTGTAAGTATATATTTTAGAAACGGGGAAAAGGACGAAGATTAGAGATAAGAATATGTTCGTGGCCGTTGGTGTTTTTCCAAAGTAACAATAATAAATTATCAACATTACATGCGTGTCTATATCTTGTTATTTAGTACGTTTTTTTTTTTTTTTATGTTACGCTAAATACCATCGGTCGATTATGAGATAAGAAGCAACTATCGGAATATTTGATGAAATTGAATTTCATCATCTGTACATTTGCCAATATGTTTATTATGAATACAAAGAGGCGCGCGTGTACATAAAACATACGCGAAATTGATCGAAGCATACCTGCACTATCACGAATATTATGAAAATTAACCTCAAAAATTGAAAGTAAAATCGACATTGAAAAATAGGAACTGTTTGCGAAATACGGTAAACGTAATATCGAAGGTAAACCGCATATCGTTCTGTTGCGTCGCTCGACTGTAACGACCGTCGATTTCGCTCGGTGCGCGAAAGTCGGCCGAACGTCACTGGCGCCCCGCAAAGACATATCTAAGACGAATGATGACGAGCGAGAATCAATCCACGAACTTACATTTCGAACTCGCGTACCTCGTCCCGATGTTCCTGACACAAATGAAATTACGCTTTGTGGCGACGTCGATATTCAACGTCCGTCGTAAGACGACGCGCACGTTACAAAACGTTCGTAGTGCCATTTTGACCGACCGACGACACCTATCGACTAATTTCTGACTACCACACACAGTCGATGAAAAGGTCACACGCTGCGCGTTTCGTTGTATGCGTGCGTATATGTATGTGTCGTGTAAGTCTCTTATTCGGCATACATTTGACAGCGGACACTGTGCGAGTCGGTAGTACGTTTTTACGTGCGAGTTTTTCGACCGATAACACGTATCGAGAAGAAACGACACCGTCGAAAGTCAAAACGAGGGCGTCTCTTTTACATAGAGTGCGTATAGGTTAAGTGCGACGACAACATGAAGTCGATATTAATCACTGGCTGTAATCGAGGAATCGGACTCGGACTCATTAAACATCTCGTCAAACAGTCGCATCCGCCGAAGTACGTAATAGCAACGTGCAGAGACAGTTCGGAATCACAGGTGAGAGAGCACAACGCACACACACATACGTACACTGCTCACAAGATGTGCGGATCGGCGATTTACGCACTTCACACCGCCGACAAAGGCATCGGACAAACGTGCGAGAAGAGACGTTCGCGGCATGCAAAAGAAATAGTTTACGCGACGACCGCGTACGTCCGCCAGGAGTGAACGAATCGAAGGATCGTGTGCAGAGGCGCCGGCCATTTTTCGTCTTTGTTTGACAGACGATCATATAGACGTTCATTTGTCGCCGGCGACACGGCCATGTGTACTGTTCGCTTCTTATGCACGTCGTGTGTTTTTCCCCAACTACTAACGCATCACGCCAAACGATCAATACTAACCGCACACGCACGAACACACGAGCGTGCATTATAACATTTCATCTAACGAATATTCACACGATCGACCCGTGCATTGTGGATATAATTAAAATATCATTGAAGAACGAAACTCGTACTTACTCAGAGGTGCCATGTTTTGTTGATATCGATGCGCGATTGTCGTCTGTCGATTCGATGTACTCGTGTACGTTTTTTTCAACGGTCCAAATCTCGTTAATTACCGTATAATCGTTCGTTCGGTCGACGTACGTTTCTTAGTCGCGATCGAATTTCACTACAGAACAGGCGAAACCAACGCCGGAATGCCGATTGAACGCGCGAGTAACAGGCAGCGTTGCAAACTTATGCGAAACAGAACGCGTCGACGAGTGACGTTTCAGATGTTTCGTTCGCGTTTTAATACAATACTGCTCTGTCTGCGCAGTGCTCGTTGCCTCTCGTGACTCCGCTCGCCGCGTGCAAGCAGATATACAGCACACACAGTTCTTTCTATCTCGAGTTTTTTATTATTTTCGTAAACTCGTCGTTTATAATTTCATACAGAGAATGTAATTACTAATAGATATTTTAGTACTGATAAAACGTAAAAAGAAAATCCCCTATAGGATATGACCACAGAAATTTTATATATTCATGTACGAATTTACATCCGGTGAACGCAAATTTTAATATATTAATAACAATATATATATATATATATATATATATATTGTTATTGATGTATTAAAATGTCCATACTTGTTTTTATTTTATTCAAATGTATTTGATTTATGTAAATAAATTCTTTACAATTTGTATACAAAAACGTTCATTTTTGAAATAATTTCAATTTATTCGAATCTATGCACACGTAACTAAGTACGAGACAGAAATTTCAAATCTTATCGCGGGCCTGATAAACAATCCATGTCTTGAAACGTGTATTTGTTTGATAAATACATTTACCGATAGATTACATACAATGTAGACAGATAAGTGTTTACCGATCGATTTACTATTCAAACAGCTCAGATGTGAGGTACGATATTTCACGTTCATCGATGATTTATATCCATGATTCGTTCTATAACACAATGACTGGCAATTTTCAATCAACCGCCTTGCTCTGTATATATAATGGAGCATGTTTTTATTTAATCGGTAACCATGGCGATGCGTCATTCTTTTCAACCGGATTTGCGAGGTGTTTTCATACATACACACACACACATACACAAGGCCTCATTACTCTCGCCTCACCACAAACTTGCAAATAATTATATACGTGTCTCATTTTGTCGCAACAAATCGAACGTAATTCTGTTCTTGTATCAAGAAAAACAAAGCACATATGCATTGCCATGTCGAGACGTTTTATCTTTGTATTTCCTACTAATATACGTGTGTGTAATGTTACAACACATTCGATAATACATAATTTACACGCAGCACTTATATAATCATTGCAATATTCATAATTGAACAAAATAATTGTGAGAAGATACACGTTTTGCTCATAATACCGTTCTTTTTGATAACATGTCGTTATCGTCAATAGTTTGATAAGATATGAACTTTTCAATAATGTTCAATTAATACTTAAAATCCTTTAGATTAGTCAAAAACAAGTTAACGTTTTTAATAAAAAAAATATCCGATCAAAATGACAGCTATGTACTTGAATTAAAGATAATGTTCATAAATTATTTTTTAATCACCTGATTATGCCACAATTACGATAGTACACATTTTCGTTGAAAAAAAATAAATATTTCTTTTATTAATATCTTTTCTACCCAACCAAGTCTAATTATTATTAATGATTAAACATTGTTTTCACATAAAGTATAAGTCAATGGTAAATATTTATTTACAGGAGCTGCAAAACATCGCCAAAGACAATAAATGCCTACACATCTTAAATATTGGTACGTGTCTTTTTCGTCGTGATTTATTTCTAAACATATTAAAATATGAAAGCAAATAATGATTTATTGCATATATATATATATATATATATATATATATATATATATATATATATATATAAAAAATTCAAAACTAATCGAATGTAACCTATATCGTTCGACAAACGAGTACCTGAAATCCAATATATCGTTCAACTAAAAAAATCAGCAATAAAATTACAACAATGCCTTGTTTCCAAACAGATGTTTGCGATACGGGTTCGTTTCCACAATTCGCGGAACAAGTCGATTCCATCGTCAAAGATGACGGTCTCAATGTACTCATCAACAATGCAGGCATATCAACGAAATTTACACGTTTGGATCTGGTCAAAGTCGAACAGATGACTCAATCGTTTCAAACGAACACGATCGGACCGATCTTGTTGACCAAAGTAAATATCCATTTACTCTACACATCTATATATTTTTTTAATTTTTCATATTTTTACGTATATCGAATGTATTACTTTAATTCATGACAGGCTTTACATCCATTGTTGAAAAAAGCCTCGCAGCTGAATGAGAAAAATCCGTTAGGAAGTTCGAGAGCGGCCGTTATCAATATTTCATCGGTTCTAGGATCGATAGGAAGGAATGATACCGGTGGATTTTATCCTTATAGAACGTCAAAGGTATGTATTAAACGAATGAAATATTCAATTTACATTCCATGAAAACTGTAGTAAAATCGTTTTTATTTTTCTTTTCTTTCATTCATTTTTCATAAATAATTTTTAGTATTTTTTTTTTTTTGTTTTAAAAGTTAAAAATTCAAATTTAATACAAATCGTTTAATTTGTATATATATATATATATACAGAACAAAAAAGTACCTTTCGAATGTAAAAAAATCGCCCGCGCTACGACACTGTATTCAAATGCACGAGTCTGTTTGGCGGCATTTGACAGCACACCTAACCTCAACCGAATCAATGAACAGCCGTGAAAACGAATTAATTGCGAAGAATGTTAACGTGCACTCACCATACGCATCCATTTCCTCGTCGTCCTCGCTGTCGAGGATGCCGTACAGCTTCTTGTGCACTTGCCAAAATTCCTCCGGTATATAGTATTGGCCGGACATTATTTTTCACGAGGCACCGTATGTACACGATAGACATGACTGGCGTGCGAAAGCAGTGGTGTAGTACAGAGCGAGTTGTTCCGAAATCGCGCTACGTCATTGTCGTGAAAAGTGGTACATTTTTTGTTTTTCTCAAAATTTACGTACGCGTTTGTTTCGTTTTCATTTATATAATCGATTCGAATGAAAGCACTGACGAACGATACACATTTCAAATTATCGTATGAATAACATTCACAATTTAATATATATATATATGTATATATATGTGAAATCATCTTCATCAACTCATCTCAATCCACTACTGGATGAAGGTTTCCTCCCAAAACCTTCCATTTTGACCGATTCAATCCTTTCCTCTTCCGGTCCATTCTGACAAATTTCCTTACTTCTCTGCTCCATTTTTAAATATGAGCTCCTTCTTGGATCTTCTTGTATATCTAGCTTCCCAGTCAATAGCTTCTAATGTCCATCGGTGATCTCCCCTTTTGGCAGCTATATGACCGGCCTATTTCCATTTTAAACTTTTGACTTTTACAATAATATTCATAATTTGTGTTTTTCTCTGATCTGTTCTTTTCTCTTTTTATTTTTCATGTAATTCCTCACATATACCTTTTCATACTTTTCTAATGAAATTAAATGATAATAAAGAATAGATTATAAAAGTAAACAAGTAAATGTATTTGTAAACTCTTCAATTTCATTCGATCCATTCCGCATTTAGTGTGATAAGAGTTACAAACTTCAATGCGAGTAGTTTTTGGAAATTCCTACGATCCTTCCGAATAATCCGGTGGAAAAAAATGTCATCCATTTTAGAATCATCTCGCTCGAGCTGCACGTCGTCTTCGATCGTCGGCACCGATTTCATCCGTTTGAATATTTTTATATCTGTATCACAGGCGGCACTGAACGCCGCGACGAAATCGATGAGCATCGATCTGAAGGACGACGGTATCATGGCGGTCGCGATCCATCCTGGCTGGGTGAAGACCGACATGGGCGGATCAAAAGCCGTGCTCGACGTCGAAACGTGCGCGCTCAGCATCGTCTCGATACTGAAGAACTTGCAGGCCGGCCACAACGGCATGTTTCTGCAATACGACGGCAAGGAGCTCGCGTGGTAAAGCCGGAATGTCGGATGGACGGACTACGAATCTGATCACTAGGCTGTCTTCTTTTTTCTATTTTTATATGGACTGTTGTCGTGCGTTTCTACTCAACGCCGTCTTTTCTAGGTTTCTATTCATTTTACTCTACATCTATGGACCACATCCTGTCGCGTCCGTTACTCGCTAGTTGTTATGCTGTTTAATATAATCTATGTGTTATCATATGATTTATATATTTATATATATATAAATTTGTATGCCGTTTTATTTTAATTGTAAAATATAGATCAACAATAAAGACCGCTTGTACGTTTAGTAATGAATGACATAGTTAAGCTTAAAATAAAATTTTAGTGTAAAAAGATGCCTTATTTTTAATTCCCAATTATATTAATTACAATGAGGATAGATGAATAAGTATAGTTTTCAGACAACGTTCCAAGTAAACTTGTTACGACGAGATCAGGGATAAAAAAAACTGCTTTTTATAATTTTCTTAAATGTTTATTTTTTTAGGGATTTATGTTTGTTTTTTTTTAAAAAAAAAATAATATACACGTATGAAAATATATTTATGTACACGTATTAATCGAGAGATTAAGTACACGGCTGCAATGCGAGACTTGAATGTTACGATCGCCACCAGATTTCTTCGAATCTTTCCGGACAACCTAACCATACTTCTGGCGATGGTAATGGGTACCCGTCAACGGTTTTAATATACATGTTGTCGAATCTCCAGTACATATCATATTTGAAGAAGTACGTTTGACCTATGAACATAAAACAATTCGTTTATTATCATTTAGTGTTTTTCTTTTTTTATTATAATCAGGTTATCGTATATGAAATGGTGAATTTTCTAACGAAATTTCGGACATAATTTTTATTAATCGAAATGAACATCATCGGGTGCAGTTATATTTCTCTCGACGAGATTCAAATTTATTTATTTCAATTTTGTACAAATCCGAATTTTCATATTTGAAAAAATTGTCAAAGACGTTTTTGATTGCTGCTTCGTTGTTGAATTTTTCTCGATCAAAAAAATGTACAAAGAAGCGGTCATCTATTAACTGAGAACGGGCCTTGTAAATGTGGTGGATGAGAAAATCTCATATTGCTCGGTATTAATATTTCCAACGAGTTTAATAGATTAATTTAATAGAAAACATTAAATCCGACCGATCATAATATATGAAACGTGTAAAAAAAATGATAAACGTTTTCCGGACCAATCTTTCAATACATAAAATATGTAAAACTCGACTTACCATCTCGCCACGTAACTGCCGCGTCGAGATCACTCGGGACGCCTCTCCATCGTTCCGTTATCTTCATCGGATACCCTGGATCGAGAAGTCCTGTCGTTTGATTATAACGCCAGAACAGTTCGCCGCTGAACAAATACAATTTGTTGTTTTTATCCCATACTTGTGCCGCGTCGACTCTTTCCAGATACGTCGGCAGTTGATAATCGGTCAACGGCCGTGGACTGTTCTCGATGAAATCGTTACCGTCGTATACCCAAAACTCTTTGCCTGTGAACAAGATGATATGGCCGTCTGATCTTTCATATACGGCGTCGATTTTCTTCACCGAGAACGGTAATCCGCGGAACAGTTGATGGATCAGAGCCGGATATCCTTTTTCAATTGTTCCAATGTCTCTCAAACGCCAAAAGTACTGTTGAAACAATATATATATATGTATATATATATATATATATATATATATATATATATATATATATATATATATGTATATATATTGTTTTATATATATATATATATATATATATATATATATATATATGTATGTGTGTGTGTGTGTGTGTGAATTTTACCTGATCTTTGAAAAAGAACAACTCGCTTCGGAATGACGCCACAGCGTCATAATTCCCTTTACAAATGTTTGGAACGTTCGACATGTTCGGTTTATTGCCTCCGAAACGTCTGACATGATCATCGATGTTTCCATCGTCGCCCTCGTACGTATAGGTCGGATAAACGGGCGTCGTGAACGGATAAGTTCTCTCGGTTGTCGGTTCTTTGCTCGGATACCTTTCAGGTACGTGTGTGTCAATATCTTCGTCGGAAATCGGGTCTTCGGTGATTTCGTACGTGTAACGCGGCGTAGTCGTTATCGGTTGACGTCTTCTCGAATCGTCGTCTTCATTCGTCGGCGTATCAATGTCATCGTCTTCTTCGAGACGTCTCTTTACTAAAAAATCAAAGTTAAAAACAGCTTGTGTTCGTCACTCGTTTCGTTTCTATGCTTCTAATACAACACTCTAATGACGCGCGATCGAGTTTAATACAACCGACCGAACCAAACCACACGGAATGATCTGTACGTGTAAAAGAGATATAGTTAATACAGACTCGACTCACTGTATAACTCGTACATGGCGTAAATGTCGTCGTAATCGAGTTGGAAAGTCGCATCTCCGTTGTAGTATGGAAACATAACCGACGACTGCACCGGAGAATGTCCCAGACCCAACGAGTGTCCGAGCTCGTGCAGTGCGACCGTGAAGAAGTCGACACCTTCGGGATTCGCTGCTATGTCGTTCGTCCAATCTTCGTCGTTGTCGAAATGCGCGTCACCGCCGAAGTAGCCGTTCTCGTATGGAAAATATGCGTGCGCTAGGATGCTGCCTTTTCCATCGAACGCGTGTCTAAACATACGTTTACATTTACAACAGATGTTTCAGACGAATCGAAATCGTTTAAACACTCGTTCAGATACGTCGTGTACACTGAGCGTACGTTTAAAATATACTTACGAGTCTCCGTGATATCCACTTCCAAATGCGATAACGATATCCGCCGATGGATCATTAATGTAGGTGAAATTGAGCCGTGCATACGCGCCCCATATATCCAACGCTTTCTGAATAGTATCGATCACTACCTGTTGCCCTAAGCCGTGGTACCAGTTCGCAACGCTGTGTATCGATACAAAAATTGATTAAAATTATTTTTTCACAAACACATATCGCCTATATAAATGTAGGTGTACGTACAAAAATGTCAATTTTCGTTTCTTCCATCCTTTCGCACCGATGATGAATCTCTTCTGACGTCGTGCTCTCTGTTCATCAGTGAGGTCAGGCACGCCGCACCGTTGTGCAGACATTAACTAAACATACAAATCTGATCAGTGAATATTTATATTTAATTTGATTTTAGTTAAAAAAATAATAATAAAATCATTATCACGATCGTCGAAATATACATCAACTTCTAAACACATAAAGTGAATAATAAGTACGCTATTTTAATTACATATTTGGAGAATCGTATTCTCCTATTGTTCACGTACACGAATTGTCTATGATAGAGCAGCTGGAATACGTCTGATTCACAGCACAATTTAATGTTTTTATATTTACTAATGAAATAATATTTATAAAAATCAGCAAATAAATTAACTGGACACTCGAGTCTAATAATCGTTGTTAACAAGAAAAACAAAAAACTCATTGTTGATTGTTACAAAATTCATAGCCGCCACAGCTAGACAAGAAAAACAAAACACTCATTGTTAATTGTTACAAAATTCATAGCCGCCCCACATACTTTTATAATATCTTATGATATTGAGGTAGATAATTCATTTGTTGAAATTCATATTCGCTAAAAATATAATTGTAAAAACTCAATACACTTACCGCTAATGTTGCGTTATCCATGACGCCGGTTTGTTCGAGTCCACCAAACTTTTGCATGTTTTTAATTGCGTCTATAATGGTCGATTCTTTATACAACGCTTCAGAATTCCATATACCTTTTGCTAAATATCCATATTGTTTCATGAAATCAAACTAGAAATAAATTAAAACATTATATATATTTATATATAACCACAAGAATTACAACTTATATAGAACACAGGTCTTTTTGGACAAAAATCCACGAGACAAGATTGTCAGCCTCTTACCCAACCCCCAACTTTGAAACTTTAGAGAATTTCTGATAGGGGATCGAACACAATCTTTCCGCATGATAGGCAGAGATACTCTCTCTCTCTCTCTTTATATATATATATATATATATATATATATATATATATATATAAATGATAGTTAGGTAGATAAAAAGAGAGATAAATAAATTTGTATAATAAATCAACATACTTACAGTTTCTTTTGTGGGTATTTTCATTGGTGTTACAGTTTGATTTTGCTTATGCACAGGCGCACCGTTCGAAAAACATGCGCGCCAAAACAATAACAACATCGAAACGATCCATATCGATCTACTGATTTTGTGTATTCCGTTATCCGACATTTCTAAATCGTCATAAAACTTATAACTAGTATGATCTTCAATCTTTTCGGATTCGAACGACGCATCCGTGCGTCTGAGACGATGGAATCGCTAGTGACAGATGCTAACAATTACAAAACGGATGAAAAAAATAAACAACCGTCTTGTATGTTCACAAGGAACTCGTCGTGGTCGTCATCGACGAAATGCGTTGAGAAAAGAAACTACTAAAACGACGCGCACACTCGCGCTCTCGGATCGCTTTGATGAAATTAATGCAGATAATTAATTTTATCAGCGCGCTGCAAAAAAAGACACACATTGAACCGTGTCTCTGTAAATAAAACTGATATATAACCTAAATTTGAAGGATGATATGGAGTGTTGACGCGAATAGAAATTCCGTGCAATTTAATTCAATAATTAAATGCATCACAAACATAAACAAATGTGTAACTCTCAGTTATCACATGAAAATTATATGTATGTATAATACATACACACACACACCACACACACATATATATATATATATATATATTTGTATGTATGGATATGCATGTACGTATAAATGAGCATGTGTTTTTTATTCATATGTAAATAATTTTGTTAAATCTACGCGTTTAATTTTATTCAAATGTACATCAAGCAACAAATAAACAATTGTCATATTTCACACAGATGAATTGTCAACAATAACGGTTCTTTTTCTTTAATTTCTATTCGAAATTACAGAAATAATAGAGAATTTCACCGAAATAATTGAATAATAAATTAAAACTTTTTAGGGTGTCTTTTTCTTTTGCAAAGATGACAATTGATTGTTTATTTTATACATACATACATATATATATATATATATATATATATATATATATATATATATATATATATATATATATATATATGTACACACATATGAATATATCCAATTCTCTTTTACATATATGATAAATACGTTGCATAAAAATCGGTATGAAAAAATCGCATAAAAAGATCTATATAGCTTTCTTTGTAAGAACAATATGACTTCTGTGTAATGTGTATGTTTTTAATTATACACTGAAATTTTTTTCTACTGTGTAACTAATTATGCTTTAAAGAATTTTTTGATTGAATCGCCTTATTTAAAGACATCACATAACAAGAAAATTGGATATATGTATAGCATGTTCCAAATGAGACTGAAAAATTTGACACATTTATTTATTCACTATCGTTCAATTTCATTTGGGCCATTATATATATATATATATATATATATATATATATATATATATATATATATATATATATATATATATATGTGACGGCTGTGAACGTAGCTACGGCGGCTATGAATTTGGTGACAATGGCCGGCCAGTTTTTTGTTTCTATTGTTGACAAGGTTCACATACGCGAGTGTCAAGTGAAAATTTTTACTTATTTTCATAAATATTATTTTACCAAAAAATATAAAATTGTGCTGTGAGACAATTCGTATATTTGAATCTGAGAATACGATTCTCCAAATATATATATTTATATATATATATATATATATATATATATATATATATATATATATATATATAATTTTTACAACTATATTAAAATTCGATTTTTTTCTAAAACAAATAATCTAATAAACATATAAGGTTTAATCATTAAAACCTTACTATTTGAACAAATGTGTTTTTTTGATAAAATGCACTTCACAAAAGGAATCCTTTTTTTAACTCAAATCTAAACAAAAATATTTTTCATCTGATTATTTGACGTTGTATAAGTAAATTTCTAATTGGTAATATAAAATTAATAATGAATCGATCGAATGATTATAAAAAAAACAACAAAGACACTAACAATCAAATTAAATTTGTATTTCTTCGTTTAAATTGAAATTATTGACTAAAATACGATTGAAAAATCAAAACGTCGTCTCCGACTATATATTGTTTAATTGAAATTCACACCCGCGCACGTGTCTCCTGTTTATTGTTTACATTTTAATAATTTTCAAAAACTTTATCATACAATACACTTACGGTCGTCGTTTGTCACAACAATCCGAATACTGTTCCGTTTACATGTGAAAAAAAACTGTAACTGGACGTATTATCCCATCTGCTAATTCGATCGGCTTCCAGAAGGAACTGTTCGCGTCAGTTCGCTCGGGACAAAAAATCGCGAATGTTGTTTCACGACCACATTTCGTTGCCTTTTATGTCTTATGAACGTCTCGCAATATCCTCTAGGATTTATCTTTTGTTCGCCCTGCATAGGATCGTCTGCGGTCGATTGAGAAAGATGCGTTCAATGTCAGTCAAAGCGAAACGTTTGTTCAGTATTATTATTCGTTTTTTTTTTACTTTTTTTTTTTAATCGGCCGTGTCATTAGATTTTATTTATTTTATCTTTTATTTAATTATAGAGAATCATTTCAAATATATGACACATTATTGATAATATATAAGCATATTATTGGATTGAAACAAAAGTTCAGATTCTAAATCAAAAACCAAACAACACATTTTTTATGTTTTTATCGGGCACAAGGTTCTCCGACCCTATAGATTTTTGTCATTTTTGATTCAAAATAACACATTAAAAAGTAATATTCAACTTTAATTCAATTAAGTACGCTACATTTTTTTCTCCGATAATTTTCTACCGTCTTAGAAGGAAAAACCTACTTTCATTACTTTTTCTACGTAAAAAAGAAATTTTGGAATCTATAAGAAAACAGATGCATACTAATTGGAAAAGTTCTGCGTTAACAAAATTCAAAATGAAAAAAAAACATACAAAATGTCACCTATTGATTATATTAGATTGAAAGAAAAGCTCGTTCGAATTTTAAGTCAAAAATCAAATTTGCAAAATTAAAAAATAATTTTCAATTCCATTCATTTATATACGTTCTATATTTTTTTGACCTGATATCTTTCTAGTAGCTTCATTATTCAATCGAGACCGAATTTCAACATTTTTTATTGAAAAACACCTCATCGTGGATTTTGACAGCTTACAAAACATATTTTTTTTACCCTATAGAGTATTTTTTTTTTAAAAAAAAAAACAGAAATGAATGGTAATTTCAATACGTAATATCTGATGAATATAGTGGATGATATATTGTAGTACATTCGAACTTGAATACAACAATTTTTATCAAACGACTAAAAATACACGCAATTTTGCTATTATATTTCTTTTAATATCAGACACTTTTCGTTAATTTCTGCCTTTGTTGTGTCAAAACATGACCTTTTCTATATGCAAGTTTTTTTTTCAATTGAGATAACGGAAGCTCGTCACATTTGCTCCAGAATGTGTTCTTTTACATATTATTGTAAAATATTCATTTATTATCACCTGTAGTTAATTGTTTCAAAAATGGATCGTTTTTGTTGTATTTGAAGAAAGAATCGGTGACAGCAATGCAGTCCACCATGTTTTTTTTTCGTTCAATCGATGCGATACCACCCAAACGTCATATCAATTCACATAATCTAACTTCTTTCAATTTCTATCAATTGATAGAAATAATTATAAAATGACAACTGAAAGAAAAAAAGACCAAGGAAGAAATCAAGAAGTTATGAAATATAGTGGAGGTGAGGGTTGGATGAGATTAAATACAGACAGATAACAACGATTTTTAACAACGTTCAATTCTTTCAAACTCTATTTTATGAACTTCACTTCGTCATTAACTGTTTATAACCAAATCTGTTCTAATCGGCTCCATTTCCTCGACCCCTAATGATTTTTTTAACTGGTTAATTTTTCTGTACGCCTTCATATTAACTGGAACAATTTTCATAATATTGTTTTTTGGGTTCGTCAATGAAATACATTTTTTAATAATCTAGTTTAAAAAAATAATCAACAAATATAAATTATGAATTAACGAGTGTGCGTTTTTATAAAATGATCAAGACTTTTTAGTATTTATCCGTACACAGATGATTCATCCGTGTCGAAATATTTATTCATTAAAAATATGTAAATAATCTTTCCAGTTATAATCAATATATGTGTGAGTGTGTAAATTTAATTTTTATTTGATTCATTTCATATCACAATTTCATTTCCTTTGCGGTCTTTTTGAGTGCAGTACGATTTATATTAAGAAAATTGCTTAACATTAGTATTTCTTTCAGTACGTTTCGTTATTATTTCGATATATATTTCGTAGCAATTAGACAGTACGTGAAAAAATAATGATTCATTTCAGTTTTCTTCTACACTTTACAAATAAATGTCATTTATCAGAATAATATTTTAACTGTTTCATCATAAACAAATACGATATGTTTGTTTAATGGAGTGTTGGAAATGTCACAAAATTCCCGGTGATACATCATATTTTATTGATAGTATACAGAGATTTATATACATAAGTGTATATAAATATGTTTATAAAATAATTCATACTCTTACCTCAAATTATTACTAAACTATAAAAATTTAATTTGTGTACACACACACAAACATATAGATACACTTATATATAAGATATAAGAAAAGTCATCGGAAAAGAATCGAAGAGAGAGAAATTGAATCGCTCGGACTGGATTTTTTTTTGGGAGAGACTTTGGATAAAAAGAGACTGATGATATTAATGATATTGCTATTCTGGAAGAACGATGATTCGGGTGCAAAATGTGGTTATTTTGAGTTAAACGGGTTACTTGATTTCTCCTTCCGATGGAACTGTAATAATACTCAGCGTCAAAAAAATGTAAGAATAAAAATCAGAATCGATCGAAATGTCGTACGAGTAGATGAATTATGATAACAGTTTGTAATTTTGATTTTCGTTGCATATTTATTATTGGAATGTATTTGTATGCAGTTGAAAATTTCAGAATAAATTCCATAACTCACAAATATCTCATTCGAGATTACATATATGTATATTTAATTAGAAATGCAAGGAGAAATGGGAATCATCTAATGATAAAACGATGAGTTTTGAAGATTTTATACATTTAAAAGCTCTGAATGATGAGATGGGTTTCGACTTTATATAAAAAAAACACATATGGATGTAGTGAAATAAATATCAGATATAAAGCTAGAATTGTGTCGAATGTAAATTTGATAAGAAGAGGTGTTATTCTGAATCAAAAACAGTAAAAGATATAAAACTTGCACACTGCAAAATTTCATTTGAATTTTCAAATTATCTCTGCACGAGTGACACTATTTAAAAGTAATATGAAGATGCTCTTATTCAACACTCACTTTTCTCACATGTTGTAAAACTTTATTGACTGTTGAGGAAGCTTTAAATTTGGAAAATTTTATAAGTCAAAGCTCACCTGTAATCATGGAACAATATACACCAAGAATATATATCAAGTTTATATCATTCATATATATATATATATATATATATATATATATATATATATATATATATATATATATATATATATATATATATATATATATATATATATATATAAATGTTATAAATTTGTTTTTAAAATATAAAAATATTGAAGATTTCTGATCATTTTGAAATGGTTAATGTTAGAGAATTTTTTAAAACCTCTTATCATATATAAATGCTACTTATATAGGTAGTCAAAATGAGATCGAAAGATAGTAAAGGATTGTAAACGATAATAAGTGAATTTATAAATTATTCAATTTCATTTGTGCCATCCTATATGAGATATTGCATTTGATATACGATTTACTTTACTGTTATGTTTGTTGTATTAAAAAACGAATGATTAAACGTCTGTTAATGGATAAAAAACAATCATTGTACACCGTCGAGTGATGCTACAATTTATGACAGTTTTGAATTTACCGCTCGTCGCAGTTGCGTAACAACCTGTCGTCGTGCGCTCATTATTTTTCATTCATCTGTTGGCAACAACATTTGTTGACATGTAGTCTCCCCTTAATGTAATTTTGACTCGCGTGTAGAAATAAACAAACAACACGACGATCACACACGGTGTGAATTCTAAACGACACATCGATTCACATATAGATATAGTATCCGCAAAAATGTCGAAGCGGACGTCGGAGGAGAGCACGAGCGGCGGCCAGCCGCCCATCAAGAGGGTTCATTTCGAACCGCACCTGATGGGGCCGATATCGACGTTGGAAGAGATGGACATCAAGGTGCTGCAATTCCAAAACAAGAAACTCGCGCAGCGAATCGAACAGAGGCACAGGTCTGAAGCGGAGCTGCGACAGAGAATCGAACAGCTCGAGAAACGACAGACGCAAGACGATGCCGTGCTGAACGTCGTCAACCGTTACTGGAACCAACTGAACGAGGACATAAGGGTGCTGCTCCAGAGATTCGACGCGGAGACCGCCGACGAGTCCGAGAACAGAAGTCAGTGAGACCGAGCGACCGGAACGTTCGCGACGGCCGTACGTTGACGGTTTTTTTTCCGTTTCAGACGAGAACGAGGCGACGACTTCTTTCTTGATGCAGCTCTCGACGTGGGACAAGGAAGAACTCGACGATAAACTCGCGAATCGAGTCCAGGTGTCGAAGAGGGCCGTCGCGAAAGTGATTCAGGCTTTCGACCGGTTGATGCAGCGTAACGAGAAGATAACGCTCGCTCTGAAAGGCGAACTCGACGGACGTGAGTGTCGGGCGACGCGACGTCCGCGTTCCGTCGCTGAAGTTTTTCTATTCGGTTTCAGAGGAATCTCCTCCGTGCATGGACGAGACGATCAGACAGGCGAACATCGAGATCCAGGCCGAAAACCGCAGGCTGCAGGCTCAGAACACGTCGTTGCACGAGAAGTATCACACGATCGGTTTAAAGATGGCCGAGCTGCAGGACTCGTTGACCGGAAAAGAGACCGAGAACGCCGAGCTCAGAAATCAGATCGACGATCTGCAGTACGAGCTGGAGAAGGTCAGGTGCAGGAACGACAAGCTCGAGACTCACCTCGCCGAAGCTATCGAGAAGTTGAAGGTGTATCATCAGATACACGGGGAGCAGAACAGTAGCAGCAGTAGTAATAACAGCACGCAGGTGAAGGCGACGGTCGCGACGAGTGTTTCGCAGTCGAAAGTGGAGGATCTCAATAAAGAGATCGAGGAGTGGAAAGAGCTCGCAAACAATCGCCTCCAAGAACTCGATAAGTTACACCAACAACACAGAGAGTGCTTAAAGGAAGTCGAGAAACTCAAGATGGACGTGAGTGTCTCATTCTCAGAATTATATACGTATATGTGTGTGCGCGTGTATGTTTTTATCGAATCTCGTGGAATAACCGGACGTTCGGTATCGATTTCATTTCGTTTCTAGATCCGGCAGTTGCCCGAGAGCGTGATCGTAGAGACGACCGAATATAAGTGTCTGCAGTCACAGTTTTCTGTGTTGTATAACGAATCGATGCAATTGAAGACCCAACTCGACGACGCCCGAGCACAGTTGCAGGCCAGCAAGAACGCTCATCTCCGTAACATTGAAATGATGGAGGTAGTGAAATGAATCGTATACGTGTCGGACGGTCCGTGATGTTGATTTTTACAGAGCGAAGAACTGATGGCACAGAAAAAACTGCGGCAGGAGGTGATGCAGCTCGAAGATGTCCTGGCTCAACTACGCAAGGAGTACGAGATGTTGCGTATCGAATTCGAACAGAATCTCGCAGCGAACGAACAGACCGGGCCTATAAATCGTGAGATGCGCCATCTGATCACGTCGTTGCAGAATAATACACAGCAGCTGAAGGTCGAAGTTCATCGCTATAAGAGGAAGTACAAGGAAGCGAGTGCTGAAATACCCCGTGTAAGTATAAATAAAAAGAGAAGTCTTTTACAGAGATATATATATATATATTTATTATATGAACGTTATAAACTTAATTTTAAAATATAAAAATATTGAAGGTTTCCGGTCGTGTTGAAACGGTTAATGTTAAAAACTTTTCTAAAATTCCATCGTGTACGATAGACATGTTTTTTTAGCTCCGGAAGGAAATCGAAGAATTAACAGCAAAACTTGAACAACAGGCTGCCGCCCGTGAAGTCAAAGATGAACGTTGTGATTCTGGTTCAGAAACAAAAGAAGAGGATTCGGCCGGTGGATCACGAGATCTAAACTCACAGGTCAAGGAGGAATTGTGTAACGTGACTGTCAAGAAAGAAGGTGAAGAAGAACAAGAGGTTAGTCTTTGTCATTTGAAGTAAATTTCCTGTAACATCATAAATTATTGTTTGTTTTGAAACTGTAGCAAACTCACTTTAACACAAATTAATTATCACATCCGACACCACAACATAACAAATCACGTCTAATAAACTTAGGCAATGGTCCAATAATTTTGAGTTTAGTTTTTTGTACTACTGAAAATCATATTTTATAAAAATGCAATGAAAATATATGAATGACACTTGTTATAAAGGAAGATATATATATGAATATGTGCATATAGTGTGTGTGTGTATGTATGTATAAACGATATAAATATGTATGAAAATATGTATAATATAATACAATACGAATACACCATTATAACATAGAAAGAAGGAACACAAAACTAACACATGCAGATATTCAAACCGTTTCAGACCTCTAAAACTGTTAAAATTTTAAATATTGTTGATTATTGATAAAACAAATAAAAATAATCGACCGCTAGTTGGAGATTGATTGAAAAAAGATAGAAAAACACAAAATAGTGTACAAGTAGATTTAAACAATTAATCTAGATTTTATAACAAAACAAAAAAAAAACGGATGATTCGAAATGCGCATTAGCCCATTGTTATAAACAACAAAGTGAACAATAAGTGATTATTGAACATTTTGTAACATATCGTGGTGATAATTCATTTCTGTCAATGTCATAAACTATTACTGTAGGGTGAAGATGGCGACGGCGATAAAGATAAAGCAGCGAATTCGTCTCCTACTGTCAAGAAAGAGGGCGCTATCAAATCAGAAAAAGGCGTCGTGAAAAAAGACGGTGTCGTTAAATCAGAGAAAGAACATAGAGATGCCCAAAGAGCGAAAGAAGCAAAAATCGCCGAGTCGGAACTCGTTAGGGATTTGAAAGCGCAACTGAAGTACGTTTTTTTATTATTCAGGTGTGTAATAACATTTTAATCGGTTTGAATCTCTAAAGGAAAGCGTTGAACGAGCAGAAGGAAATGAAATTGCTGCTCGACATGTACAAAGGCGTGAGTAAAGAACAACGCGATAAGGTGCAGCTGATGGCATCGGAAAAAAAGATCAGAGCCGAACTCGAGGACATGCGGCAGCAAATGAAAAAGATGCAGGTGCGCGAAACGATTCCGTACGTAAAATCCGGTCCCGAATATTAAACGCGAATCTTTTGTTCACGCAGGAGAGCAAACGAGAAGACCGTAAAAAATTAGCCGACGAAGACGCGCTCCGTAAAATAAAACAGCTCGAAGAACAGAAATACGAACTTCAGAAACAAGTCGCGTTGCAGAAGCCGGTCGACGGGAACTGGGCAGGACACATACATCACTCGAGACCGTTCGTCGGGTCGCTGGTCAGTAGTCGACGACGACCCCGTACGGAAAGAGGTCACCGATCGTTTTGTTTTTATCCGACAGGAGGAGGAAGCGTTACTGAACGAAATGGAAGTGACCGGCCAGGCGTTCGAGGACATGCAGGAACAGAATTCTCGATTGATACAACAGCTGCGCGAGAAAGACGACGCGAATTTCAAGCTGATGAGCGAACGGATCAAATCTAATCAACTGCACAAATTCGCGCGGGAAGAAAAAGACGTGCTGAACGAACAGGTAACGCGTTCGGAAACGGGTCGACTCCCGAGCCCGAATCGCGACGTTTTGATTTTCAGGTCGCGACGCTGACGGCTCAAGTCGAGGCCGCGAACGTCGTCGTCAGAAAGCTCGAGGAGAAGGAGAGAATATTGCAGAACACACTCGCGACGGTCGAAAAGGAACTGGCTTTGCGGCAACAGGCGATGGAAATGCACAAGAGGAAAGCGATCGAGTCGGCGCAGTCGGCGGCCGATTTGAAACTCCATTTAGGTGAGTGCGCGTTTTCGAAAAAGGGCGGGTCGTTCCGACTGAACTCGTTCGAATCGATGAAACGAACGTTGTCTTTTCAGAGAAGTACCACTCGCAGATGAAGGAGGCGCAGCAAGTCGTCGCGGAGAAAACGAGTTCCTTAGAGGCCGAGGCGTACAAAACAAAACGTCTCCAAGAGGAGATAGCGCAGCTACGTCGCAAAGCCGAGCGTATGAAAAAGATGGAGCTCGCCGGCACGTCGCTCGACGAGGTCATGATGGAAGAGATACGAGAGTACAAAGAGACGCTGACGTGCCCGTCGTGCAAAGTGAAACGAAAAGACGCCGTGCTGTCGAAGTGCTTCCACGTGTTCTGCTACGATTGCCTGAAGACACGTTACGAAACTCGGCAGCGCAAGTGTCCGAAGTGCAACTGCGCGTTCGGTGCAAACGACTACCACAGACTCTATCTGTCGACGTAAGCCGCTGACCGACACGCCGGAACGTTGCCCGTGTTCTTCCGTCGGCCGAACGTACGCGGTCGCCGCGATCGACCGTTTCGGACCGTGGAATTTAAGTATCGGAACGACGTGGCCGAAGAGCGCGCGATCCGCGTACCGGGGTCGCGACCGCTCGAAACAACTCGAACGAAAAAGAGCGTCGGTCGTGTCGTCCGTTGAAGTCCTTTTTAAACGATGTGTTTTTATCTCGGCGTCGCGAGTGACGTCGTTCCGTTGACTCGACGACAAGTTTTTAACTCTAAGTGAAAATCGGAATCAATTTTTAGTATTCGGTGGACGGAGTCGAGGGGTAGGAGTGATCGTGCCGTTTTTAGCTCGATGTACATACATAATTTTTATTTTTGAAGATGTTATTTATTGTTTGTACGTGTAAACGTCTTTTTTTTATTATTCGCAAATGCATTCGTGACGAAGCCCGAATCGCGATAATACGGTGTGCCGTCGTCTAATATGCCCGGACGCCCTTTCCTAGGTTTGTTTGACGATATATCGTTCATCACACCGGAAAAAACACATCGTTCGAACGCGGGGAGTCGCGTTGCCTCTATCGTTCGTCGTCCTCAACGGTCATCGTGACCAGAACGAAAACATACGTACGTGCGTCGGGACGTCGTCCTTCCACTACTACTGCCGTGTTTATTGTACTTTTTTTTAAAAAAAAAAAAAAAAAATACTATTACTGTTATCGGCCGTCGACATCGTTGTACGGACCATCGGTGAAAT
Organism: Neoneuromus ignobilis; assembly: GCA_029203775.1. NCBI lineage: Eukaryota > Metazoa > Arthropoda > Insecta > Megaloptera > Corydalidae > Neoneuromus > Neoneuromus ignobilis. The sequence goes on along the minus strand of CP092090.1, from coordinate 367,762 downwards.
ACAGTCGTTTTAAACTTCGATCGTACATGTTTTGTTCTTTGTTGTTTTTCACTCGTAAATTTAAAAAGTCTGTCTCTGTCATTTAGTTTTATTAAACGTAGATCAATTTAACGCTTCATACATTCTGTATTTAATTAAGAAAGAAATCAAATCAAATTATAAAAATATTTTCTGTACATAAACGATTCAATTAGCGAATAAAATAAACATAACATTAAGTGAATGAAGATTTATAAGAAAAATGTTCATTTTCCTATTCTTGTCCTTCCTTTCATTTACTGTAATAAGTTACAGTAAATGATTTAGAACATGCATAGAAATGATTCATCGGCATCTTTTGTGCAAGAGGTATGTGTTTAATTGTTTAGTAAAATCAATCGTGTGTAGGAACGTATTTCGTGTTTTAATGAAACATACACGGTATCATATTCTGCAACGTCTTGATTGTTCCGCATGCAGAACGTCATTTTGTAATTTATTTTTGAAACTACACATGCTTATCATTATTAACTGTAGTAAATTCACTTTCACACAAACGGACTGTCAGTTACGTCAACGGTAAAAGATTTTAGAAAAAAGTATTTAGTGAACAATAAATAATTATCGAACATTTTTATAATCTCTTCATGATGTCGAGGATGATAATTAGTTTTGTGTGAAAATGAATTCGTTCACAGTTACAAATGATTCTGATCTCAGAATATACAATATTTTATTGTTAATAATAATGTCATTATAGTTATCACTTGAATAGTAGACTGAACAATCGCCCATTTCTAGTATTTAATATTTTCAAATGTATGATATTACCTGCTTTATGTATTATGTTAACTAGACTAACAACAGCAATTTACGATATTTGTCCCGTTAATCCTTTATCAACATTTGATTTGTATTTAATTGCCTGTTTGCTAGCTTCGTCGACTGGCAATATATACTTTTATTATATGAATATAAGATAATTTATTATTTATAAATTATCTCTGTGCAGAGTTTAACTTTATAAAATTTCATTTGAACAACGGCTTTAAAACCACGAATGTATATGTTTTATCAATGATTATTTACTTTTAAAGCAGTATCGTTTCCATTGTTAAAGTTTTACGATCGTATTTATTTTAGAAGTGAGTATTTACTCATTGTAATTGTTTTTCATTCGATATTTATTAACTGTATACAAGAATGGTTGAAATATAATCGAAAATTTGTTTATATACATTTTATTTACAGCGCAAGAGAAATTCTTCATATATACTGCTTTTTAACATATATTACTCCTCTGTGGAAGCTTTTCTAAACTGATATTTTTATTTTACGTTTGAAATGAAAGTTATAAACTCTCGTAAAATATTTTTAGTTTAACGTGGCGATTCAGGCAAATACATATTTAAGATGCTGCGATGATGTTTTTGTTTAAAGTGGACATACGATCTCGAAGGGTTTTAAAAAATGTCCTTTTTATAAAATAAACATTTTATTCGAAAACCAACATATTATTTTTTCACATTTACATTTAGATTTATTAAAATAAAATCTATTATACGTAGAATTCACTAAAGTTTACAACACACGCACATCCGTATCCGCCCACGCGCGTACAAATCAATTCTCCTCTCGCATAATATCTCTGTACGCTCGTTGATCGTCGATCATTTTCAAGAAAACTCTATATTTGTTCGCGTGATACTTCCGCGTGGTTTCGTCCGGTTTGACGGTCACGGCGCCGCCTCCCATCGCGACGACGGCGTCGTTGGTCGTCTTGAACGCGTTCGCTGCACAAGCGCCCAATATCGCAGCGCCGAGCAGTACGGATTCCGATTCGTTCGGGCAGAGAATCGGTTTTCCGACGACGTCCGCGTGCGTCTCCACGAACACGGGGTTCTTACTCAATCCGCCGCATATTAATATGGAACGTATGTCGTCGTGACCGTTGCTGTACAGAGTTTCGATAATGTGTTTTGTTCCATACTGTATATAAATAAAAAAAAAAAAATCAATAAATACCTGGTGCAGGCGTATGTAAATATTTTGAATTTACTCACCGCCAGTGCTTGTATCGTTGCTAAATAAAGTACGGCGAGCTCTTCTTCATCTGTCGAGAGGTTCAATCCTGAAATCTGAAACGTTAAGAATGAAAGAAGCTATTATATTAATAACCAAATATAGTTTTCATTATCCACAAGGGAAATGGCAATTATTTCTTGAAAATTGCATTCGGTTATGAATTGTAAAACGTGTATCAAAAATAAAAATTATCGACAATTAAATAACTCTTTTTCTTTTCCTTATGCCACTGAGCTTTGAGCTTTTTCATCTGCTCTTCAAAAATCATTCCACAACGACAAGGTTCATTATTTTTCCATATTTCCAATCATTTTCTATCAGATACTTCTATTCTCCTATCTTTTTGCTGTGTTTTCCCGTCTTCTTCCATTCTTGTTACGTGACAAAGGCAGCGTGGTAGTTTTAACGAAAATCTCTTGCAAAAATGAATCTTTTATAATCACATTTCTAATCCTATTCAATGGAGTTTTTTCCGCCGTTCGTTTCAGATACCTCATCTTTTTGTCTTGTATTTTACTTTTCTATTTTTATCATTGAATTAATGTTTCTGAATTAATGAATTAACCCGTGTGTAAGTGTTCGTATGTATATGATTTTAAAAATCCGCATTTTTATAACTTGCGATATTTCCGTTTTATTAATGATTACATGGTGTTTTACATGGAATCATGAAACGCACAAGATATTTAAAAGACGAGAGTCGTTATCTTCATCAACTCCTCGGAGTCGCAGCCACACACTGTGTCATAATATATGTATGTATATGTAAGTGTACAATTAATGACGATTGTTACCATTCCGCGAAGAGTAGAATCTGCCAACGGAGATCTGTTTCCATGAAAGTCCGGAAAAACGTGTACGTTTTGTGTCAAGTATGCCATATGTTTCAACGATCGCTTCTTTGTCATTTCAATAATCAGATTAGAGAGATACTGTTGTACGTGCCTGAAATGAAAATCATTCACATCATTGCAGAGATCTTGTAAATTTCTACAGAATTTGAAAGAACATCGACCGAACTAATTATCGTGACTATTCATCATTGATTAATCGTTTTATTCGATGGGCGTACCATCGTCGTCAGTGTCGAACTTACATGCTCCCTCGAATTTTTCCCCTGATTCCGACTGTTGCCGGATGCGAATCGATGATGTGATCGATCAGCTTTCCAGTAGCGCTCTGTCCGCCCTCGTTGAGCCAAAATTCCGGAACCATCGCGCTGTAATACGGACCCCATACGCCCGGCGCGAATATAGGCGTCTTATTGATCGCCATGTGGCATGTCGACGTTCCGCAAATCAGTGCTTCGAATGAAACGAAACGATCGATTAGATTCTAGGACGGGGTTGTTTTACATGAAATTGTTGCTTGTGAAATCGAAGATTGTGTCGTATAGTGACGTCGGTTGTGATTTTCATACCGAAAACTGTCAATAGGAGACGCGGATTGTGTTCGGTATTACACAGTATGTTAATTATAACTGTACGGAATCGGCAAATCATTTCTACTCTGGATTTCTGTATAAGCGGATAGTAAAAAAGATTAAGAAAATTAGTCAGAAACGTATACGAGTTTTAACATGGACACAAAGTAATGAAGACGAACAGAAGCACTTGGAAATTATTTGAAAAAAATCAATCAGGAAATATGAATTTCGAAAGTGAGCTCAACGGACGTTTAAGACTAGTTATAGATAACGTTAAACAACGCAACCTAATAGAGTCCAACCCCTCACACTCTCGAAGAGATACACTGGAGAGAAATTAGGCAGTTTCTTAAAATTACATCCTTGATTCTTACCTAGTCTCGTATGGAACTCGTTCGAAACCTCGTCGACCGAGCAGCCTATCATTCCCAAACCGCCAGCATGCGCATCTATGATCGACGTACCGACCGGTGTACCAGGCACCAGACCCAACTCGGCCGCCACGTCTTCTCTCAATCCTCCATCGCACGGAGATCCGGGCACTCGAACATCGTTCCCGATTTTCTTACAATCGTTCAACAATAGGTCCTCGAGTCCAATCTGTTCGAAGAAGCTCGTGTTCCAGCCATGATCCGAGCTCGAACGTATCTCGTACGTCCACTTGCAGACCAAAGAACAGAGTGATCTGGAACGATCGGATTATTATCAACCGTTGCATATGAGAAAGATCAACGGACGTGAGTTATATGGAACACATAGCTCGTTATCAACACAAGTCATGCGTTGTCAACACGTGCCAACTATTAGATAATAACTCGCTTGTGAGTACCGAGATGTAAATAAAACTATAAAAATGTAACATAATCCATTATCAATTTTGAAGTAAACAAAAGCAACTTAATGACCGGAACCAGAGGTTTCTCTGTTAAGTAAAACACTCTGTAGAATCAGTTCTAATAAAAAAATTGTAATAACAACATTTAGAGCTCCTCGAGCCACTGTAATAGGTTGCAGCTGATTGATAAATAAAAAATACTTTTTAAAAAACTGTAAATTCGGTGTATTCAATCAAACTCGTGCACTTAAGTTCCGACCTTGACTCGCTACCGGTCGCTCGCCACGTGAGATAATCGGGCAGATCGAAGAACAGACCGGCGTTGTCCCAACATCGCGATTTCATATTGTTCTTTAGCCATAATAATTTCGGCGTTTCCATCTCGAGCGACACTTTACCGCCGACGTACTTCAAGACCGGATGACCGAACGAGTTGATGAAATCCGCTTCGTCGGAAGCGCGATGGTCCATCCACATGATGACGTTTTGATCGTCGTTTCCTTGCACAGAAAACCAGTAAAGTACGACAAGAAGTTATGGACAATTTTGATTAGGTAATTACATATCGTTTCACATTGTTTAAATAAAAAACATGTACACGAAATTATTTTCAGTTTACCTGTCGAACTAACCGATAGCGGTTTCTCATCTCTGCCGAGTGCAACTAACGAGCATGTCGCATCGAACCCGATTCCTCTGATACATTTCTTATCGTATCCGCGCACGACGTCCTACGATAAACAGAGAAACATTCCTCTTATTCGTTAATTTGTTGTCGTTGCGTCGCACGTGCGCATGAAAAAAGCACCTTAATCACTTCGCAACAAGTGTACCAGATGTCGTCTGAAGACTGTTCGTAATGATTCGGCCGCGGTGTCCAGATCTTGATCGGTCGGGCGGACACCCCGTGTATCCGGCCCGTCGTGTCCACAATGGCGGCCCTCGCGCTGCTGGTGCCGACATCGATTCCGACGAAATATTGTCTCGAAGTCGACATGATTGCAACGCTCAGTGGAATGTTGTCGACTAATTAACTGGCCTGTCCAGTGCCAAGGTTACAATCTGTGTGCGCGCGAGGAGTGCACGGGCGGCAGTGGCGGTCGCTCGGCGAACGTTCATTGAAAAACGTTTATCGTTTAACATACATTAGTGACGATTATTGTTTTATAACACAAACAACAATTTAATGATAACCTTTTCGCTGATAAATAGTCGTTTATTTATATAGGAAAATTGTTGATGAAAAATTCACACACATATATATATATATATATATATTTATATTTATATGTATGCATACATTGTCATTATCGACCTCTTTTCATTCATTGATAGATGAAAGCCTCTTCTAAAATATTCCACTTCAATTAATTCAATTGTTTCTCTTCCAATCCATTCCTTAATCCATCTATCCATTAGTTTCTTCCTGAACTTTTTTTTTGTATATTCGAGTTCTTAATCAATAATTGTCCTTGTCCACCGGCGTTCGTCTCTTTTTGCCATATGACCTACTCATTTTCATTTTAAACTCCTTACTTTTGCTATAAAATAACATAACTTTTGGTTTCTTTGTGAGCCACAAAAAAACCGAAAATTTAAACACACGCGATATTTGTGTTGTTTAAAATCGCTGAATTATTCTAGCATTCAAAATTCATATTTCACTGCTAGGTAGGAACAGGTTTCTTTTTAAACAGAGGAATATCAAACTTCATAATATGAGAATTACTTGCAAACTGACATCATCCAATTTTTACGCTCTTATTCACTTCATCTATAAATGTTTGTTTAAATGAGTTGGCCCAGATATAGTTTTCATTTTTTTTCTATTTCTCTTCCTTTAATTCTGAAAATTAATTAAACATTATTTTTACACCGTTAAGGTTCATCGTAAGATATTTTTAATTTACTTTATTTAATTTTTCTATTCTTTTCTCGAGTTCATTTAAAAATAATATATTTTTAGTATCTCTCTATTTACTTTCATTCCTTCAAATTTCCAGTCGAGTCTCTTAAATACAACACTTCTCTTAACATAGATGTAAATAGTTTTAGTGATATCGCATCACCCCCCTCTTTCCCTTTTCATAATTTTAAATTTCGTTATTTTTCCTATACTTATACAGAGGATGCACATTTCTATTCATATTTCTATTTCTTGATTCTTCAATGGATTTAATATCGTTGATTTATTGACTGATCAAAGACTTTTTCATAATCTATAACATTTGATACGCGTTGCATCGTTTAATAATTTCTCTTATTACTTGAATGTATTCCATTGTACTAAATCCGATTCGAAATTTTGCTTGTTCTCTTGTAGTTGTGAGAAATCCAATTGATTTTGTAACCATCTTGAAATAACTTTAGTGAAAACTTTATTTATCGACTGAAGTAGTCTAGTTGATCGGAATTGGTTTAATTTTTCCTTTACTCCTTTTCTATAAATAAACATTATATATATATATATATATATATATATATATACTATATATATATATATATAATGTATGCTTATATATATATATATATAAATCAAATTCAATAATATAATACTATATGAAAAATCGAAAATAAACAACCATTATCTCTTAGATTATATATAAACATTAACAAATGTATGTTTGAATTTATGTACTTTTTTTTTTTAAAAAAAAAAACGCAATAAGATATTTATAACGGATGTTATCTCCGAAACGACTCGATGATTTCTTGGTATGTGTTTTTAATTTAACAAAAATATCATTCAATCGACACTTCAGGTAATAATTTATCTAATAACTATAACCACGAAAACAAGTTCATTTTCCACAAAAATGAATTATAGTCTCAGCACCACGAGATATTATAACAGTGTTCAATAATCACTTATTGTTATTTTATTTGTTTATAATTCGACGTGCATTTCGATAATCATGTCTTAAACGTCAGAGCTTTGATGATGGTGACATTACCGTCGAAATGCGTATTAGCTTTGTAAACAAATCAAGTAAACAATAAGTAATTATTAAACACTTTTATAGTATATTGTGATGTTAGGATAATAATTTGCTCATGTTAAAGTGAATTTGACACAGTATCAAAATATTTTATAAAAAATCGTTTATAGACATTTATTTATGTTGTTCGCATTGTTTAAATGATATTTTTCTTTTCCCTGTTTACGAATTAATTTATATATGTATATATGTATATTGCAGAATATCACTTTTTGTGGGGCTGTAGAACGTTCTACTCATTTAATTGTTCATTTATCATTTTTTACTACTCTATTGTCATCATTATTATATTATTCCATTATTCGTTTGTCTCTCTTTGTCAAATGGTATCGTAAATTAACGAACTACACCGTCATATGACGATTTGATTAATTTTACGATTAAAAATTAATATATTTTCGTGTTAACACGTGCACTTATTCTTTAAATACGAATTATATTTTCAAAATTACAAGTAGTAATCCTTACTAAATTTAGACAATTTTATTAGGTCTGTTGTCGTCGGTTACTGATGACTTCCACAGTACTATTGGAATTTATGGTACCGATCACCATTGGCTGATCTGGTAGTCAATGTGTTAATGATCTAATAAGACATTCGTATATTATCGTGAAGCTTAAATTTTTGTTCGCACGATTTTTAACAATAGATGTTTATAAATAAATAAGTTAGATATAGAATAAACTTTTGATTAAATAATGTAAGTTAATATTATAAACGTTTTTTTTTGTGCTCGAAGCACGTATAAAAGTTTACCGTTTTTAATTAATTTCAATGACGGATAAAGGTAATTGTATTCGTTGTGAGTTTGTGTATTTTAACGACGAACTGGATGGCTTTTCTACACGAATGAGAAGTCTATGTCGGCGGGCAATGCGTCGCGTACAATTGACGTGAAGTGAACGACCGTTCGTTCTTGTCAATAACAGTAGAGTAGTGATAAACGAGTCGGTCGACACACGGCATTCTAGAGCCTCGTCCCCGTGCGTGTCTCGAGTACGAAAATGGTTCGATTCAAGAATCGGTAAGTTTTGTTAGAACGTGCGCGTTATCTATCGTTCGTACACGGCGTCGTTCGATCGTTTCAGGTACGTCGCGTTCGAGGTGGTCCCGTCGAGGAAGACGAACCCGAACGATCTGCAAATAAACGGGTCGGTTTTGTATCACGCGATCCTCGACAAGGTACAACAACTGCACGGCGATTTCGGCGTCGCGGCCGTCAAGGTCGGTTTCACGACGAGATACTGTAACCAGACGACTAGAATAGCGCTCGTGTGTGTCAGACACGGACCTCATCGGTTCGTCACGAGTTCGATGCCGTTCGTGACTACCGTCAACGCGCGACCGATGACATTTAGGACGTTGTACGTCGGCGCGACGATCAAACAATGTTTCAAGTTCATTATCAAGTATCAACGCGAACGGCTGATTCGCGACTGGTCTAAAATGAGAACCGACAAACAGAAGGAAATGTTCAGGAAGGCGCTCGCCGACATCAAGCCGATGTACGATTGATGAATTGTTTGCGCGCGTTTAGTTTTTTTCTTTTTTTAAAAAAAACAAACAAACATATATTTAATTTATGAACACGTGCTGTTTGTTTTGTAAATAGTCTCGATTTTTCATATAAAAATTCCATCTTTATATGTGTACATATACATGAACTTTTATTGTAATTAAACAGATTGTTTTTATACGTGTTTTATATATATATACATATTTAAATAATAATTGCATTTGTAAATATAGTACGATATGTTTATTGTCTGACATGAATGAAATGTAATATAAGCACGTTAACGATTAGATACACGGGCTGGCTACTGCCATGTGCGTGCGTCTCTTACTAATGCGTGGAGGGGATTTCATTATTCGTATCTCGTTCTGTACTCCTCGTTCGCGCATATATCCATCTTATTACATTCCGACAGTGTCGTGTTTCTTCGGCCGCCGACGTCATAACCAGTACACAACATGGATGTATGTCCGACAGATGTGAATTACGATCTCTGCCGTGCGTTTATTATTGTTCCGTTTGTTTTATTATACCATTGAAATGCAAATTGCGCAGAAAGTCGACGACAAGGAACAAGAAGTCGCCGAGGGTGAAACTAGGGTTGAATATGTCATGCCGATGACTCTCGACGAGTTGGACAGGTCAGTTTTACTTGTTGCGTTCGGCTCGCACGACCGAGCACCGAGTATTTTTTCCCGAAAAACATCGATCGGGTCTGTTTATTCGTACATTTTATCGATAAGTTTAACCCTTTATAGAATATTTTCATATCGTACGCGTGTGAATGTTTATGGAGCTTGTTTACTCGTTTGAAAAAAGTCGGCTATTCCGAAATATATATGAAAAACATTCGCTAGTTAATTTAATATCGTTCATAACTTATTTTAAAATCGTTCCAAATCTAATACTGTACTACTATTTTTAATGCCGGTTCGAAATAACCATTTGCAAATTGTTTTCACATTTGCTTTATCCATCGGTTGATTATTAATTTTCAGTTCATTATTGTATCTATTAATTTATATTTAAAATAAACATTTGTATTAACACGAATGACACGACAATATTTGATAAAAAATATTCAACAATCACTGATTGTTTACTTTGTTTGTTAACGCTTACTTCAATTTCACTCCATGCATGAATATAAAATCTGATTGTTGTCCATCGAAATGCATATCAGTAAATAGAATGAACAATAATAATAATAAGTACTTATCTGTACATTGTATAAAATCTCTTTTAAATAATAATGACTATTTCACCATTTTATTATATTTATATGTTTATGTATCTATATATGTATTAGCAACAACAGTAGCAGCCTCTTTTTATCTATTGATGAATAAAAACCTCTACTTAAATTCCATTTCGAGCGATCCAATGCCTTTTTCTTCCATTCCACCTCGATGATTTTTTTTTTTTTTTGTTTCTATTCCATTATCCATGAATCTCTTCTTATGCTTATTTATATTTGAGTTTTCAATTAATAGTTTCCCTTAACCATCGATGTTTTTCTCTTCTTACTACATGGGCTATCTCATTTTCATTTTAAATTTTTCATTCATACTATAACTCCCGTAACTCTAGTTTTCTCTCTGATCCGCATGTTCATTGTATTTTATATATATATATATATATATATATATATATATATATATATATATATATATATATATATATATATATATATATATATATATATATTGCGCACGTTCACGTTTCCATGCGTGAGTATTGTAACATTTGATGATATGAATTCTGAAAATCAATAGGACAAGTTAACAAAAATTATAGTTGAAACATGCGGGCATTTACGACACGACACGTGTTTTTGATTCGGTTAGAACAGGGACGAGACCTCGTACCCTAATAATACCAATATCTTTTTTGATAAACGTGTTTTGTCATAAGAGCACCGTTTCGCAAGTTGAATTTTAATCTTCGTTCGGTCAATAATTTCAATCGATTTTTTTAAACCAAGCGATATTTATAACATTTAACATTCGGTAAACATATTAATCGATCATTTAGATATTTCGAATTCGCCTCTGACGATTACACACTCTTCATATAAACGAGAAACGAACGATTTTCACGACTTTACTTCTTTTTCGATTTATGTACAGTGAGCCGGGATTTTACCAGTACGCAATCAGGCCGATGTTGAATCCGGGCCACGAAGGTGAGCTGTGCGAGTGGCTTAAAGAGACCGGCCTGCTACCTCAAACTATGCGATGTACGAACGGAGAAGACGGCTGGCGCTGCAACGCGAACATGCAGTGGACGCAGGCGAGGATCATCGACAAGTATCAGTGAGTTATGAACACGTGTTTAGTTGCAGACGAGGTATTGCAACTAAAGGACACGGCGTTAACGACACGACTGTTTTTTCCAGATGGTTGTGCACCGAGTGTCATTTCAAGAAGAGCATACGCGACAACTCGTTCTTCAAACAGATCAAATGTAGTCTCGACACGGCACTTCGGTTGATTTTAGGATGGTGCAAGGGGATCGACGAAGACATCATCACCGAAATGCTAAGTATGTTCCTCGAAATCTTATTTTGTACACATTAAATTAATCAGACTAGATTGTACGATGAAAAATCAATCGAATCGTGTGAGCTAGTGATAATTACGAGTTAGACGGACGATTAAACGTTCATTTGTCAGATCCAAAACTTGCTTCTTGACCGAATACGGCTTATATTCGATTATCAGTTAAGCGTTTCTTTCGTCTTGTATTACTCATCAGTCATGTTTCATTGTATCGTACCGTGCACTTTTATAACGACGTGATGTAATTAATTTTTCTTTGATATTTTTTCAAACAAACGTAAGATGGAAGTCGAAGGTAAATTAAATAAATAACGAACGCACCTCGTTTCGCGCTCGATATTTCATCTCGACGTTGGTTTTTGTCCAGATATAAAATCGTTCACTGTCAAAAAAGTGTACGAGTTGTGTTCGCGCATTGCCGCTACGTACGTTTCGACGTACTCTCAAAAATGGCAACTCGGCGGCGAAGGAAACGTCGTGCTCATCGACGTATTTCCGACGCACAAAACCAATGTCCACGTTAGGACTAACCACCGTTCGAAACGGAACAACAACGTGACTCCGGTGCTGTGCATCGCCGAAATCAAGGTGACTGTCAAAAAATCACTACATTAGCACTCGGTGCGATCGTTTATTCGGTTCGAATGTTGTGATTTGTCTGCGCAGGCGATACCGACGAGATTCTGGTTTCGAGCGCTCGACAGTTTCGGCTATTATTCTAAACATTTCGACGAGAAAACGACGGTGAGCTGCTTCGAGACGATTTATTCGGTCGTCAAGCCCGGATCGGTGCTCGTGATCGAACCGAAAAACGTACCGTGCTTGAAGAGCGTTTTATCGTCGTTCGAGTATTATCCGATCGTGTTGGAAACGACCGAGTTGCGTACGTTCGACGCGCCGCATCTGAAAACGCTACACGAGAATTTAGGTACGTGGCACGGGATGATTTTGAACCTCGGCGACATTAAACGTTTGCTTTTTCCTCCTCCAGAAACGATATGGGCGCCGGCCATCGACATCTGCGAATCCGCACAGGAGTATTCTCGTGGGCAGTTACAGAACTTCTTGAGTAACATGCTGTGGCGGCATCTGTTCGCGCGGACACCATCGATGGCGCTCGAAAACATTCTGGTCAACATTCACGAATGTTGGGCCAAGATTATGTGACTGACGACATCGGTTGGCGTATTTAGAATTCCATCGAAAATAATACTGATTGACCGTCTTCTTCAGTATTTCGTTCAATCAGATTGTTTTATTTCACGCTGTTCGAACCCTGATTTTCACAACAATTAATACGGTTCGAGGATTTTGTTCATTGACGATTATTTATATATATATATATATATATTTAATCATATGTACTCACCAACAGTCACTGTATTGTCGACACGATTTTTTTGTTCCTTAACTCATTGTGGTCCTGTGATTTTTTTCTGTTCCTGGATTTCAACCGACAATTTTTCACATTTACATGTTTATGGCGTATATATTTATAAAAAATCAAATAACTTTTCAACTTTTGAATATTATTTAATGAAATACTCGCATAGTATAGATATTAGTATTTAAATACAGTGTAGTAACGTTCAAAATTACCATCGGTTCAGCGAATGTGAATATTTTTTCTTCCAGCACCAACAACTCTCTAATTTATTTTCTCATGTTCATTGATAGTCTTTACGTTAAATCTTGCATAGTGTAATTGAAAAGCTGTTCTCTTAGTATCAAGATCCACCTATTCAGAAACATAATCTACCAACCACAGTTACACTGTGTCGAAAATTTTTGTACCTGATTTTATTGCTATTCAACACAGTTAAACATCCCAAATGAATGATGAGAATACAGTTCAACAAATATAATAAAACTTTCTTTGATTTTTGACAATCAAATATAACAAACAAAGTAATCAAAATCATGTCATTACTATTAAATATATATACCAAAAAAAAAAAATCATTAATTTTATTTAAAACTGTAAATAAATATCCATGAATAATTGTAGGAAATGAGAACAAGTTATTATATTGCATTTTTCAATGGTATGATCAACCGTCGTTCATATATTTATTTTAATGGACAATAGATTCTGCCTTTTTTATTTGCTCTTCAATCTTACTATCGATTTTTCCAGTTTTTATTATTTACAATGAGTGAGAGTGATGGAGATCATACAAATCTATCGCACGTCTTTCGAAATATGCAAGAGCACATCTCTTCTTTCCTTCAATAGACCGATTGATAATTTGTGAGTTTTGTAAATTTGTAATTCGAAAAAACTTCTGTTGACCTTTTTTGGAGTAGGTTACGTGTCGACATACGTCGATACATGTTCGGACATGTAGATAAACATGTATAAATATGTGAACGGAACACGATGTGTTTATTATTACAGTATTATTTTTTACATCGCTCACGTCCTTCGGATATTATGTCTCTAACATTGATATTGTTCCCAATGATAATTATAATCGCTGTATTCGTTATCATCCCGCACGTACACGCAACATTCGTGTGAGGTCATACGGGGTATATTTAAATTTGACGAAATAAACTTGTGTATTCAACTCGAACTTGTCGAATTGAATTTGATTAATAGAACGTATATTTATAGATATACGATTCAAATTACGAACGAAATATATAATCGCACACATCATCCACTACAATTTACCAGTCAAACGTCGGAAGTAGTGGAAATGAAATTAATAATAAGTTATGGTGCCTTTATATAAGATTTATGCAATTGTTCTGTTAAAACATTTTTTAAGAAGTTGCTTCCATTAGCGAGATTTTTTTCGAGTTGTTTTTTTTAGGTGCAAAGAATTTTCAATCGAATTTTGTTGATTTTTTTATATAATTTTTAATGTGTATTAAGAAAACATTTTTGAATCTCTGTTTTTATTGATTTATATATTAGTATCTATAGGACATTGTAGCAATAATATATAAGTATATAACTATAATTTAGATATATGTAATTATTAAGTAAAAATGTATGTTATCGAATGAAGAGAATTTTACGAAGGTTACATTTCTAATAAAATCAATTTATTACTCATTGTACATAAGATTTGTCATCATTCATCGCCCTTACTGATAATCCATTACAGAAATGATTTTCAATATTTAGATGTAGGTCGACGTTGTAAATTGTAATTCTTATTTTTTCTCAAACTTTTTATTCCTTAAGGTTTTGGCTTCTAAGTGCATTTTATCTTTTTCATTTCTTTGTTACTATTTTCTCTATCATTTTTTTTTATTCACTTCTCTGTTATCGCTTGTATTACTATCTTCGGAGTTTTTTTGTCGATCGTTGCACAAATGAATCATCACTCACAACACCACAATATATTCTTTATAGATATTTCAGATTTATCTCTCGATGTTAAAATGACGAGGATCGACAATATTTTATTTTTTTGTTTATAAAATGATACTCTTTTCTATGGCCATATAGTAATCGTCAGAGTTCTGTATTATAACTATTGAACCAGTGCGTAGACAGGATTTTTTTGTGAAAGGGGTGTGATATTTGAATCACGTTTGAAAATCCGATATGTTTTATTATTTGATTGGGAACTGTGGCGAATTCATTTTCATATAAATAAAGTGTCATCCCAGTACCATAAGATGTTGAAGAAGTGTTATTTGTTGTTTAATATCTTTGTTTAGAAGTTGTGTATTTCGATGACAACGTCATCAGCTTATCGACAAATAAAGTAAACAATAAATAATCATTGAATACTTTTTTCGATATTTTATGATGTTTGAGTGATAATTCAATTGCATGAAAGATATTTTTTCGATTATAAATAGATTTATTGTAATGTATATTGCATAGACAATATGTAGTATATAGATAATAGACAAGTATGTGGCACGATTTTGTTTTTTATTTTTTTGAAAAAAAAAAAAACGCCGACCTCAAATGCTAGCGGTAATGCTCGTTCTACCTACACTTGATTTTATAAAATTCTAAATTTTAAATAAAGCTGGAATGCCCGTGCACATTATAAGTGGGTAGCGTAACATGCATTGGACATGTCAAACAGGTGATTAAAAGAAACTGGAACAAACTTTACCTTACGGTTCATTGTACAATTTATTGCGATAGATGCGATGGCACGCATACATATACGCAAGTATGATTATATATATTTATACTCGTACATTTTTCTCTTTGTACATTTATACATACACACACACATAGAAAAACTCGTTTATCGAGATGCGGTCAAAAGTTGATCGTAATTGAATCACTGCCGCTGCACACCGTTGCCCGAGGTACGCTTTTACGTCTCTCTAGTTTTTCATTTTATCCAAACACGTTCGTGTCCTAATGAAAATGAATGCCCGCGAGGCGTTCAGTTATATTTCCTTGTCGGTTTTACAAACGGTCAAAAAAAATCCACCGTACGATTATAATACAGTCGTTCTTATTCATGACCGATGATGATTTTTTTAAATTCCTCCTCTTCATTATATACCTCTATTTTTAAGCATCATGTTAACTTTTTATGTACACAAATATACTACCATGTCAACATCGACGAAATATTTTAAAAGTGTACAATAATTACTTATCGTTCATTTTATTTGTTTATAAGATGATGCAGATTTCGATAATCGTATATCGCCATTAGAGAACTGTATTAAAAAATCTAGACTATGTGGCTCCAAGAGACCCAGCCATGGTGGAGTGCTTACCCTGGTAATAACGACACCTACTTTCTTATAAATGAATTGGTGATGAACTATGGAATTATTAAGATCGTCGTTTTGATGGATTTTGGTGTATTTAAATATTTTATATATAGAAATTTGAAGTTAGTGTGATTAATAGATGATTTGGCATATATAATCATTTTTTTTATGTTGACAAAAGTCAATATAAATTCAACTAAACGTACTTAATTCAAACAAGAAATCTAAAATCAGTCATCTGGTCAGGTTTGATTGTTTCTGTTATTGAATCTCATATTTTACTTTTTTCTTTTTTTGTTCGATTCTGCGTTCCTGTGTGTGAAATTGAATTATTAATTGAATAGAATTGACGATTGACCTTTTCGTATTCGTCGATTAATAAATCAATAATGAAATTTATAGAATTTCACTGTTGGATGTCATAAAACAATGCTCTTCGGTGATGATGGCACGACTAGCGAAACTCGCATCAGTTTATAAAAAAAAAATAAACAATAAGTAATTATTGGACACTTTTATATCATCTGACATTGTTGTTATGATAATTCGTTTGTGTTAAAGTTCACTGTTGTGTACTTTTCGAAAGAAGTCTAAATATGATTTCACGAGTCCATCGTACGTCATCCCGTGAACATTAAATTCGAAACCGTGGAGTATAGGTGTGTGTGTGTGTGCGCGCGCTAAGTCATACGTTTGCGTAAGTAATCGATGCACGACCAAGACCGTTTCACCTCTAATGGACTATTTTTCCGAACGGGTCCATCCGTCGATCTAACGGGACAAATGCACCGATCGCGCTGCACGGAACCGTTAGTCAGCTGACGCGTAACAAAGGCGACCGTCGTGTTTTCTTCACGGATCATCGACGCATGGAAGGGCGTTTTATAGACGAACGCGGACGGCACGTCGGATGCATTCTGCACGCACGTCTTCGAGGATTCAAGATTGTGTTCACGAGAAACGATCACCGGAATCGTTACGAAATGGCCGAGAAGCGTTCGTTCGTCGTACTGAATCTGTTGCTCCTGTCGTATCACTACGCGTCGTCGGCGCCGACAGACAACATTAACGAGGTGCACTACGAGACCGACGCCGACGTCGGAGACGTTCCTGTCGAATGTCAAGACGATCTCGTCATCTACGACGAGCGACAGAACGGAACTGAAAATTATCGGATCAATATCGATGGCGTGATCGTGTTCATCGCGCCGGCGGACGCGCTCGACATCGACATCGACGAAGACAGTATCGGCATATCACCGGCGGGCGGAGGCACCGACGGCGGCGACAACAACATCACGGAACCGGTCGACCCGGTGTTCGAGGAAGATTTTCCATATCCTATCTATGTGAGCAAACCGTCCGGCCCGCCGCCGGAGAACAACAATCCGTCGACGGCGAAACCGGGAGAAACCGTCATCGACACGAACAAACATTCAGTCGAAGACGGATCGAAAAAGAAGAGGTAGGTGCATGAACGTTATACGACTACGATTGATTTTTTTAAAATTATTTCATTTTCTTTTTTCGTTCGAATTCGTATCAGACCGAGTCTCCACATCGCGCAGCTGTTACTTCCGCTCGTGCGACGTGGTGTGGGCGTCCGACGTCATCACGATCAACGTCGTCAACATCAACATCATCATCAGCATCTCGTGCGCGTTCAGAACGGAACGTCAAAACCGGTGTAAAGTCTGAGCGTTTTTCACACAACACTGTTATTTATTTTCATTTGTATTTTTTTATTCACACGTGTCTCACGAATGGCGTTCACCTTACTTAAAATCCATAAAAAAATATTGCCAGATCTCAATAAAAGTTGATTTATATATATATATATATATATATATATATATATATATATACATGCACATGCACATACACATACACTGACGTAAATAAGTCATCGCCATATAAATAACATAAGCAATTTGTTGATATAATTCAATAAAGTCATTAAATTAAAAAAATATTTATTTAATTGAAAGTAAATATAATGAATATTATATTTATTTTCAATGAAATGTATATATATATATATATATATATATTTTAATTTAACGACTTCATTGAATTATATCAATAAATTGCTTATGTACCCATGTGTGCCATGACGTATGTGCATCAGTGTATATATATATATATATATACATGTATACAAATCGTCGAAATTAAAAATAAAATAAAAACGTTCATTGTAAACATTTTCCCTTTATTTCTATAATTCACCTTTTCTCATTTTTTCCAGTTTGAAACTATATAAACTCGTTTATTAATGAATCTGAAAAATATAATAGCTTATTGATAAAATTCTTCTATTTAAATGATAAATGATCTTTATCAAGTATTTAATTGCTATGCTGTGATAACGATGAACAGATTTTATTCTTATTTATTATGTATGTAAAGTAATTTATTACATAAATTATGTTTTTAATGTTACACACACATTGGGCCTATTCACACTAATCAACATTCATACATTATTTACGCCCATTACCGCTCATCTCCATAATCCCCCACCTAAAAAAATTAGTTTTCTGAAAAAAGAGTGTGAGACGAGCGGTAATGGGCCGTGAATACTATATGAATGTTGACTAGTGTGAATAGGCCCATTGTACGTACACAAATGCTTACATATCAGCTTATATGCATGTATAACTAGGCGAAAATCTCAATAAATGTTATCGTTCACTGATATTCGATTATACTTGACTAGGCGAGTTGATGAATATTTTTTATTCATAGTTTTCTTGCTGTATATCTTTGTTTAAAGTCCACTTCACACTTTAAAGTATCGAGAAAATATAAACAAGATTCTAAGAAAAAGGACTTTAATATTGTTTTGAATATTAGGTAGGTCTGATCAAGTAGAGAAAGCTTAGAAAATATATATGCTATAATTTAATTAAAATCTTAATTAAGACAAGCGATTGAAGATTAAGAATTTCAATCGCGTATTTTATATACTATCTTCGATTATTCTTTATTTTGTTTATTAAAGTAACATATTAATTACCAAAAATGTTATCAGATGAACTGTTTGTTCTGTTATTTGTTATTTCGGGACTGTGGCTGATTCACTTTTCACAAATGAATTTAAACCCCAACACCACAATAGTTTAAAGTGTTCGATAATCGTCACAGCTTTTCTGTTGAAATCTTCTGTTGAGATTTCAACAGAAAGGCTCTGACGATGATGGCGTCGCCGTCGAAATGCATTAGCCGATATAATTATAGACTATATAATTATAAATTATAAATGATTATTGAACACTTTAAACTATTGCGGTGTTGGGGTTTAAATTCATTTGTGAAAAATGTTTGTTCTGTTTTAAAATATCTTGTATAATAAAAAAATGAGAAAAAAACAGTATTTATGTTTTGTTTTTAGCAAAAATATAAATGATGTATTCGAAGTTTATTCTAAACCGAATATTAAAGTGATTCACTGTACGGAGTCATTATTATCAGGCTCTTTCTATCAACGACTGGATGGAAGTTTTTATCAAAAGTCTCCTTTTCAACTGGTCCAATATCTTTCTCTTTTATTCTAGGTCTTTATCCCATCTGTCCATAGGTCTTTTTGTGGACTTGTATATATATATATATATAGAGAGAGAGAGAGAGAGATTTTCAATCAATAATTTCTATTTTGCACCGATGATCGTTCGTTCTTTTTATATGATTGATCCATTTTTGTTTCAAACTCTATACATTTGATATAATGTCCATTACTTTTTTTTTATTTATTCTGTTTTCTTTCTATTACTACAGATCATATCTAACATGTATGCTTCTTTGATTTTTCCATATTTGTTTGTGTTGTATGAAGTCGTTGAATTATTTTGTCATTCAGAACTGATATTTCATTGCTATAAGTAAGAACAAATAAAGTGCATTGATTAAACACTTTTCTGTTTAAACATAGAGGAGTCTCCGATTTTATAATATGCGAATTTCTTCCGAATTGACACCATCCCGTTTTTATTCTTCTGTTCACTTCATTCATAAATGTTATTTTGGTGTTAAATGTTGTTTTGGTTCGATTTCTTCAATTTCCCATTCTTCTTTAGTTTGATTCTTTTTAAATCTAAAAATTCATTGAATATTATTTTTGTCCTGTTATTGTTTATCACAACACCAATTTTTTTATTTTTTTCATACATAGTGTATATATATATATATAATTTATTATAATTATTTTTTAAAAAAAATCGTACCGAAATAAAAGTTGTGTGCTTACGACGTTCATAAAAAGTAATTTAAAATTTTTCTGCTTTTTATATTTTTTCCAGTATGTTTTTATGTATATTAAATACATACATATAATATATAAATAGCTACATTTATAATTTTTCAAGAAATTTATGCATATGAGTAAAATGATTTTTACACGTACCATAAATTGAAAATCCGGACAAATAGTCGATCCATAATCTATGTAAAGAGGAGTAGAGTACAATTTGAAAAAATCACAAATTACAATATTTTTTGGTTTTATTATTCACACTAACAATAACAACAACAATGACATGCTAAAATCAGTAACAGAACAAATATAGCATAACGTAACATTAATATTATTTGTATTATATATATATATATATATATATATATATATATATATATATATATATATATATGTATGTATGTATGTATGTATGTGTATGTATTTTAACTTAAATAAATAACCTTAATCGATATTCATTTGAAACTTAACAACAACACTAAAAAACCTAAAGCGGTGAGAAATACGTTGTGCGTGTGCGTGCGTTTTTTAAAAATTCTACACGCGTACGTGCGTACGAAAACAGTTGATCGGGGCCCGCGTGTTCCGTGCATGGTTATTTCTATTTCTTCTTATTCTCTTCGATGAATTGACATATACCTTCCGAGTCTCTTCGCCTGTCCGGTCCGCACTGTTCGTGTTCGGCGCCGAGCAACAGCAGCTCCTCTTCTTTCGTGTTCATCTCGTCGACGCTGTTCTTTTTCACGTTGTTGTTATCGAATTCTTCGACGCTGCCGACGATCAGATTCTTCTCGTCCGATTCTTCCGGCACCGTCATGTCCTCGGACACGTTTAGCGTCACGTCGTCGCCGTCTTCTGTCGAGAGTAGTTTATTTTCGGCCGACAGATCGGCGAAGATGTCGACCGAGCGTTTCTTTAACATTTGAACGCGAGCGCCGCCTTTCTTCGGAGTCTGTTTCGCCGCGTCGTGCGCATCGACGACGCGTTTTTTCTCACCGTCGTCGACGCTTCTCACGGCACGCGGCTTGTGAACGTGCAGGTGTTTCAACGAGACGACCGGCGAATGCGCTATCAGAATTTCACCGTTTTCGGACGTGATCTGCTGTTCTCGCTGTTGCTGTCGGACGTCCGGACGGAGTTTCGCGAGACCGTCCTTCGTCGGCGTCAGGTCGACGTGATACGGCGCCGCCGATTTCGATTCGATGAAATGTTTGGTGCTCTCGTCGTCGTCGCGGACCCTGTGCGCGGTTTTCGGTTTGGACGATTTGATCGACGGGATCGCGTTTCTCAACAGGTCGAGTAAACCGCTCGCCGAGCTCTTCGACGTCGGCACGATCACGATGACGAAATTTTCGAGGTCCGCGCGGACGTTCACTTCGCCGTCTTGCCGTTGGTCGTGCTTGATCGGACCGGCCGACGCCAGCGCGATCAACGTCGCCGCGAACACGAACGACGAGATTCGAAACGATCGCATCGCAGGAATATCGTAGCGACGGTGCGCGTGTCAGAAGCAAAAAGAAGAACGTGTTATTCGAACGAAGGAGTGCGAGTGACGAGCGCGCGTCTGTCTTTCGGAACGGTCGGTGTTCAAGTGTCGACCGTTGCACCGCGGCCGATCGACTGACTAACCGGACGGTGGCGAGATAAACCCAGACCTGGGTCATCTGCAGTCGGCCTACGTTTGTTTGTTTGCGCTGCAGGCGCCAGCGTGTCAAAGTAGGTTTCGCAGGTTGCTCGTTCCTAGCGGTACAACGTTTCGTCACCTGCACGCGATGACGCCGCCGCCGCCACCGTCATCTTTATTGGATCGCGCTCGTCGTTTGTTTATCTGTTTTCGGACGCGGAGGGAATCGAACCGACGCGCGTCTCTTTCGTTCCCGTTCCCCCTCCTCCTCGTCCTGTTACATTTATCTCGTCGCATCGGCAAACATGAAAATCGAAATTCTGTAATTGGACTATCTGTTGTTTGTCCGCCTGTAATTAGAGATCGGCTAGTTTTTCGTCCGTGGCGAATAATTTAGAATTTGAGGACGACGCGCGCGACGGATTTAGGTCAAGTTCATATAGTCGCGCTCTTTGATTTCGTTTAAATTTCCGATAATATGCGACATGTCGAAGGTCGATCGGCTGTTGAATTCACTAACACATCGGCAATAAAACAACAAACATATCGACTTCGTTCGCGGCACGACGTTTGATTCATTTATCTCTCTTTGTCGCACTCTAATCGGGCTCGTTTCGAGACCGGTTGTCTCTTTTTTCACATCGTAACGGTGCGAGAAAAATATTTTCTTCGATAATTCCTATCGAGATGTTCGCACGTGTGCGTTTTGTGTACGTAAGATGCATACATGTATGTGCGTGAGCGTGTGTGTGCTTCGCGGAAAAATTATAAAAATATCGTATAAAAATATGCATTCCGATGACCCGTTATGACGTGACCCAGTGACCTTACTTGTGGACTTTCAACATTGTTGCTCTGGAACGTTCGCATCGAAATCATAATTTCGTACATTCGCCATTTTATCAATATCGCTAAAATGCGAAGTAGGTATTAAATAAAATGGAAATATGAAAATATACGCAAAGTACAATCTTGTTCACATATAGGGAACGCCTATGATTTTTACAATCATTTCAGGAAATCAAGTAAAAGTAAAGGTAACAATTGTAATATTTCATTATCAATGCACATACATTTACAATTTTAATATTTTGTTAACTCTCGCCATCCCTCCCTCCTTCCTTCCTTCCTTTATCATTCCTTCGATTCTTCTAGGCATACTTTCATCTAGCTTTTTACACGTATCCGCTGACATTTTTCCCACTTCTCTCTTACTTTTACTTCCTGATTCTATGTTGATTTTGTTTTTATAACCTAGAAATGTTCTTTTCAAGTACTGATACGTAATAACAAGATAAATGATTGCTAAAACACTCTTGAAAAATGAAATATTTCGTTTATTACTATTACTGAGATATGTAAAAAACATGCACAATATATAGTATACGTGCCTATTTGAAACATTGTTCATTTTTGCTTGTTATTGCAGACTAGTACAAGAAATTTGTTATTTGTATTCGACGTCGATATCGCAATTCCGAAAATCTTGCAATATTAGTGTACGTATTCTGGAAGTAATGAATCTTTCATCGCAAATGCTCTAGGATTCTCTGATTGGAAAGAATTTTACTAAAAGATGGAGTAATTTTGTGAAATCTCCTTTGGAATCGATTTACGATGTACGATCAACAGAGCCTTAAGATGTCCACGAAGCCAAACTTCTTACTAGCGAGAACGTTGCGATCGGTTTGTTTTTCAGCGGCGAAAGAAGATAAGTGTGTTCGTACAAGATACGTCCAAAACGAAAAAAAAATCCTCGTGTGCAAAAAAAAGTGCAGATGAATTTCTAAAATGTATTTATTGCAAATTGCCATGTACTTTTCCACATAGTCATCATATAAATTAAGACATTTATCGTATCGTGAGACTAACTTTTATATTCCTTATTTTCTTGCGTTACAAAGTCCACGAGAAAGACGTATTTACGATCCTAAAGAAACGTGGTCATGATTTTTCGAACTAACATCGTCTACTTAAACTTCTTCATGTCATGTGTATTACCGGCCTGAGACTGCACTTCATACGTGACGGTGTTTTGGATGTTGGCAGTGCTAGATTTACATATAAGTTTGGTAGGATCAAGTTTAGGGCTATAAACACCCTTTTACACTCTTTTATTGTCCTCTAGTAACGAAAGTAAAAGATTGGGAGGATCTTACAAACCACACAAGTGGAATAGTCTAGGGCCTCTTCACTTATATTCGGCTCTGGATGTTGATATTTATTTTAATCGAATACAGAAAAGACATTTAAAACTGAACACGCACGCTTCTACTAGATGATACACAAAAGATGACTAACGTTAACAGAAAATGCTAGTGTTACAAATTATATACGTCTGTTATTGTCGTACTTGTTGAATGTTTACATTCATAACATTCGAATTGTTAAATATAAAAATGATGAATCAAATGTTATTATAATAGAAACAAGCATGATGAAATCATCGAGCATACATACAGATAATTAAACAAGATTCCTTCGAGTAGAGGCATTTAAAAAGAAATAAACATTGAAATAAACAAACATGTATAAAAATATTTATTAATTTAATTCTTAAACAATTATAAAAACAACTTATAAATTATCTATTTAATATCAATTTATGTGTATATAAAAACACACACGCGCATATAAAGTACAGGAATATGTATGCGTGCGGATTGTTCTTGAATTGAGCAACGGTCGAATGGCTAGCAGTGTTTTCTTCTTCTTCTTATGATTCACGGCTATGATTCACGGACGTCTGTCACGTCCGCGTTTTATTTTCTCTATGCTTTCGATTCGGCGGGCGTCATCGCGTTCTTCAGCTGATTCGCCATATTCGCCAGCCGGACACCGTACCTGCACAGAAAAAAGAATTCACGTTCGTTATGAAAATCCGTCGAGGAGAACGATCAGACTTCACTCCGTTAACGTACTCCGTACTTACTGAATCTGTTGTCCGGGCTTTCTGGTCCTCCTGCACCGACCTCGCTTGTCTCTCGTGAATCCCAGCGCGCACATCCGCACGTTTCCGCTCGAGAAACCCGGTCGTTTTCTTACGGGCAACGATGACGCCATCGACGGCTCGTCGTCCGGTTTGCTCGTCGAGCTGCTGACCGGATTTCCGGCAAGCCCCACGTCGTTTCCAGGTTTATCTTTCTGATCGTTTTTGTCACCGTCTCCTATCTCGTCGACCGATTCGTTCTCGCTTCCTTTCTCGTTCGAATCCACCGTCACTTTCGAATTGAACACGATTTGCGGAACGTACAAGAACGGTCTCTGTTTCTGCGTAACGTTCGCATTCTGATCTAAAACCTGACTCGTCGGCTCGGCTTCGTCCCCTTTTTCCGGCTTCGCAGTCGTCTCGGCAGTTTTGTTCTTTTTATCATCGTTCGCGGTTTGCACTGTCGGTTGTAGAACGACGACGGGGACCGTCGACGCAGTCTGTTCGACGACCGGACTCTTCTCGGTCGTGGTCGTGAGTTTCGTGCCGCTGATGCTGATATTAATCTGTGCGTTCGTGATCTTGTGCTCGACGCTGGACGGCAGCTCGGTCGGTTTTACGACCGGGAATCCTTGTTGAGCGAGCAATAATAATATTTCGGCCGGTTTCGGCAATCGTTCCGTCGACGATGCCGTGCTGGGACGAGGAGTTGACGTTTTGTCGCCGGTGTCGTTGTCGTCCGTCGGCCGAGACGGCGGTACCGTGAACGAAGGAAGAACCGGTTTCACGGTCAGATCGGAGTAATCGTAATTGTAATCGTAATCCTGCGAGACGAAGTGACCGATTAGAAAGAGATAAGGAACAAATACATTAATTCGTGCTCGAGTGGGAGAAACCGAAAGGTGACTGACAGGTGACTGGGTCGACTGACTGTTTGTTTACATTTTTTGTCTTTGTTTTCGTTTCGTAGCAAATAATTATCGCGTGTTTTGAAACGCATAAATATAAGATTGTATATTCACATAGGAAAATCCATCGAAATGGACCGGAAGAGAAAAGAATAATTGTATCGGTCGAAACGAAAAGTTTTCGGAGAGGTCATCGTCCAACAATGGATAAAAAGATAATGATACGTACATGCATGTATAATATATATTTTTATTCGGTGCGTTTTTTAGATAAAGGTGTTATTTTATTTTTCAATTTATTTTTTTTTCAACATTCGTTGAACACTCGTATAAATTATTTAACGATAGATGAACTTTTATAAAATGACAATATTTTTCCTTATTATTTCAATTTCGATATACACAAACGCACAATAATGTATATACAATAAAACGTTTTTGTATGTATATATGTCCATGTGTGTGTGTGTGTGTATGATTTACGTATCGAACAAGAAGGAAAAAATGTTTCTTACGTCGAAACCGCTCAACGGATCCTCGCCGAGCAACGCGATGATTTGAAAATCCTTCATGTGCAGTCGTATGTTGTAGTCGCCTTTCTGTTTCTCGTTGTACGTAATCGCCGCAGACGACGTCGCCGACGCGCTCTTCCTCTTCGGCGCCGAAACGACGCCCGGAATGCACACGACCGCCACGACGATCACGATCAGTTTACGGAGTACCCCCATCGTCGATCGTGTGCTCTTCGATCGCGAGATGAAAAAAATCGTCGTGTTCTGTGCAAGAACCGCTCACTGCACTCCGTGCACGAGTTTTTTCACTAGCCGGTCGCGCGACATCGACGACCCGATATGACGGAATGGTCGTCGCGCGGCGTTCGTTTTGTAATCGCCGGTCCTCTCGCACGGCCGAGCCGTCGTCTTTGTACGGTTATTCTGTTTGTTTATCGCGTCGTCTCGCGTGATCGCGCTCTTCGTCCGCGCGTTCCGTCTCGCTCGTCGTCTTCTCCTCGCCGGTCGCGCGTTCCGACCACATCTCGTTTACCTGTCCGAACGCGCTCGGAACTCGCCTCCTCGCGGTACCGTAAACGAAACCGGTAGCGGTGTCAACGACACGCGTTGCCCTCGCTCCGAAACGACGAACGAGCGAACGAACAGTCGGAAATTTTTATCGGGCCGAACGAGATGCTCTTTCCAGGTTAAATAACTGGAATTATCTCGTGCGTTTCGTAACGGATTTTCGCATGATAGGTCTTTGACACGAGCACCGTTTCCGAGAAATCGCGATGCGAGATTCGATTTCGCGTATCCACGAAACGATTACAGCAGCCGTTGCACTCTTTGGTCTAGAAAGCGCGTTGCAATCGTTCGTTGTTCTCGTGATGTCGGTCCACGGACGTGCGAAATGACATTCGGAAGCGAGTGAATGGAAGTCGTCGTCGTCGTCGTTCCAAATCGATCGCTAGGTCGATTATCTTGCGAACTGTGTTATTATTTTGCGTAAAACGCCGTTCGTGAACTTGAACCAAAAATCGGTCATCGACCTAGATTTGAAATTTGCAATTCACCGGGCAAACAAGTTTTAATAATCCCAAATGAGTTTGAGAAGCTGTAAATGTACTCGGTCCACGCTATTTAAATCGCAATTGCGCAGTTGTCATTCATTAAGTATGTACATATATATATAGAGAGAGACATACACACACACACATATATACATGTGGTTAAAAACATGGTATTTAGATTTACATAAACATATCAAAAAAATACATATTAAAATATTCAAATGATTTTATGTATAAATTATAATTAATTAAAATTAAGCTGTTTTTTTCTAAAAAAAAAATAATAATTTGAGAGGTAATTAATGTTAAAAACTAATTCGTATTATATGACTTTTAAGATGTTTTTCATTAAAAAATCCATTGAATAGCAAAGTCGCACGTTTTCAAAAAATGAGAGTTTCTCAACTTTCATTAATTTATTATTAATTCCAAAAATCATACGTTTGTGTCGCAGATTTGTTTATGGAGTAACAAACACCAGATTTGGAGAAGAATGGGGAAAATATAACAACTTTAATAAAATATAATATATAATAATGAAATTGGTGTAATTGACGTTCTAATTATTCCAACAATTTCATATAGATTAATGTCCTATACATTTTTATCGCAATTATTTTGAGATAATTTACTTAAGTGCACATAAGCATGTAATACATATATACACACACACACACATACATACATACATATACATGCATATATATATATATATATATATATATATATCACATATGTATATATATATATATCACATATGTATATGTATGTATGTATGTGTGTTATGTGTGGTATGCATGTATGTATGTATGTGTTATGTACGTGCGTACAATTGCAACTAGAAATGATTCATTATTAGTCGAATGATGTCAATAATTGAATCATAATTAAATCATCGTCGCTTAATTGGCGAACGACGTCGTTTCTTTCTTATGCGATTCCTTCTTTGTTCGTTGTTCGTCGAGTCCGTTACAAGCAACCGTTTCACTTTGTTTCGTCTCCTTTTGATTTTTGATTAAAATCTCGACGTGAACTTTCACTTTCGCCGCGTAATCGTGGTCCGTGCAATTGCTCCTGTTCTTCGGATTTCATTTCACACCTTCGACCCGAGACCTCTTCGCCGTATCCGCTTCTCGTCTCGTGCATTTCTATTCACCGTACGTATGTACGCGCTGACGAACGAATACCTCATCGAAACGACCGAGCGGATATGAATGATTACAACAATTAGCCATTGTTCGAACAGAATATTCCTACCGCTTATCGATATGTTCGGTGCGCCGGTGTGTAGGAGACTACTCTGTGAACGGTTTGAAACTTCGCTTGTCGCGAACGCTCGTTCGTCGGCGCGCACGCAGCGTTACTTCAGTCCGTACGTCGCGATCGTGTCGAGTCGGTAGCGTTTGTCGACGCTCGTCTGTACGTGGCCGTACGGCTGTGTATTGCGTGCGTTTGTATACGATATTTTTGTTTCGCAGAAAAAAATATTATCGCACGCGAAACCGAATAATTGCGATTGATAATTGAAAGACGGCATTAGCCCGTTATCAGTTTTCCAAGAACGGCGCAATTCGATCGAAAATGCACGAACACGACGACTGTTTATTTTTAGAACCTCTGATGCGGTTGTCAATGTCAAACGAGTGAACAAATCAGCACTATGTGACATGATGTTGAACTTCTGGAAGAGATCCGGTAATTTTTAATGATTCTTCTCACATAATCATCCGTCTCCCCAGTATTCATCGTTCATCGATATTCGTGACTTTCATGCATACGAATTAGGTTATGTCGTCTGTTGACTTTTCATTTTTCTTTTTCTTTTGATGTTTTTCTAACGATGTATCTTTATGAAATGTTCGACGTCATAATAATATATCTGTTTTTCATGTTTTCTTGTTTTTCTTGTACTATTTTTGCACGTTGTTATTCACAATGTATTTTTAGTTAGGTTATGTCGGGTTTGTTTTCAGTAAACTTTCTATACTGCGATTCATATGAGGTATTTGTAGTCATGTCAGTCTACGATATGATTTTTATTTATGAAACAAGAAAACCCTTCGTACGTTTTTTTTTGTTTTATATTGAACTCGATTTTATATTTTATAGGTCAAAAAGATAAGACGAACGAACGTTCGAAACAAATGCCACCGTCGTGTCCGTTGTACACAAATGGCGAAGCCGTCGACGGTTTTGATAGGCTAGAGACCGAATCGCTTTTGAGAAACGTGGATCTGGCCGAAATAGGTAAAGTTTAGGTTTTTGCACACCCTTCGTTCATCATAGTTTTCAATTGTGTTCCTCGATTCGAAGGTTTCGGAACCGACAGGCCGGAGACGTCGAGGCTTTCGAAAACGTTACGCGAAGTCCTCGAAGATGAACACGCGATCGGATATTTCGTCCGATACATGGAGCTCAGGGACGCGGTCGGGTTCGTTAAGTTTTGGCTCGACGTCGAGGACTTCCGTTCGGCCGTGCGGTCCGACGGCGTCACCCTACCGCCCGACGAGACGGAATCTCTCCGCACGCCTTCGGTCTTTCACGACAGCATGTCCGTCAGCACGGATTGCGATTCTCTCACGGCCGAGTCGACGAGTCTGTTCGAGTTCCCCTACGACAGGCCGTCGCCGAGAGAGTCGGCGCCCGTCGATCCTGCGAGAGCGGTCGCGAAAGATCTCGACGACGGGTCCGGACGGAACCCGGAAAACGGCGAACGGACGTCGCGCTGTTCGGGTCCCGAAGAGCGTAAAAAGGCTTCGATCGACGCGGCGTTACGCATATACAAGAGATACGTGTCGCACGAAGCGCGCTACTCGGTACGTTGTTCCGAAGAGACGCGGAACCGGATCGTCGAATCGCTGTGCGGAGCTTTCGATTCGACGTGTTTCGATCCGGTCAGGACGCACGTGTACGGAGTCCTCGAGAACGAGTACTTCGACGGCTTCGTTTCGAGCGAATATCACCGTAAATACCAGATCGACGTGCTGACGAGCGGGAAGGTGTCGCTGTCGGACGTTCTCTACGACGAGACCGCGCTGTTCTACTTCATGGAGTTTCTCGAACAGGAGGGGTCGGCCGGTCGCCTGCTCGAGTTCTGGCTGTCCGCCGACAACTTCCGGCAGCATCTGAGATCGTCGTCCGGCGACCGCGACGTTTCCGAAGCGCAGGGCGACGCGATGGTGCTGTACGACCGATATTTCTCGCTGCAGGCGACGTGTCCGTTGGGTTTCGACGACACGGTGCGGTTCGAGGTCGAGCAGAACATCTGCGACGAGGTCGGGCCGAACTCGACGTGTTTCGACCGTCCGTTGCGAATCGTCGAATCGGTGCTCGAGACGCACTACCTGGGACCGTTCGTCGCGTCGCAGCTCTTTTTCAAGTACCTGTCCGAACTGATCACGACCGTGCAGACGGGATCTCGGACGATCCCGTCGAAGCATCGCAGGACCGGTTCGGACTGCAGTTCGGAAATCGGTTCGGTATCGACGCATAACACGCTGCTCGCGATGGAAGCGGCGCCGAGGCGGAAACCGAAACGTCCGGTCGGCGGCGGCGGCGGCGCCTCCTCCGCCGACATGAACATCGACACGCGGCAGCTGTACGACCCGGACTCGTTGTGGCGACGGCGGAAACTCGGGCTCGAACTCGGCCGCGTGACCGAACTCGGACGGTTCGAGACGGCGATCGAGCCGCAGCCGGACAAGAGACACGAATCGAGGATCGGGAGGGTCGTCAGACGGCTCGTTCATTTCGACGGCGACAAAGCGAAGGAGGAGATGGCGTGGCAAATCGCCGAGATGATCGTCAAGGACGTGACGAGTCTGACGCTCGACGAGCCGTGTCCCGATTAGCGACCGCCGTCGTACGAACGGCGGGCCGGTGTTCGTTCGTACGTACCGACGACGGCGTGATATTTCGTGCTTCCGCGAGACTCGAGTTCTGACGCGAGGACGTCGGGTCCAGGCCGACAGACAGTACGTCGATGGATGCTCTCTCTCTCTCTATCTCTCTGTACGTTTCAAAGAAAACGGCCCTCGATAGTGTGATATTCATTCTTTAGCTCGGCGTCGTTAGATGTACGATTCTTCACGGACGTCGTTTTTTTATTTTCCCGACGTCCGTTTACGATTCGAACAGTTCCCGTTCTATTTATCAGTCGATCAAATTTAATCGCTTAAGTATTTATCGATGAAACGATTTCGTCGTTAATCGATCGAGTTTTATTAAAATATTCATATTCGGCCACGCGAATGCATTTCTACATTTGTTAATGGCGACGGCGGAGTCTGGCGAGTTTTCGCGTCCAATTACAAGCGAATTTCGATTCGTTCGAGCAAAAATCAAAACTGCGCGATCCCACTACAATAAATCTTGTCTGGCGTTTGAAATTCGTCGGGAATCGGTTCGATTCTCTCTCATCGATCAGAAATATTCTTATATGTTATACGATTAGATAGATAAGTATTATTGCAACGAACGTACAGCAGCGGTAGTAGCAAGTGAGAATTGATTGTGTGTTTCATTGAAATTTATTTATATTCGTTTTTTTTCTAATCGAAAAGAATGGGTTTTTTTATGTGCAAGGGGAAAATGTAGGCAGAGACGTTTAGAAAATTCCGCGTTTAGAGACAGAGTCCATTATTATTTATTTTGAAACTTGCGAATTTTCTTTCATACAAATGAATTTGCATTCATACATCACAATAGGGCGACAGTTCATTTATGTGAACGATCGGTAGATCGTTTTCAGAAAAGTAAATCGGACGTCCAACGTCGGCGTCCATCTCGTACCTCGAATCCCCTCGTTCGTAGTATTTAATCTTTTCGTGATGTTTTTCAAACACGAACCGCGTGCGGTTCCGAAGCCGTCGATGTTCGAAACAATCGAAATATAGCTCGCCGGGCGAACGGACGTTCTTGAACGACAGGACGTCGGCTCGTACGGTTCTTGCGGGCGACGCTGCTCATCGACCGACGACGATGGCTCTCTCTTCCCCTCTACCTTCTGTCGTTTTTAACACGTGTAATACTCTAGTCAATCGATACTTTAACCTAGCCTGTCTTTTTATCTTGTTAACATCGAGATCAAACGTTCTTAACAGTTGAAAGCGTTGGCGTTTTTTTTCCGTTGTTGTTGTTGTTTCGTTTACGCTTCCAGGTACGCACACAAGACATACATAACACATACACACACATACACATGTACATACATACAAACGATTCGATCGAGGAAGTTTTATCGAGCGGACGACGCGTTTCGACGCGCAGTCCGTCACCTTAGTGCCAGTGCTAGTTGAAAATCGGGCGGATCGGTCTGCAGACGACAGACGATCACCGCCCGGACTCGATACAATTAAGGAATTGCCTAATTTTTTATATACAGTAACGTAGCGTAAAGAGATAATTATTATTAATATTAATAACGATGACGAGTGTTGTACGAAAATGTAAATAAATAAAAAGTATATTCTTAGATAGATCGTGTTTATGTGTCGGACGAGAGAAGAGAACGGGCCGTCGCTGCTCGACCCGTTCGATTTTATCCCACGTTCCTGATTTTCCGAATCTTTCGTTCCTTTCATTTTTGCCGATATTGAAATAATAAATATACTCTATACCGAAAAGGAATTCTATACATCTTATAATACATTTTTATACCTCAAATTTTCATTAAATATGTAAATTTAAAATATAACTAATGTAATTAATAAAATCATGTACTGGATTGCTTTTTTTCTCCACTCTAATGTCAAATTTGCAAAATAATAATGTTTGAAAATATGATTCCTGTGGAAATCCTTGCGCCGTTTCTTCTCTACAGAGTGACATTACAAAGTGACAGAGGGGTACCAGCGACCCGTTTAATAAAACTTACAGTTTCTGTATTACAAGTTCTTTATTTAAAATTTCTATGGGATATTTGAAAAAACAAT
This sequence comes from Neoneuromus ignobilis, assembly GCA_029203775.1. Taxonomy (NCBI): domain Eukaryota; kingdom Metazoa; phylum Arthropoda; class Insecta; order Megaloptera; family Corydalidae; genus Neoneuromus; species Neoneuromus ignobilis. Next base: position 334,440 of record CP092090.1, on the reverse strand, counting down.
TTGTAATACAGGAACTGTAAGTTTTATGAAACGGGCCGTTGGTTTTTTAAATATTGCGTTATTATTATTGACAATCAAAAAGTGTACCCAATGTTCTAAATTTGAGTAATCGGTTTTTTGACTTTAAACACTGAATAAAAAAAAAACTAGACGCCTATCATAATTAACAATAATCTTGATTATCGATAAAGAGTATTTTTTATTATTACAATATTACACGGCACACATTTAATGCACATAGTCATTATTTGTGGAAGAGTCGCATTCAAGTGGCCAAAGAGCCGCGTTTTGTCGACCCCTGTAATAAGCGAATATCAAGGAAGAAATCGTTTATAAGTAAATTCGATCAAGATTTTACCAAAGACTACTTAACGAATCTCCCGCCTTTTTGAGAATTTCGTGATAAAAAAAATTCAACGTTCACGGGTTAGATGTTAGCCAAAAAGTGTAATTATAATAAAATGATAGGAGCGACATTATGATTCGGGGGTGCACGAGTACAATGAGAAAGTTTATACGCTGTTAACCGAATTATATATTAACATTATTAGATTGAAATCCCGGGAGGAAATGTGAAAGAACATGCACAATTATTAATAACGTTCCTATAGAGTACAGGAATTGTTTCTTAACAATGTACCTCGGCGCTTGAAAATACTTCTCCGATGTCGTTGAACATTTATGGAATAAAATGAACCGTCGAGTCAGGAAATGCGATGTGAAAAGTATGAAGCGATGAAAACGTGCGCTAATGGACGAATGGGTATAGAATTATATTAAAATTTACAAAAAAAAATACATGTAGGAATAATGAAAACTCGATTATTAGAAGTAATTGAAAATAAATGAGATGAGTTTTTGAAATTCAAAAATTATTGTTTGCAAACATTTCAACGGAATCGAATATAAATATATACGGAATCTTTCGGTGTAATGTAATTATATTACGAAAATCGATAAATCCATACTTTGTGACGATTATATATTTTTTTTGTATATTCATTAATATCGATATTTTCTTGTTGTACGGTGTGTTTGATTTCGAACATACGCCGATCGAAATTTTGACGTCAAACAGTAATGGCAACGGTTCGTTCTGTCAGTGGACCCGGGCCGATTAGTGCACGTGAACTCGGTATTTTATCGAATTGAACTTTTCCTTACGTTAGAAATAATTGTCACAGTGTATTCTATCATAATTCGAACTTTTGTGCAATAGTTTTTTCGTTTTCGATTATTTCACATAGTTTGAATTTCGGTCGTGACGTCACAATGCATTCGATGCATTTACATGTCCATAGATTCAACGATGGTATGTAATTATGTTTATATAATATATATTTTATTTATATGCTATACATATATATATATATATATATATATATATATATATATATATATATATATGTTTGTGTAAAAATGTTGATGATATTTTTTTGCTATAAAAACTTGACGTCTACGAGTAGTTAAATAATATTTTTCTCAATGTACAAGTACACAAGAGTGAATTGTAATACGAATCAAAATTGATTTATGCATTAGAAAAGTATTTGCTTTTGTTATATGGATGGCTCAAATGATAGTGAAATATATAATCTTCAGTCACGATTTACATTTTTTAATTTCATTTGGGCTATCCAGTATTTTCTTCTGTATGTTTTTCTTCGATGTAATAAAAAAAATCGCATAAATAAACTATCGGTTCAACACCGTAAGATATTGAAAAATTCTTATTGGCATCGAAAGGTGTATCGATTTATGAACAAGGAAAATTAACAATAAATAATTATTGAACATTTTTTTTCAATATTTTCTTGTGTCAGACTAGTACTTCATCTATGTGAAAGATTGTATCTTTTTTTTTTTTTAAAAAAAAACCTTTGTTCAAATGTTGCTACTTTATATCATTGGCAATTTTATAAATTGTACAGTTTAATTAATTCAAGCACTTGATTCTTTTTATAAAAAATAATTTTCTTTTATTCATTATTAATTATTTGTGAATTTTTGATTTAATTTTTATTATTATTTTCCGGTGTTTATTCTAAGAGTTTAAGTCAAAAAAAAAAACTTTTAGCCTTTAAAGTGAAGAAAGTATTTAAATAAGTTTAAGCTTCAAAATTTGATTTTCAATCTAAAATCATTATTATTGAATATAAGACTAGTAAAAAAGAATTTTCTCATAAATAAATGTACAATTTATCTCTTAAAATTTCAATAATTTTACTACAAAAACGTGCATTCTGTACGAATTATAAAGATATTCAAACTTTATATTTTGCTTGTTGTTTTGGGACTGTGGCTGATTCACTTTACACAAATGAATTTTAAACCCCAACACCACAATAATTCAAAGTGTTCAATAATCACTTATCGTTCACTTGTTATTTATAATTATATAATCTGATGCATTTCGATGGCAACGCCATCATCGTCAGAGGCTTTCTGTCAAAATCTAAACTAACTTTCTATATATACATATACTGATTTGTGTTTTGTGTTCTTATTCAATCCATCTACAACTGGGGGTTGAATTTTTCTTTTCATTTCGTCATCTGGTCTTATTTATTTATTGTTTTTACAACATGTTCTTTTTCATAGATTTGTGACTTTTTTTTGATGACCTGAATTGACTTATTTATTACTTGTGACGATATTCGAAAATTTTTAACGACTTGTGAGGTTTGTTCTAGATGAATTGAATATCTGCATGCGTTAATTTTGTCATTTAATTTTTTTTAAATTTTGTAATTTATATTTTTGTTTTTTTGAAACATGGTCCGGTATAATCGGAACTTCTCCGAGTTTACCAATTCGATCAGAACTCGAATGATTCAAGTACTTTTACTAATCCTGACATCGAAGATTACCGATACCCCCCCCCCCCCCGTAAAATGTCGGTCACAAACGACCTGCACGGTATTTAACATATTAACTAGATCATAGAATCAACCTGTTGAATTTTTTCATAATTTTTATTAATAAATCTTTTTATACATTCACGAACAATTAATTTATACTCGATATTAGACATTTTATACAAAATAATAATAACAACAACATGTTTGCATGTCGAGAACAACGATCGTTCCTTCAACACGTAAACAAAGAAATATATGGCACGTTTGTTATTTTGTCAGTTTGGAGAGCTTATCGAGGATTCTTCACTCGATAAGAATAATTGCAATTCATCGCAATCACAATCGATAAACGATTCGATTCAATTGTGTTCGAGAGGAAAAAATCGAACGACATTGATCGATCGTCGGCGTTACAAAAAAATCCATCCACTTCGAATGAATTTGTTTTAATCTCGTCAATTGTCTAGTTGTTCGGAATGGATGTTTTCGAATAGAGATAACATTCCATAAATAGGTTTCTGTTATTATCGTAACGGAACAATTTCTTCAAACATATACACACTCGAGATAAATATTGTACAATACGAGTGTAGTGACGTTTTTCTGCACCGGATTAATGTTCTGAGAGTGAAACAAGTATAAACGTTACTAATGTCGATGGATTAACTCTTTAACCGTTATGTTACTACCAGAAATTTTCCACAATGATTACTGCCCGGGGTACACGTGTACCCCATTACAAAATGTCATTATTACGGCCCTAAATTCGTCTATTATATAAATACGGTGGATTTGTGATGCGGAAAACTTCTATCCTCTCGCTGGTCAAATTTATACTGAACGATCAGCATCGGGTAGAGAAAAAAAAATTAGGAGAGCGACTTGTAAAAGAGTCGGTGGCTCCGTTCAAAGGATCAGGTCGAAATATTCACATGGATGATTTTTTTTCAACTCTCCCGTAAGCACGACATTTACTATCATGAAAGTTGACAGTCGTTGGGACATTGGAACGTATTAAAAAATATATTCCTGTAGAAATGATACAGACAAAATGTCGAAGAATAAATTTTTCATGATTTGGCTATAAGGACAACGTGACAATATGTTCATATGTGCCAAAAAATAAAACCGTCGTAGTTTTGTCATCGATGCATCACGACGACGCAATGACTGGACCGAAAAATAAACCCGACATAATCCATTTTTATAACAAAACAAAATCTGGTGTTGATATTATGGACAAATTAGTAGGACTCTATAATGTGAGAAGGCGTACAAACAGGTGGCCACTTGCATTGTTCTTCAATATCGTTGATATTGCAGCTGTTGCAGCATGTATTATTTATTTCGAAAATAACTGTACGCTCGAGAAAAAGACAAATCAGCGCCGAGTATTTTCGAGACAATTAGGAGAAGAGCTTTGTCTTCCAATCGTTCAAGATCGTTCAAGACAAGACCATCCGAAAAATGACATTTTTCGGCTTATTATTATTATTATTATTTTGAAAATACAATAAAGTGCTATAATTAAATCGTAGTATTTACTTATTTTTGTACTTATTTAATTTATTCCTGCCTTTTACAAAATACCTATGTGTACACGTGTACCCGGGTAGTAATTAGAGGGGTATATCAATTAAATGTCATTTGAATTAATATTCTTTTAATAAAAGAAAATTATAAATACCTAAATCTTTTCGAAATTTCTCAAATAATGGGGATCTGACTGGGCAAAACGAATGATCCTTCCCATAGAGATTTATCGGCTTCGACGCAAAGACGAAAATGGGTACGTGTGTACCCGGGTAGTAACAAAACGATTAAACACATGAAATGAACACACGTTATTCGGAACAACAGTACATGTGTTAGCAATTAGGAATTGTCTGTTGCATAGAAATAGTTTTCAATCTCTTTGATATATAAAAAAAAAATGAAATATATTTCATTTTTAAACTAATGCTTTTTCTTTTTCAAAAATAGCCAATCAACTAAAATTACTTCTAATGTCGAATTGAAGTACGATTTTCTATTATTTACTTGTTTTAACTCTATCTGATTTCCATCTATTCTCAAACTACAAAAAGTCATCGATAGCAAACGATTTTCGTCAAATAATGATTTGGAATCGGCAGTAAACTTTTGAAGACTTTGAGGAATCAGACTTTTGAAATGGAATAAAAGCACTAGAACATCTCTGGATAAGTTGTGTCGAAATTTAAAGTGATTATATTGAGAAATAAAAGTCATTCCAGAAAGAAAAATATATTCGAATAACCCTTGCGTATGAATTTACGATTCGTTGAATATTCGTTTGAACGGGTTTTTTTTTTTTAAAAAAAAAGTGGATTGATTCTTTCTGTTTGATGTCGTTACACGTTACACGGACGAATATCCGTTGATGCTGTTCCTCGGAACGCTCTGCAGAAGAGGTAATTCTTCGGACACGATTATCGCCGGCGACGTCTTCGGCGAACCGCTGCTCGAATCGTGTTCGTCGGCGAACGTGCGTTTCCACGGCAAGACGATCGTCTCGGACCCGGCTCCCCATCGTCTGTACACGATGCTATTGAACAGCGCCTGTAACGGATTCGTCACGGCCATCACGTACCAAACGCTGACGATCACGCGCACCGGTAGTCGGAACCACAACGTCCACAGCAGAATGCCGTTGATGAGGTTCGGTATCCAGCACAGGTAGAACGCGGCGTTGATCAGCGAGAACTTGACGCGTATCGTGTCGACGATGCTTCGTTCGCGCCGTGTCACTTGGCCGAGACTGTGGTGCACGATGTGCTCCATGTCGCCGGACGATGACACGTACAGGATCGGATTGGCGATCATTATGACCGTGATCGGGACGTACGTCGCCAGGTAGTTGGGCAGGACGCGCGTCAACGCCATCGACAACGATTGATAGCTGTGGCAGCTGGACCAAAAAAAGAAAAAGAAACATGTACGACGACGACGACGACACCGCGCGACATCGTCCCTTACTTGGCGTCCGGTATGTAAAGCAAGGATAATCCCGTGAACGTGAGTATCGCGGGCAAAATCCACGCGGCAAAATGATACATTTTCGGATGACCCGGTCTCTCTTTTAGCACGAAACGCATGTCGATCGCGTAGCACAACGTCCATATCCACGTGGCCATGTAAAAGTATTGAATCCACGCCTGGAATCGATATTTCGAGATTGAACTTCGTACAGGTGAAGTCAATGTGGAACTTACCGATGTGACTGCACAGAAAATGACCGAAGACGAATCGGCATTCTTTGGCATCGCTCCCTCATTGTTCATCCATAACACTGATCTGATGAAAATTCCTGAAAATGGCTATTGAATTATTTTATAAATACGAGTGTACAAAAGTATTGCAAAAATGACTGGTTTAGATTTTTCTACGTATATTTGTTAATTGTTCTTTTATAGTCGAATAATAAAAACATTAGGAAATCGTTATGGAATTAATTTAATTTGGATATATATATATATATATATATATATATATATATATATAGAGAGAGAGAGAGAGAGAGAGAGAGAGAGAGAGAAATTATCGTAATTTTCAACAAACAAATCAATAATTGCATCTTTAATCGAGTGATAACGTTATTGGGCTTTTTCACACTAATCAACATGCATACAATATTCACGGACCATTACCACTCGTCTCACACGCTCCTACCCGAAAAAATAATTCTAATTTTTTTAAGTGGCGGAATTTGGCGATAAGAGGGTGTGAGACGAGCGGTAATGGGCGTGAATACCCCCATTGGCTCATAAAAAAAATCTTGAAATTATTCACGAACTATTATTATACACATGAGAAATTAATAAAAATGAAATAGTGTCAATTAGGGAGAAATTCGGTTATTTCTCCAACGTTTAAAAAGAAAAGTGTTCGATCGATTCATCCTACCTTTTCTCAGTTATAATAGTGAAATATGAATCTTAAATGTAAGAATAATTCAACGGCTTCGAAAAACACAAAGAAATATATTGGAATATTTTTTTTTAGATATGGTCTTGTTCGTCTTCTAGTGTCGAGAGCGCATTTTCTTGGCCGTGTCTGGGGATATTAAATTATCCCGTTTGCCGCCATATATCTTTTTTTCTAGGACATCTTGCTTAGTGTTTGGGCTTCTGATTGTGATCTGGGAAAAATTTCAAAAAACTCAGATATCTATCTTTAAAAGTGGAGGTGAAAAAGGATATTGGAAATACACTTAGATATAAAAAGAGAACCGAATGGATCGGAATGAAAATGGATGTTATGAAAAAAGTTAGAAATTTTAAATAGAAATTGACTGGTTAAATAGTGAAAAAAGATAATCACCGATGGATAAGTGACGTTATCGATTAGGAATTTAGATATATAAAAAAAAGGTATAAAAAACTCTCCGAAATTATCTACAAAAGAAAGGCATCGAACCATTTAAACTGAAAGTTTCGAGAGAGGGATTTTCATTCATCGATGTTTAGAAAAAAAGCAGATGAAATCACTTTCATATTCGGTTAAGAATAATAAACTTTACAAAAAAAAAAAACGTTTACTTTTTTATTTAAGAAGCAAAACATGAATACTGTTTTTTTATTATTATATAAATTTCTATTGTTATAATTAAAAAATATTTTGAATCAAAACAAATAATTTATCTTCCACACGAATGAATTACCATCCTCAACATCATGAGATATTCGAAAGATGTCAGATAATTACTTCTCATTCACCTTGTTTGTTTATAATAACAGTAGATTAATGCGCATTTCGATGACGACGCCATCATCTTCAGAACGTGTGTTATGAAATGTAGACTAAATATTCAAAAGTCGAACAGATCAAAGCAAATGTATCGGTGCGAAGTTTATTTCAATATAACAAATTGTACAGGGTCATCCAAATTTGTGTTTTATTAAAAAGAAACAAAAGAAACTATACGCATGTTTCTTTTTAATAAAACACAAATCTAGGCGTCACATTTGGATGACTCTATAGTTATAACTTCTAAGTATTTAGATTACCTGTACAGATATTTACGTCTTTATAAAGGAAAAAAAGTCTAATAAATAGTAATTGCACGAATGGAGATAAAGACGATAGAAATGTGATTAGGTCGTTCAAGGAAAAAAGTTTCAAAAACCTCGATTAAAACCACTTATGTATACTATTTTTTGTGTATTTTCTTATCTTTGTTCAATGCGTCTTCAACTAGTGGTCGACTCTCTTTTTTCCATTAGGTATTATATATACATACGATGCGTATCTAAAACAATTTGTCATTTTTATGCGAAGAGATGTTATTTATTGTTTGTATTTTTTTCACAACATGGTTCGTGTATTGGATTCGTATCCCTTGGAAAAAAGAATAGTAAATAGTTTATTTGTTGACGTTTTTAGTAGAGGGGGAGGGAAAAACTAAAAAATATGATACTTTAGAAGATACAATGTATGTTCACCAAATGAATTATCACCCCTAATATTATAATACATATGTATGTTATAAAGTGTTCAATAATCACAATATCCGTATATTTCGAACAAGTCTGTCTGTATGTAATCTCTCTCTTTCTCTCTCTTTCCCTCTATGTATATGTGTGATGTTTCGGTGTTCGTTTACCTAAGGAAGCCATCAAATCGGCTACGGCAAGCCATACAATTATCTGTCTTCCGCGTACGGCCGAAAACGACAACCATCTGTGCGAGTGCGTCACCTGCCTCCTCGGCAATATCTGTCGAAATTGAACGAAATTGATTTTTTTACAAAGCACGGTCGAAATTTTTTTCGTCTTACGGTTAATAATTTCAAACGTTGACATAAATCGTTTGTTTATGACCGTACAGAGAAACGAACAGAAAATCATTTCTTCGGTTTAGGAAGATCCGGTTAGGTATCGATACAGATATACATATATATGTAAGTACGTACCTGGTAAATCGCGCCGACGAGTCCGAGTGTCGATGACGCGATGCAAACGGAGTTGTAGGCACTCGTGTTGAATTCCTCCATGATCGAGATCGCCATCGGCGAATCGTTCACGTGGTGACAGCAAAACGTCTGTATTGTCGGATCGGCCATGTCGGTCGTGTGGGTCACGCGCGTCGCGACGACCACGTCATCGTCGATACCGTCGCGGCGGACGGGCGAAAACTAGATTCACTCGACGTCCTCGAACGGACGACACGACCTGTTAAAATTCAAACTCGTTGTAGTACGATCGAACACGTCGATCAGCCGACGATGATACGTTTAGAGTTCGAATCTTGTAACTTAATCATCGATAACAATGAAGAATGCTATTATTGTGTTTCGATGCTGGCAGTAAATACAGTCGAACACGCGTGAAATTTATAAAGATATTCAACAATCACTGATCGACAGTTTTATATCTCAACAGCATTGCGATGATCATTTCGCCATCGTCGCAACATCGTTTGCTGTAAAATACAATGAATTTGATTCGTGTAAAAAGTTTCAAAATTTTCATCGAAAAATGTCAAATTGCCTCATACGACCTAGTTTTTCTAATCGTCGGATGTCATTCATTCATTAGGTAAACTAACAAAGATCAAAAT
>CP092090.1:187500-320000 GCA_029203775.1 Neoneuromus ignobilis | reverse complement strand
GTGTAATTTGGTAACACGCAAAAAATTAAAAAATAGGAATAAAGAAAATCGAACTGAAGTTATTTTAAATTTGGAAAATTTTCTTTTTTAAATATCGACGATTTTTTGTATGTTTTTTTTACATTTTTTGCCAAGCATACATATAATACATTGTTTGAATTCAATGTCAATATATTTTTAATAAATAATATTTTTTTATTTTTAGTTATTAAAAGTTTTTTTTTTTTAGTTCTAAAAGTAATTTTTCTGTAATTAACACTAGATTTACGGAGCGGGTCAATTTGACTCATTTGAGATTTTGTTGCTATATATATGTAGAAAACTTAAATATTATTTTTTAAAAACATATGTTGGTTTTTAATTACATAATGACACATATGCAAATATGTAATATATTTTTTTTTGCATATATGTCATTAGGTAATTAAAAACCAACATATGTTTTTAAAAAATAATATTTAAGTTTTCTACATATATATAGCAACAAAATCTCAAATGAGTCAAATTGACCCGCTCCGTAAATCTAGTGTTAAACATCGACGATTTGTTGTGTTTTTTTTTATATTTTTTGCTAAGCATATGTATAATACATTTTTTGAAATCAATGTCAATATATTTTTAATAAATAATATTTTTTCATTTTTAGTTATTAAAAGTAATTTTCTGTAATTAAAAACCGTGTCTTGTTACGTTTTAATTCTTGTTTATGAACCTCATCTATGTTGTTAGTCGATTTTATACAATACAACACTATATATTTCGAAATTTTTTTGTGTTTTTTTTTATTGTTACTTTTATACATTTTTTATATATAATAATGTATATATATATATTTATAATTTTTGTCATAAATATTTATAGATTTTATCAAACTCGGTTAAAATAATATATACACACACACGTGCGCGCGCACCAAAAAATCTTGACTGTACCATTACCATATAAATGTGTGCATATACGCCGTGTAGAAAATTCCATAAAAAATATACGAATCATAGAGATACTACATTAAACATATAAATAACTGTGAAGTGGCTTGAAGTTTGCATTCGGTTATGCCGATCGTTATCGATGCGGTTAAAATAATAAACATATTGTTATATTTTTCATGCGACGTGCAAACAAGATCGCTCCGTTTTGCACGTACACGTTGACCGCGTATCAACGATCGATGCGTTCTGCAGGCGAAATCGTAGATCGGATAGAAGGACCGTACGTAGAACACCGGAGAATCACTGTTTGTGTGCGGGCCCGTGTGAAAATTCTCGACGATCGTCGTTAGTGTAGCGGCGGGTTCGGTCGTCGACGACTACGTGCTCAGGATACGTTTGATTGTTGCAAAAGCGATGATGCAGACCAGCGTGTTGAATAAAGCTGATTGTTGAAGCGAAGCGGTGCTCGGAGAAGGCGGCGTGTTCGACATCGACGCAACCGCGCCTTGCAATTCTGCAATTCGAATAGAAAAAACACACTCGTCAGAAATACATTCATCTGTTATGGAATACGAACGCGAGATTTTAACGATATAAACGAGGTTTTAGGGCGAGACTACGTGGAGAAAAAAAGAAACAACAATGACGACGACAGAACCGGAGATCGTTTATTATATAGCATGCACATATTGGGCCTGTTCACATTAGTCGACATTCATACAGCATTCACGCCCATTACCGCTCGTCTCATACCCTCTTATCGACAAACTCCTCCACGTAAAAAAAAACTAGTTTTCGGGTAAGAGCGTGTGAAACGAGTGGTAATGGGCCGTGAATACTGTATGCATGTTGACTAGTGTACAAAAGCCAATTTAAAAGCTTTTGTATTCTATGTCATTAAATATTCGGCTGTTGTAAATATATGAAAAAACGGATTTGGAAATGTAGTAAAGTCGGTTGGAATTTTCATTTTAAGGATCGTAGACAGGAAGAACGGATTGTGTTTGATATCAATCATTTCTATTCTTGATTTCAGTTCAAGCGGATAGTAAGAAAGATCGAAAAAATATGGAAATTAGTCAGAAACATACATATTTTCTTTTCAAGTTGAAACCTGGATTTAAATAATCAAGGATATTGATGGAGCATTTGAAGATGATACGCCGAATAAATAAACTATCGTACATGATAATGGTTCAAACATTTTTATCAGGAAATAAAGATTCTGAAAGTGGCCGCTGACAACGATGGACTAATAAACCAGCCGAGTTCAATCTATAAAGAATATTACAGAGAAACTAGGCATGCACTACTGCTTAAGCACTTGTAAAAATCAAGATATGAGTTTTCTATTATCAATTTCATTTTACAATATCTAAATGGATATTTCGATTTCTATTTTCATTTCTAATGAAAATGAAAAATTTCCGGACGGTCAGTCGACATTGAACCCCGAATTATGAATAATCCACCACCGATATTTTTAAGCAAAGATCTTTCAGACACGCTTGTTCAGTGGACTTTTTCGAAACTTTGACAGGACATAAAAATAGACCTAAAAGTATTGAATTCAGTCTCGTTAGTAAACAATAAACGTTTTAAAAAAAATCACAATTTTTATTTCGATGGAAATTTACAAAATGTAATCGTTTAATTCGATTTTCCATACTAATAGATTTTTTTCTTACGACTCATGTTTTTCATAATTCTTCGATGATTTTCGTATAAATTTTAGTTTCCTAAATTTCGATGCTCTCAGTGTCGAATTTTTTTAATTCCTTATACTATGCAGTGCTCATCTCTCTCTTTGAGCACTTCTCAAACTCTCTTTTTTCTTATTGTCAAATTATTTTCTAGCTTTAAACATTTTTATGATGTTATACATAACTGAATACTTTTTGATAACAGTATCGATTTACTGTTTTGAAAATATTTAATTATAATTTTTCGTTGAACCATCTGCCCACATTTGTAAATAATTCATTTTAAAATAGTATTAAGGAAGGAAAATCAGTGAATTTCCCAGTTATTATTCAATAGTACTGCTCGGTTAGATAGTGGGAAAAGTTGAAATTTACGAACGTGTCTCGGTTTCACTACAACGTTAATTATTTCATCTAGTGTTACGAACTTTTTACATTTTTATCTCTTGTAATTAAAAAATACATAAATTAGCTAACTGAAAATTCCATACATCAATTTATTTTGCGATTGAAATTTCTGTTTTAAGTGCTTTGGTTTCACTTTAAGCTACTGTATATATATATATGTATGTATACATAAGTAGATAAAATCTGAATTGTTTAAAAAATACGAATGATAAGTGACTGTTTGAAATTCGAAACCGAAATGTTGTGCTGATAAAAATAAAAAAAAATGATTGAAGCACTAAAAAATTTATTTAATAAATCATACATACATAATAAATTCTTTATAAAAATATATTTCAATACACATATATGCTTATATGTATATATGTTAAAATATGTCTATGCACACACACACATATTTATATGTATGTGTGCGTAATATATTAATACTTGATATAAAATGCATCGATTGATATCAACAGATATATTAGAATGCGGCAAAACTACAAACACTAAATCTAAATCTAACGATATAAACAAGAGAAAAAAAAACGATATATACGTGCACTCGTAAACAATAAATTCAAACAAATCATTTTTGGCAACGTTTCGGTGGGTTCTGTTCGGAACGTACGAGAGCGTTCCTCCTTTTTCATTTTCATACCGAACATACACACATACATACATATATAGCCGTTCATACAAACGCATACGCACGCACGCACACATCGACGACGGCGTCCTGCATCGAACACGCGTCACACTTGGAGTATGTCGAAGAGCGGTCCGAGGTACGTCGAGTGGGCGAACACGCGCAATGTTTTCGTATCCAGTTTCGTCAGTTGTTTGAACGACTGCTTCATCTTATCTGCAAACACAGAACCGACACAACGGTTCGTTAATGATTCGTACGTGCGGGCGGGCGGGCGGACATGCCGATCGGAACACGCGCCGGCACAAAAACATCATCCCCGTGTGAAATGGACACATTAACTCCAGGTTATGTACAACGAACGGATTACGCGGTGGTCCGCCCGACACATGCATTATAGACGGGTTCGCCCATGCACGCGAACACGCATTCGTCGTGCACATTCGATTCCGGACAGGAGAAAAAGACGAGACGACGAGATGGACGAACGTGCGTACAGGTACCGACACACGAAATGACCGACAGTGGTCATTTCAAAACATCCATCCATCCGTCCATCAAAAATCCTAATCTCACGCGATTGAAATCCGAATTTTTTTAGATCCTTTATTGAAATTTAAAATTTTGTTTTGTAAAATATTTTTATCGTTCACGGTAACGATCTACAACGAATTTATTCACGAGCAGAAAAGTTCGGCGAAATAATTACTTTATCCGCAAATAAATACGTAACATTTTAAAATTTATAATTTTGTTGATATTTTATCTAGTATTGGATAATTCAAATGCCACATGCAAGAATATATACATTTTATATACATATCAAATATATATATATATATATATATATATATATATTGATGATTATTTTCGGAAAACATTCTTTTTATTTTTTGATGTGAAACTTCTTCAACGGCGTTGAAGTAAATTTTTTTTACATTATACTGTATAGTCGATTTACTTCTTCCGATTAATTTACCTATTTCGTATTAAAATTTCCTTCCATTATTAATTTAAACGTTAATTCTCTTTCTTTCACTATTGTTTCTAATCTTTTACATATCCCAAACTTGCAAATAAATGTTTGACGATAAAACAGATCGAAATAATTATACAAAATATATTATATGTACATGTTGTATATAAAAATGCTATTGAATTAAAGATTCCATTCTCCACCCCATTCTTATATCATATATAATATCGTTTTATAACGATTACATGGACGAGAAATCGCATTAAGAAATTTAATGATGCGAGTGAATAAATTTATGAAACCGATTTTGAACTTTTTTATAATAAAAGATTTATATTTGAAAAATAAACCGTTTGATTTATGGACAAGTTTTAATTTTTAATAAGCATATTTTTATAGTTGACCGATTGTGTAGTGATTAGTATTACCGCTTGTTATGTGGGAGTGGTGTGTTCAATCTATCTACAATCAAAGATCATACATATAGGATAGACAATTTTTTTTTCAGTTACAGTGAAAGTAATCTGTCTAAGAGAATAAATCCCGATTAAAGAAAACCTCATCAATTCACTTGATCAGTATGATCAGATATCAGCGAATGGGATAATATTCGACAAGATTTTCACCCGACAACGGGTTGATGTAAATTAACCCTTATCGGTCGTATGTCACCTCTGACGTGACATTACAACTTTGCTCTATCAGTCGTATTTCACGTGCAAGGTGACAAGACTGAACGATTAACAACGTCCTTATTGCTGAATATATATATATATATATATATATATATATAACCATTCCTTCATGTAGGAAAATATTTCAAAAATACCACATATTGAAAAAATATAAATAGCATTTAAGCTTGAAAATTACACGTTTTATAAAATGTAAACATTTAAAGTGTAAATAAAAAAAAAATTTTTATGCACAAAACTATCTTTTTGTATCAAGTAACCTTAGATACTCTTCTTTTACAATAAGCACTCAAATATATCTTCGACCTAGCGGAAAGTTAAGTACAAAATGCTAACGTCCGATAAGGGTTAATATTATATATACATACATTTATATACATATATATTTCTACGTATGTAAAATATGTTTATTGAAGCTTTAAATTGTTCTACGCTTAAATCATATGGAATCATTCTCAGTGTACAAAAATAACTCGACAGATATATAATATAATATTGAAACGACCTTCAGTTCACACGCACACATTATTTCTATTTAAAAAAAAAATTAAAAATGTTCGTATATGCCGCAATGGTGTCTGATGTAGGAACAATTATTAATGCGTTGAGAATCGAATGAAACCATACACCGATGGTCGTACATTATAATTAGTCGTGTCACGAACAATTTAGCATTTTTAGTATCAGGGTGTGTGTGTGTGTGTGTATGCCTGTCCTGATATGACACGACTGGCTTTTACAAAGAAAAAAAATCACGTACGATAAAAAACATGTCCGGGACCAAATAAAAAAAATACGTGTACAATTTCGGAATCGGTTCAATTCCGTTGCACTCGTCAGTGACCGGAACTGTTTTTTTCTAAATGAATCGAAGCGTGTACTGTACCATAAGAAACAGCCGTCGAGTCGAAAACGATACAATCGGGTGGCTTAGACGCCGAGCGCGGCGACTTGCGTCCGCTTGCGTCTGAACATGAATTCATCCCGACATATCCGTTCGTGGTCTCTGGCTTGTCCTGGCGGACATTCCGGCTCGTTCACCGGCGGATCGATCATGACTCTCGGCTCGAGCGCCGGCGGATTCGGTCGAACGTTCGTCTCGGCGGGACACGGGAACAGCGAAAAGTACTTCACGCACTTGTTTTGAATCGGACCGAGCTCATTGCGAACGAGCACGTTCCTGCAGCACTTGTACGCGTCGGCCGACGGAGCGTACAGGACGACGAGCGCGCACAGCACCAGGTACGCAGAGATCGGCGGCATTCTGATTTCCTATCGAATTATTTATTTTCCGTACGTGCGGAACGATTCGATTGACCGCCGAGTGCTATCGACACGCACGACGTTGTGTGCGACGGTTCGTCCGACTGTTGAGAAAAATCGTGGTTCGAACGAAACTCTGAACGGACGTCCTGGACGAAAACCGCATCTTATCGCCGCGCGAAAAGTGCTCCGCAGTGCGTTTTTATCGACGAACCGTCGGTCGTTCGGCTTGCACGCGCTCGTTTCCTGGATTTAAACGATTGGGCGATTTCTCTAGTACGCGTAACGAGATTCGATATTTGTACGCATGTTTTTTTTTAACTGATTAGCGCGGAAATAGGACGATGCCAAGGTCATGCATCGAATACCACATTTCTTCACATAATATATATATATATATATATATATATATATATATATATAAGTACATATACACACACGTACATGTAAACGATAAAGATAATTGTAACGGAAACGAAACGATGTTTTTTAAGTCAGTAAAATAAAAGGATATATGGCAGATTACTCATTCGAAATTAGGCGACATCTGCTCGTAACAGCGTTAAACGTATCTTTTTTTAATATATATTTATATTACACGTACATCGGTCACTTCAATGAACGTTTTTGTTTACGATAAATAAAATAAGTTTTTTTCTAAACGCAATTACAGCGTTTGAATTCGTTCCTAGAACAATTCCTTACATAAGACACAAGGTCGAAATATATTCATTACTGCAAGTATAAATATATATGTATATAGTCAATTAAAAATATCTACGTACATAGAATTCACTTTTGGTCAAGGTCTAACTTAATTGTTATATAATTAACTATTTTAGAGTTTTTTCGAATGTACAAAAAGAATACAAAGTACCAAACAAAACCACTGAATCCAATTGTGGATGTCTTGACATGCGTGTTTTACACATCGTTATGTTCTTACATTCACATGCGGATTGTATAATTTTCAAATTGCATACATAGGACCTATTCACATTACTCAACATGCATACAGTATTCACGGCCCCCGTTACCATTCGTCTCACACGCTCTTATCCGAAAACTATTTTTTTAGGTGGGGGAGTTTAGGTAATGGGCGTGAATACTGTATGCATGCTGACTAGTGTGCAAAATCCCATACGACACAATAATCTATTTCATGGACAATTGTTGAACTACAATAGGGCGAAAAGTTTAAATTTTGAGAAACGGTCATTTTATTAAGAACTATTAGTGACTCATTCCGCTATCGAATTTTAATAAAAAATGTACTAAAAATATTCAACGAGAGTTGTAATCGAATCGTGGAAAATTCTAAGAAAGAAATATCAATAAAAACTTTTATGAGACAAAAATAAAACATCGATGGAAATTTGAACGATCGCATTCGTCGATTCGTGCACGATTGACAATTTTAAGTCAACAAGAACGGTTATTTCTAAACTTTCGAAAATACTCACAGACTGCCAAAAAAAAAAAAAATTAAAAGACATTGAACACGATCCTGAAATAATAGTGACGGAAATCTACAAATTCATTCAGAATATAAAAATATTTTTTCGACTGACCGACTGTACATATTCAAAATTATAATCTCAACGAAGATGAAGATCAAATAAATGTTTAAAATCCCATGCCTATTCTCTACATTCATAAAAATATCCACAAGTAAAGCAGATTTCGAGTTTTTTTCAAGCATTAACTAACTACGAAAACTAAAGAGAAAAAAGCAAACGAAACGAATGTCACGATTTCATAATAAAACAGAACGTTCCAAACGAGACTGCAAAATTCAAACATATATTATTCGCTCGTTTGGTATTTCCTTACTAGCTTTCAGTCTCGTTTGGGTCGCTCTATAGAAATGTTCGCATGCGATTTAGTAGCTTTACAACTACACAGATTCGTAATCGAACGAACGTGCTAATCCACCATTCAAGATAGATCGTATTGAAAATAGGGAAAGAGAGTATTAAAGCAGACATGCAAGAATACGTATGTATGTTCGTGCGAATTTTTATATTAACCGGCTGGAAGGTGCTTCGTAATGTTCGGCGGCGCGTTCGGCGGCGGTATCAGCTTCACCATGAACAGTTCGGTGTCGAACGGTATATTCGGATACGGGTATCCGTAGGCCGGAAGGTACGGGTACACGTCGGCCGGGTACGGATACATGTGCGGCGGCAGGGGGACGCACATCGACTTCCAATCGATGTCAACGGACGGCCGGTGCCCGTCGTCGAATCTCGTGCTCGCCGTGACCGTTCCTTCCGTCACGTACGTCATCGCCGGCGTACTCTCCGAGTCGTTTTGATGGACGCGGTGCTCCGAAACAAACGCGGGCACGACCGACGCACCGTCGTTCGTACTGTTCGTCGCGATCGTACTGTTCGTCGCGTTCGTACTTTCGTTAGCGCCGCCACGTCCGTGTATCAGAGCCATCGTCGTCGCATTGCAGAACGAATATCTGGTCTTGTAGAACGGATGCGAGGCCGGTACGTGCGGATACATGGACGGGTTTATCGGCACGCAAGGCAGTATCGCCTCTTCGGTCGCGGTCACGTTCGCCGTCACGTTCGCCGTCGGGATCGTCGGCTGAACCGTCGGCGCCGACGTCGTAGCGTTCGTGCTGTTTTTGAACACCGCGTCCATCGTGCTCGTTTTACATAGCGAATATCCGGGCGGCAGATACGGAGGCGGGAACAGGTACCCGAACGGATAGTACGGATTTCCGACTTTCGGGAAATAGGTCATGGCCGATAACGGCTGGAACGGATTCAGATGGGGCGGCGGCACGTGACACGAGAACGTCTCGTTCGTAAGATTCTTGACGAACACTCCGTTCGCGAAGCTCGCATTCGCAATAGTTCCGCCGCTCGTGCTGGTCGAATTCTCGAGTATCTGCTGCAGGACGGTCGAGTTGCAGAATCCGTACACTTTCGAGTACACTCTCGTGTCGGTGAATTTCTTGTACGAGACGCGTCTCAACGACGGCTTGGGGATCGAGATGTTCCCTCTGCACGTGTACGACGTCTCCACACGTTCGTCGCCGTTCGGCAAGTACACGACGCTCTCGATTTTCTTGATCGGGTTGCACGGCATCGTTTCGGTCGCGTTGGCCGGTAAAATTATCGTCGCGTTGAACGGACTCGCCGTCTTGCATTCCATGCTGACGTGCTTGAATCGCGACGAGTCCAGATCGCTGAACGTGCAGACGGATCCCGGCGGAACGACCAGATACATTTCTCCGGGAACGAGGTTCGCGTTTGCGGCCATAGGAGAGTAACGATTCTTGACGTGGTGATCCGGATCCGTTATCGTTTTTCCGCTATAGACCTTATAGTCGTTTCTGTTTTTCGCGAGTTCCCACAGAGCTAGACCGGCGAAGACGGTTCCGACCGTCGCCGCCGGACTGTCGAAGAAGCTCTTCTTCTCTTTTTGTTGCATGCCGAAACCGAACGAGCCCGCGCCGTATCCGGATCCGTAGCCGGAATACGGCGGCATGAACGGCGGGAATTGCGGATTCGCGTACGGGTAGCCGCCGGGCGGCGGTGCCATCGAATAACCGGGATTTCCTTGAAACGCGTACGATCCCGGATATGCGGTCATCATTCCGGGATACGACGGATACGTTCCGGGCGGCACGGCGCCCTGCACGCCTCCTACTCGCACGGGCGGCGGAAGAGTCGTCGTCGTCGTGAACCATCGTCTTTTAGTCGTCGTGAACCACGGTCGTTTGGTCGTCGTGAACCACGGTCGTCTGGTCGTCGAGTAGTACGGCCTGTGAGTGGTTCTGTACGATACGGTCGGCGCGGGCACCGACGCGTATCTGATCGTCGTCACCGGTTTATTCGCGTAAATCGGACTGACGGCCGGATAGAACACTTGCGCCGGCTTTGTCGGATTCATATTCCATCCGTACGGTTTCGCCGTCGTGTGCGGAACGTTCCAGCCGATGTTGCTCGAGGTCGGCGTGTGCGACGGAGCGTTCGCGACTTGCCAGCCGTAGTTTTTCGAATGGCTCGGTTCGGATATCGGCGCCGAAGGCTTAGGCCTCGTGTACGTCGAGTGAATGGACGGCGGTTTGTGCGGATTGTGCATGGTGTGAGAGGTGTGAGAGGTGTGAGAGATGCGAGGGGTGTGAGGGGTGTGATAGGTGTGATGGGTGTGAGAGGTGTGAGAGGTGTGTGAACTTTGTGGTCTGCTCGAAGTCCTCGAACATATCACTGGATCGACGCAGACGAACAGAGCAAGACAAACGACCACTAGATGGATATTCATTGTGAACTCGCGGCGGAATCGGAACCGACGTTCGTAATAGTTTATATCATTCCGTCGAAACGTGCGTTTTTCGACGTCGTCCAGGAGACGACTATGGAGGGGAAAAAATCAGTGCGCTCGAACGACGGACGAAATTAAATCCCGTGAAAATTACACAACGTAACGGAGATGTCAACGGACGAACGAACGAACATAAAAAAAAACAAACAGGAATCGAAGCGGGACGATCGGCTAAATCGCGACCGCACCGTACAAACGATACACAAAGACTGATTCTGCGAGCCGAATTCTTTCCGTCCGAATGCGCAACAGATAGTTGGCACCAGGTCAAATACACACGGTCGTCGCGAATACGTATAGGCGCATGTGTGTTCGTATTGGTGCTAGTGCACGTGTGCGTGCTCTCCACGACTTGTTTTTGTGCCGATTTGGACGTCATAGCTATTCGCTCGATTATTAACGAGCGGTGATGTTTTACTTCGCATGTATGTGTGTGTGTTATTAACTGCGAGCATCACTTGTTGTGATCTTTTTTTATCAGTCGTATCAAGTTCACAGAGTACGTTCGATTTGTTCGCACCTTTTTTTTTATTTTCGAAATGTGCTTTTATGCACGAGCTGTTATTAAGTCAAAGTAACGAATATGAGACGTTTTTTTTCAATGCCGTTAAAATACAAACGGATATTTAGAAATTGTCTCGATGAAGCGTTTAATTATCCTCGATCGACATCATGCATATATATATATATTCATCGACGACGTTCGTCGAATGAAAAACGAAAATATTAAACGCTCGTCGTTTACTTAATACGTTAATTGTCACTGGCGACGCGAAGGCCATCGGCGGCCGGCAACGACAGACACCTAGCGTTATGTAATTAACATGCACGTGTGAATATGAAAACGGATTTCTTTTTAATCAACAAATCAATCAACTATACCATCATATGATGGTATAGTTGATTGAAGCACGACAAGCAAACGTGCGGCGGGTTAAAACGATCGGCATCATATGTCATTCCGGTTATCTCTCTATCATATTTTTTAACATCTCCTTTTTCACAATATCTTGTAATTTTTGCGCACCTCTCCATCTTTTATTTCTATTTCATGGCGTCGTGTTTTTCTTTGTAATTTTTGTAATAAAACGTACGACTTCTTGATACTGTATTAAATACATGGCCGATTTTTTTTCCTCAATTCAGTAACTTGAATTCTTTTCATATCGCGATAATCACAGATGGCCGATAGTGAGATAAAAGTAACAAGTAGAGTAATACATTCTAATTTAATTATATTATAATATGCTATCATTGTGTACTCAATTTATAATTGTGTTATGAAAATGTTTCATATTTCGGACTTTCGATTTTTGGCCAAAAAAAAAACGCACAACTTATAGAAAATTTAATGAAAAATCGAAATTTTTCAAAAAGGATTATTGTGACACAGACTCTCATTGCTCCACAATTACAAACAACATATCGATGGCGAAAATAACATGCGTTTATGTAAAAAGTGATATTTTGAAGAAAAAATGATGATTTTTAGAAAACGATGTGAATTTTATTACTCGATTTTATCGTTCTCTAATAAAATATTTTTTTGAGAAAAAATACAGTAATTATGGAGTTTAAATCTACTAAAATATAATACAATATGCTTCAATCTATTAATGGATATATATTTTTGTATAAAAAAATTATATTTTCATATTTAAATAATTTTTAACTCGAGTGAAAAAATTGGATTTTTTGTAAAATCAATTTCTGATTAAAAAAAAGTTAAATATCTATAATATAATTCAAATTTTCATGGAATACTGTTATATTTAATTAAAATAATCTATCTAGCATGAAAAATTATCACATTTCAGACTTTCGATTTTTGGTTCAAAAAAACACACGACCTATAGTATGGAAAAATTTAAAAAAAACGAAATTTTTCAAAAACGATTTTTATGAAACAAAACTACTGTTCCATAATAAAAAATAACAAATACGCGACGAAACCAATTTTTTTTTATTTAAAATTCGATATTTTGGAGAAAAAACGAGGATTATTCGAAAATATTATAAATTTTATTATCGATTTTGTTGTGTTCTAATAAAAAAAAATTTAGAGGAAAAATACAGTAATTATGGAATTTAAATCCACTAAAATATATTATATATGTTTCAATCTATTAATGGATAATATATTTTTGTATAAAAAAACTTATATTTTCATATTTAAATAATTTTTAATTCGAATGAAAAAATTGGATTTTTTGAAAAATCAATTTCTGATTTAAAAAAAGTGAAATATCTATAATATAATTCAAATTTTCATTGAATACTGTTTTATTTAATCAAAATAACCTATCTAGCATGAAAAATTATCATATTTCAAACTTTCGATTTTTGGTCCAAAAAAACACACGACCTATAGTATGGATTTTTTTTTAAAAAACGAAATTTTTCAAAAACATTTTTTATGAAACAAAACTACTGTTTCATAATTAAAAATAACAAATACGAGACGAAACCAATATTTTTTTATTTAAAATTTGATATTTTGGAGAAAAAACGAGGATTATTCGAAAATATTATAAACTTTATTATTGATTTTGTTGTTTCAATAAAAAAAAAAATTTCGGGGAAAAATACAGTAATTATGGAATTTAAATCCACTAAAATATATTATATATGTTTCAATCTATTATGGATATATATTTTTGTATAAAAAAACTTATATTTTCATATTTAAATAATTTTTAATTAGAGTGAAAAAAAATTATATTTTTTGAAAAATCAATTTCTGATTAAAAAAAGTGAAATATCTATACTATTATTCAAATTTTCATTGAATAATATTATATTTAATCAAAATAATCTATCTACCATGAAAAATTATCATATTTCAGACTTTCGATTTTTGGTCCAAAAAAACACACGACCTATGGTATGGAAATTTTAATTAATTTTTTTTTAATATAAGGCAATCCAAATGAGAGACTTGCAGATATTAAAAAACGATAAACGGTAATAAGCAAATAAATATATATTTAAATCTTTTAGTTTCACTCTGGCTTATAGATCGCACATAGAAATTTCGTTCGCTAAGCCAATTTGTTAATAGGTGAAAATCATTTGCAGATGAAGATTTTCGTAAGAACGTTTTCGAATGAGAACGATATAATTTACAATAAAATTATTCAACATTGGAGTATAGTTGTATCGTCGACACAGCGTTTCAACAAACTCGGACTTTTCACATAATTACAAGCGATTCAAGTCTCAAGCATTGCAACGTCCGTTTGTATGATAAATATATATATTTATTCAAGTGTCGATAAAGTTGAGTTTGACATCGTGCAACATATTAGTAAAGTACTTCATCAATAGATGGTGTTGCATGAAGCGCGCGCGTTTCAAGTACTCTTTTGAAAAAATAAATCGACAAATGAAGTATTAGTGGTAATATTTTATTCATAAAAAACGTACATCTATATGAAAGTATTTGTGTGGGTGTACGCAAATATGCGAATCATTATTAAGCATTAAAACATTCGTAACAACGAATCGGATTTATTTTTGCTATGTTTTATTCCAAATGAATTTTTATCCCCAACATTACAATGATTATTATGAGAGGTGTTCAGTAATTACTTATTATTCACTTTTTGTTTATAACAATAGTCGGCTGCTGATGCGCATTTCGACGGCGATGTCTCATAAGTTATTGAATGATTTTTTTTTAAAAAAAAAACGTAGACATTTCAATTGAATTGATTTTAAATCGTTTTTGTCACTCACTCAAACGCGTTTCAAGTGATTCCGATAACGTTATAATAATAATATTTTCAATCTATTCTTTTATACATATACATTCGATTAAGAATGATTACTGTTCGGCGTCGACACTTATCGTGCTTTTAAATTAACGCAATGAACAGAATCGGGGTAATGAACATCCAACAAATATTGTGAAATGTCATGCGAGTTCCCGAAAAATCAATACAGTCGTCTGTCACCACATCGTTTGATACGATTTTGTATCTAGTGTAAATTGTGTACACAGTGAGTCACAAAAGTCTACAATAAATCGTTCGAATGTGCGATATTGAAAAATGTACACGTTTTTTTCTATTTTTATTTATATATATATATATATATATATATATATGTGTATATATATTAGGTTGTCAAATATCTCCCTTCCGCCTTTGTCTTTTGAATTTCGCGGCTATGTACAAAAAAAAAAAAAAAAAAAGCGGAAGGGAGATACTTGCCAACCTAATATATATACACATATATATATATGTGTGTGTGTGTGTTTGTATAGTTATGTATGTATGAAAAAAAGAAACGGATTCATGTCTGTTTTTCAAATAAAATTGAAAAAAGCAGAAATTCATAATTGTGTACAAACGTATATAATTGAATAAAATTCGAATAGGAAAAAAACGTGTGGATTCTTCAATACTGCACATTCGAGCAATGTAGGTATGTATGTAGGTCTTTTGTAACTCATTGTAGTTATTGACGAGTTATGTTACATTATACGCGGCGATTTCATGCCGAGTAAACATGTAAATGCAATGCATTTAAAGCATGCGTGTTATTATTTAAAGAACGTTAACGAGTTTTTCTAACGAAGCATTTTAAATGTAACTTGTTCGATTATATCGAACGGAATAGCTAGCGCGAGAGGAAAATTAACAGCGAAAATAGCATTCACTGCCTTCATAGAACCAACATGGTGACGATTGATTGTGTGCGTTCATGTACGAAAAATACTTTTTATCACTTCGTCTGTATCGTATTTATTACGTTGTTGTCAATAACGCAATTATTTAATAAACATAAATACATGTATCTACACATTTTTGCACTTTGACCTTAAGCAAACCGGTTTGATAATAAATGCAAATATAGATAAATATAGTCAGTCGGAAAAATCTGCGTACATAACATTTACTTACTTCTGTTCGATATTTCATTCGGTTATTATATAATTAATTTTTTTTTTGCATGTTTAGAAAGACATTAATGTCTCGTGGTTTTTACGGTAGGTACAAGTAATTGGATCCTAATGTGAATGTCTTGACATGAGTGTTCACAAAGCAGTGTAAAATCGAACCAAAAAATCTGTATATACGTACGACTGAATAAAAACGACCGATAGACAAATTGTAATTCGTTCTGTTGTCGTATTTGAATTAAAGAACATATTAAAAAATGGTCACTGAACTAAAATCGTCGCATCAACGAGAGTCGTAAGGCCTTTCCACACTAGTCAACATCCATACAGTATTCATGGCCCATTACCTCTCGTCTCACACCCTCTTGCCAACGAACTCCCCCAACTAAAAAAATTAGTTTTCGGGAAAGAGGGTGTGAGACGAGCGGTAATGGGCCATGAATACTGTATGGATGTTGACTAGTGTGAAAGGCCCATAGTGTCGTATCATCGACATTGATCGGTTTGTGAAACGAAAATAAAATATTAAGAGAAGTTGGAAAAACAAATGGAGAGTCACGAACGTAAATTGAACGTACGATCGATAATTTTAATACAACAAGAATGGCTGTTTTTAAATATCGTTTGGACATTTGAAAATATTCACGGATCATGAAGAGCGTTCAATTTTTAACCCTTATCGGTCGTACGTCACCTCTGACGTGACATTATAATTTTGCTCTATCGGTCGTATGTCACGTACGAGGCGACAAGACTGAACGAGTAACGACGTCCTCATTGTTGAATGTACACACTGTAAGTTTTTACAGTTTAATTCTTACTCGATAGCAGACAACACGTTCTATCATATTTCAGCAATTATTTTACTCATATTATAATATTTCATTCCTCCAAAAATGAATAAAGAAAACTATAGCAATATGGAAAGTCATAGTGATAGTTGCAGTGAAATATGTGAACGTTTTGAATATTCGACAAGTGATTTTAATTCTTGAAAAATAATAAACTTACGAATATCGGGATAATCGAAAATAAAAATTATTTTGTCACGGCACAGATGCACGCAGACTTTTTGAACAGATTATGTGTGTGTGTGTGTAAATAATACGTAAACACATTCGTTTCTACGTATTTATTTGATGAGGGTATAGAGTGACATTGGATAAAATTTGCGAAATATGAATTGAAAACGGAAAGTATTTTGTATGTTATTAACAGCGTTGCGACTACCAAAAATAATTAAAACGACCACGGAACAGTTAACGAAATAATCGAGCAAGCCCGTTCTTCCGCTCTCGCGTCGCAATACACAGATAATAATAATCGCCGACCGTCGATCTCTTTTCAACCTCCGTTTCATTTTTGTTCACGTATATTACATGTGAATGCATTATGCGAACACATGATAAATATTGCCTGCGCGGAATACAATTGAACATGTCGACGTTTACAATAAATAAAGAGCTGTGCTCGCGAAAAATAAAGCGAAACGCTCGCTGGAAATAAATGTTTTCACAATGTCGATGCTGCGAAATGTTTCGTTCTTTTTTCGTATCCGAACGTTCGTCCTTGGATCTCGGTCATTACGTTTTTTTCCCTCGTTGCATGTCGTTCGAAATATACACACGTATTATAATTCCGATGTCTTTCTTTTCTTGTCCGCGTGACATTTCTCGTCACTCTTAATTCGTGTGTTCTTTCGTGTATACGACTCTGACGGAAGTGTTCAATGAAGTAGGCATGTGATTCGTTCGATACGAGAATTGAAAATCCGCGACAGAGAACAAGAGATGTCAAATAACGAAACGTAATATTAAAAGTCACTCTTTTACTCGGTACAATGTGGTCGATTCACTTTGATTGTAAAAATAAATAATCGCTTCAATATCACAAAATGTTATCGAAAATATATTTAATAATAAACAATTACTATTCACACGAATAAAATCACTGGTGTGTGCGTGTATGTATGTATGTATGTATGTATATGTAGGAAATTCTCGTGTAAATATGACATTGTACACAACGCGGTTTTGTTCTTGCATTAAGAGAATCGGGGAAAACCACTCATCACATAATACAGGATCTGTTTAAAGAAGCGTGATTGTCGATCAAATCAATACGTTTGATATATCAGAACGGTGCGAGGAAAGTTTCTATTGCAGGAAAGAGTGCTGCTACTAGTGTCAACATTTTAAGATCTTTGCTTTTCGTTCGAAGACGCTAATATCCAATGAAACTATTAAACAAATATTTAAATTTGTGATGTTTTTCTGACGATATTTAAGAAATGACGGTAGAAGAAGAACTTGTCGATCGATTCAAATTGTAATGAATTCATATTAAATCAATGCAGAAGATGCTAGCACAGATGCAGATTCTAAAATTAGAAATTTTACTCTAAAAAGTGTACAACAAGACGTACATACGTTTGTCAATTTAGTCGAGCAATTGGAATTATACAGATCTTTTCACTAAAACAAACGTAAAATTCAAAAGAGAACTACATAACTGCAGCGCTCTTTACTGTTAAGAAAAAAAGCAAGAAATAGATTTTTTTTTGATAAAAGGAAAAACATATAGAAATTCAAACGATGCGAAAGAAAGTTTAGAAGATGATGATATTTTTTAAAAACAAAGAAACCTTAGCGACGACGAAGAAGAAAGAAATAACGATTAAGTTCAGTATAGCTCGATATGCTCGTCGGAAGCTGCAGATATTATCCGCTCACTTGGTTTTGTATTATTATTTTCTAATACGTTCGTCGTTTAAAAAATCGCTCAGTTATGCCATACACAGTGTAATGACTCCTTTTGATTAATTTTACGATATTGCACGCAGAGTGGCCGTCTCGAAAATACCGTATGAAAAATTCAATTATTCCTAACGACCGATCACCAGATTTCTATCTACTTTTATTTATTGACAAACAGTCAATATTTCTACAGTTTAGTTTGACGATTTTGAACACAACGCACAAATAATATTTGAGACATATTTGGATATTTTTTTAAAAATAATTCCAACCGGTTATTTTCTTAACAACTATTTCATCCGTTATAAAGTATGGGAAAAAATCAACCGTTCGAATATTCCTTCCAGTTAGTAGTGTACATATATATGAGAGCCTTTAGACCGCAATGAACGTTTCGTCAGAACACATCGTATATGTATTTTTATAGTAGTCGTGAAAGCGTTAATTGCACTTCTCACACAAGCGAAAATCAATTCACAAACATCACGTGCTCGATCGAAAAGAGACACTCGACGATGGTGCATGCATTTTTTATTTTTGTAAGAAATTAAGTTCATTTTCTATTTATTCTCAATAAGCGTTCGTGTCGTCCACATCGTTTACCAAATCGACATTTCAGACGCAAACATAATTTTATTGGTCATCTTCGTAAAACACAAAACGACACGCTACTAGTATTTACCAGTACGTATTATATGTACGTGCACTAAGGCGAAACGGAAACTACTTTTTACTACTTAAACAGGAAAACGTGCAACAGAACAGAGAATTGGAAAATAAGTCATCGTTATAATTCGACGAACCCTAATATTCTATTCACATTCTATCGATTCGATATTTATATACTTCTTAATTAGTAAAGAATTAATCGCAAATGGTAACACGATAAAACATTGCGGTTATTTTTTTTTTAAAAAAAACAAATTGAAAAATGATGTTTCGAAACCAACGGATATTTAAAAAAAGAACACGCACATATTTTTTATGAATAATCTGCTTATCATTTATATGAAATAATCTTTTAATAAAACATCATCATCATCTTTTTGTAAAAACAGACACGTAAATCGTTTTTGATCGATTGGAAAAGAAACCAAATTTTCATTTTCCTGTAGCAACTTATCGTTGTATTTATGCATATGTATTTCCTCTATCAGTTATCGCAATTTGATCAAAATATGATAAGAACGTTGCTGGCTGAAGTCATAGTACTACTATTTGTTAGCACAAAACAGACAATGGAATAAAGAGCAAATATTAACCCTTATCGGTCGTATGTCACCTCTGACGTTACATTACAACTTTGCTCTATCGGTCGTATGTCACGTGCGAGGTGACAAGACTGAACAAGTAACGACGTCCTCATTGCTGAATGTACACACTGTGCGTCTTTACAATTTAATTTTACAGTTTTTTCCTTACTCGACAACACGTTCTGTCATATTTCAGCAATTATTTCACTTATATTATAATGTTTTATTAAGTGATTTTAATTCTTGTGATGAAGGAGACAGTGATACAAGTGTTTTATTTCAGTCGAGGGAAAAAAATTTCATATCTGGGAATACAGCAGTTTATGAAGATGTCGCCGAAAAATTTGAACAAAAAAAAAACTATTTCTACTACACGAATTAATGAAAGATCGAGAGAAGAAAGATAGGCATCGACCTCTTAAGCAAGCATTATTGAAACAGTCAAAATAAATTCCAAATCTTTGAATTTTATCGTTACCGGGGACGAGACGTAGTGTTTTGAGTACGATTCGAAAACCTAGTTCCAGAACGTATCATGAAAGTCACCAGATTATTCGCTCACTTGTGAGAATATTGAGCTGTTAGAAATCGCGAAAGACACTTGTCGCGAATTCGTATTGGAAAGTGAAACGGTCACTGGCGAGTACTATTGATTGTAGGTATTGTGGAACGATTGTAATGGAGTGTGATAGCAAGAATTAAGCTAGAGTGTCGAGAGCTGGAAAGCTGGTACTTGTACGACAATGCACCACGTCACGAGATCATTGTCTGTATGGGATTTTTTTTTTTAAAAAAAAAAATCGTGCGTCATCATCCAGCATGCACTATGTTGGTCAGATTTATCACCGTGCGACTATTTTCTTTTTTCAAAAAATGAAATTCGCAACGAAAGAAACGCTGTACGACGTCAATGACGAGAGTCATCGACGCCGATGTCAAAACAGACTTATTAAAATCCATCCATGCGTTGTACTGATGCAGAAAAAATGTTTTCTGAATAAATATTTAGATTTTTGATAAAACACAAGAACGTTATTGAAAAGTTCGGTTTCTTTTCCGACAAAATTTGAATTTCGATAGGTATTTTTGAAGAGTTTCTCTGAATAGTAAAAAATTATTAATGTCGAACAAATCAAAAATTCCTTCGACGATTTTTCCAATTCAGCGACGAATCTATATCTACCCGAGTGCAATAAGCGAACTCTAAACGAGCACACGCAAACAAAAAAAAAACATAATTACAAAATGACACCCACCCAGCGACAGAAACGTTGCAGTCGGCGATGTCGCCGTTGTGTCCGATATTTAAATGTTAGTCGTGTTAGTAGATTCGGTGGACGTTTCATCATCCTCTGACAAAAACAAACAAAAAAAATACATACATACATACATACATTAAATAATAATAATAATGAACAGGACAAAACAACACGCACACGCGTAAGTATGGATTAGTCGGTGCTACAGTTAGTGGACGGCCGCGCGATACAAATGGAAAATATTAAATGGACGACGCGCGTGTACTCTCGGCGAGTGTTTCTCGATTTGATCAGTCGAACGAACGAACGAAACGGAAACGTCCGTTGCTTTTTTTACAAATCACCCCTTCGGATATTTTGTATTTCTCCAATACGGAACAGTCTCGGACGAGAAAGCGTCGCCGAGTTTAGCGCGTCACTCGTCCGTCACGAATTAACATAAAACACACGATGTGTAATAAAATGAGAAATAATATCTTCGACATTACCTAATGATCGGTTGTTGTTGGTGACCTGCTGTTCCTGGACCCCCGGCGGCGGTGGATACGGGTACGATCCGTTCGGATATCCTGGCGGCGGTGGATACGGGTACGATCCGTTCGGGTATCCCGGCGGCGGTGGATACGGGTACGGGTACGGGTACGGATACGGGTACGTCATGTTCGGATATCCGGGCGGCGGTGGGTACGGGTAGCCGAACGGCGGCGGATACGGATAGCCGAACGGCGGCGGCGGATACGGATTCGCCGGGATTAGATTCGGCGGCGGCGGCTCGCACGGCAGCTTCACCAGCGTCTCGTTCTTGCCGTCGCCCGTCGTCGCGTTCTCCGTCTCGTTCTTCAACGATTGAAAGTACGCGTTCAGCGTCGCGTTCAACGTCGCGTTGTTGACGATCATCTCCATCATCGTCGCGTTACAATAGTTGTAAATGTTCAGCACTTGCGTGTCGTTCGGCACGTCGTACTTGACCGGCGTCAGCTGCGTTTCGTTCACGTTGACGTTTCCGTTGCACGACGCCTCGAGCTTCGAATCGCCGGCCGCGGACGTCGCCGTGCACGGGATGACGGCCGTCGCGTTGCCCGGCAGCACGACGGTCGCGTTGAACGCTTCCTTCGTGTCGCACGACAACGAGAACACCGACCCGGACTCGGCCTTCATTTCGGTCACGTTGCACGCGACGTTGTTCGGCGTTATTATGTACGTGTTTCCGGGCTCGACCTTCGAGTCGTTCGCCACTTGCGTGAACGAGTTCGGTCTGTTGTCGCTGTACACGTGATTGACGGTGTACACTTTGTATTGGTCCCTGTGACGGAGCAGTTCCCACATGGCGAGGCCGGCGAACACGGTCCCGACGACCGCCACCGGACTGCTGAAGAAACTACGCTTCCTCTCTTGCATCGCGTAGTTTCCGTATCCGCCGAGCATCCCGCCGCCGTACGGACTTCCTCCTCCATAACCTCCTCCATAACCTCCTCCATAACCTCCGTAGCCGCCAGGGTGATAGCCGCCTTGGTTGTAGCCTGGATAGCCGCCCGGGTTGTGGCCTGGATAGCCGCCTTGATTATAGCCCGGATAGCCGGCGGCCGGATAGCCGCCCGGTGAATTGCTATAGCCGGGCCTGTACTGTTGCTGAGGATAGCCGCCCGGCGGATGTCCGCTCAGACTGGTGTGCCCTTGTTGCGGATTGTACGAGTAGGGCGGCGGCTGTGCCTGTCCGGGTCGAGCGCCTCCGTAGCCCGGATACGCGGGCGGCGCTCCCGGTTGTGGGTACGGAGCGCCGCCGTGAGGCGAGTACGCCGGAGGCGGCGCGTGCTGCGGATTCTGCGAGTACGGCGGCGGCTTCACGGCGCTGTTTACGCCCGACACGTGCGACGGCGGCGGCACCGGGTTCGATCCTTGGTTATTGACGTTCCATCCGATCGGCTTGTTCGCTCCCGACGGACTCTGGTCGACGTTCCAGCCGGGTTTGGCGGGCTGCGGTGCGCTCGCCGGAGGTTTAGGCGCGCTCGCCGGCGGTTTAGGCGCGCTGAAGCCCGGATAACTCAGCGCCGTGTGTTCCATGTTCGGTTTCGGCGCCGGTTTCGGCATCGGTATCGACGCCGGTTTCGGCGCGGGCTTACTCGAGAACACGCCCCATCCGCCGGACTTGCCGCTGCTGGAGCCTCGACCGAAACCGCCTCTGCCGCCGAAGCCGCCGCGACCGGATTCCGACACGTCGATCAGACTCGACAAGCACAACACGAACACGATCGCTGTTCGTAAACGAAATTTCTCTTTGACACAATTGCCCATCGTCGTCACGCTCTCAGACACGGACTGACACCGCGACCTGTTGTTCTCTACGTTCGAACCGACGAGATTAACAGAGGAATTAAATCCAATCACAGTTCGTTTCGCGCACTTAACACTATACGACGACACGTCCTCGTCACGTTGAATTGATAAATAATTATTTTCGGCCGCTGTTTGTTTGTCTTGTCGCGTTCTTGCAACGGGCAATATCGTACCGATGTTACACTACGCACGATGTTGCGATGACTGTTCGTAACCGTGGTGAGCTGTCGACGACGTCGAGCAAATGGCCGAACAGAGAAGGGACTCGAGCGGTTCTTAAGCGGACGCGAACGAGCCGAGTATCGTCCGTTTCGCTCTTACGCACGCTAATGCCGTGACGTGTTTCATCGTCGATTCTTCGAAATCTCGTTTCCAACGAATAACATTTACGTCGTACAACAAGAGAAAATAACACCGAGCGGTATATCGGATCGATTTGTGACCGTGTGTTTTTGTTTACTGCGATTATATGTTTTTATTATTTTTCTCTTCCCTTCTCTATCATCACCGTCATTATATTCATTTAAATTTTAGTAGTCATACACTGTAAGCCGTGTACGTAAATACACGTGCGTCACTGTGTTCGACTTCTTAAATTATTCCGAAAAATATAAATATTACTTCGAGGAATATGTTTTTTCGGAAATCGTATTTTTCGTTTCGACGAAACCAGAAATGTTGTTTTCGAGTTCGAAAGCATTTCATGCACTGTTGCAATAGAAAAAAAATGTATAACTGTCAATAATAATGCTAATCGTCATTATGTTGACAACTGTAATTCGTTCGCTTTGTTTTCATTAATTGTTTTTTGTACGGGCTATTTAAAACATCAAAAACCGTGAAATTCTATGAAAGACAAATATGAACTCTTGATTCGATTGTAAAATCTAACAATTCGTACAAAATATACAGAACAATTGTTTTCTTCATCTCTATGTTTTCGTACGTACTTCATGTAATTGTCTAAAAATACATATATCACGAGTTTGAAATGTATTCATACATATTTAAGAGTGTACGATGGAGAGCATGTGGGGTACATTCTAG
This sequence comes from Neoneuromus ignobilis, assembly GCA_029203775.1. Classification (NCBI taxonomy): domain Eukaryota; kingdom Metazoa; phylum Arthropoda; class Insecta; order Megaloptera; family Corydalidae; genus Neoneuromus; species Neoneuromus ignobilis. Next base: position 295,493 of record CP092090.1, on the reverse strand, counting down.
TTAAATGTTAATGAAAATAAATTTCTCAATTAAGTAAATTATTCGGATGACAGTAAATTCGATTTGAGTCATAGTTGAAATTACTTTAAGTTTAATTAAAACGTACATTCATTCATACATACATACATACATACATACATACATATATATATATATATATATATATATATATATATATATATAAATAAATTAGGTCAAACACAGGTGCGATAGTAAAATATTTACAGCGTTTAGAGACAGCTAAATCATCAACAAAATAGGAAAAAGGGCACAACGTTTATTTAGATAGCTGGTTGTCTGTTATATTCTTTTTAATTAATCACACCATGATTCATTCGTGTTTACATTTACATTCGCAACAGGTGACGTCAATGTGATTTCGAAAAATTATCACGGTCATTTGTCTCTTTCTCTCTCTTATTGTCTAATAAGATTTTCCTCATCTATCTAATGGTTTTTAAAAATGCACAACCTTGTCGATCGATTGTTGAATTGTAATTATGAATCAATCGCTTTGTTTTTATGTCCGTTGTTTATTTTTTTTACCTTTTCGAGGCATTTTATTAGTTTATTACGTGTGTTTCTATATATCTTAGTGAGCAAAACTTTAAGTCTCATTGCGTGTTTTTACTATATATATATATATATTAGGTTGGCAAATATCTCCCTACCGCCTTCTGGTCTTTTGAATTTCGCAGCTATGTACAAAAAAAAAAAAAAAAGCGGAAGGGAGATACTTGCCAACCTAATATGTTGCATAGTAAAGTATTATGTTGCGTAGCAACGAGTTATTGTTGCTATAATAAATAAATAGGTAACGGTGGCAACCGTTGTTATTAATAACGATGAAAAAAGAGTGTAAATAAAGGAGTGTAATAATGAGAGTGTATAAAAGAACGATACGATATAATAAAGAGTGTAAAATAAGAGTCTAAAGAGATAAATAAAAAGCATACATCACTGAGAATCTTAATAATAAAAATTACAATTTATTACATTATATAATTAGTCCCTGGGTAGCACAGTGGTTTGCATCACCGCGTGTCATGCGGAAGATTGCGTTCGAGTCCCAGTCGGAGAGTCCCTCATGTTTTCGAGGGTTGAGCATTGAAGGCTGACAACCTCATTTTGTAAAAAATAGCTATCGAGAAGGGAGTAAAACCGCGGAAAAGCGTCGACAGACGCTATAAAAACCGCATATATATATATATATATATATAATTAGTCCCACGAGATTAAAACCTCGTGGATTTACGACAGAACATATATATATATGTATGTATTTTCGTTCATTATTTTCCTATTCCACAAAAGTGTTAAAAAATAAATTGAAAAACGTATGGTAATAAATTAAATTTTATTTGTTATTCAAACTGATGCCATTCGATTCAATGTCTTACACAAGGTAATTAACATTATTATTCGAAATTGTTCTTCATTAGAGCGCATTCATTACCAACGTAAATGTTTCCACGTACAATGATTTGTTTAAAGGAATAATATTCGTCTGTTGTATATATATATATATATATATATATATATATAATTTGTATATAATATAACTACAAATATTTATTAATAAAGTCGATTTTTCGTTTACTCAATAATTTGTTATTATTGAAAGTGGTATAAGTCCATTTGTAATTTAAGAAATCGATTATTTTCTTCAACAATTTTATTAATTATTATTACATGATAAAATTTAATAAGTTTATAGTTTACAAAATATAATCCGAATTTATTAACGTTTGCCAATATTTTTTAGTTAATTCAAACGCAACCTTTAAATATCTCAATGCATGAATAAATGGACTTATACCACTTTCTAACATAACAGCTCATATATATAATCAGTTCAGTCGAAATGATTTGAAAAGTCGTCGTCGAGACATCAAATCAGCTCAAATTTGTTCGTATACATTTTTCCCGTTTCATCAGAACACCATGTTTCGAGTTCGTGTCGGTCAATCCGACGAACATTTCATTTCGTTGCGACAGAGTTCCGAGAATGATCGCGCGGTTCATTCTCAACAAGAGAGTACACACATAAGCGACGTTGTAAACAAACACATTAGTAAAGCCATTGTGTGATTTCCAATTAGATTCAATCCACATAATTGAATTAGCTACGGCAGGGTCGGCGAAGAGTGTGAACGAGGCGGTGGAGAGGAGGGACAGCCGAGGATCTTGTACTTGCCTCTTGTAATGGCCTCACTGTGATGGCCTTTGATTGTGTACGTCTCGTGGTTTTATGATTCGTTTGAACGACCAACTATCGATACTTTTGATCTGTGTCAATGGCAAGTCCGAAATAAGTTATGTGTGTACATGCATGATATGGGTGAAAATTATAATATATATGCTGTGATAACGATTATATCGTTATCACAACAGCACGGATACAACGAAAAATGATTTCCGTCTCTGATGGAAATAGTAAAAATTACAATTTACATCGACGGCGACTCACAATGAAATTGGAACACTTCGAACAGAAGCGTTCAATCGCAAAATAATTATCGTAAAGCAAGAGTTTTACTATTCGTTTGATGATAATTGCATTGGTATTGAAATGTGCATCAGCCTATTAAACGAAGCAAATGAACAATGAATAATTATTGAACACTTTTTCAATGTTTTGCGATATTGGGATGATAGTTTATTGGGTGATTGTAATTTTCAATTAATTAATTTAATGTATTTTCTGATTACAAGAAGTAGAAATGTATCTTTTCATCCACTGTTGGATATATATATATATATATATATATATATATATATATATATAAAGGATCAGGAAGAGAGTCATAGATAGATAGGACAGAGAAAAAATTAAACTCTTCGGAATGAACCGAGAGAGGAAGACATTGTATCGGTCCAAGTGGAAGGTTTTGAGAGGAACCTTCAATTTAACAATTGAATTGAGAGGATTTGATAATAATGATGATTTATACATATATCTCACATAACTGTTTGCCATGTACAAAAGTATTTATGATCGACCTCTGGTTGGGGAAATAGGATAGCACGACTCCATAACCGAGATTAAAGCAATTTGTCAAATTGAGTAATCTCTGAATGAACGATTCTCGTCTAATCAGTATAACGAGTATGACCGAATACTAGTAATGTGACCGACCGTTCTCATTTAGGGAGGATAGTCCTCCCTTTGGAAGTTTTGTCCATCCTCGAAAAGTGTCCTCCTAGATGTCCTCCTTTTCGATATTTGTAAATCTCTAAAAACAAATGAACAATAAGTGATTATTGAACACTTTAAATTATTGTGGCGTTGAGGTGAAAATTCATTTGTGTAAAGTGAATCAGCCACAGTTCCAAAACAACTAATAATCTCTAAATATTTAATAATGAAAATTTCCCATTCTTCAATAATGAAATATCTGAAATATTAATGTATTTTGTCTTATTTCAAGCGTCTATTTTTCACAAACCAATTCAAAAGATCGAAGGTGAACAGATTTCAGCTACAGAAGTAAGTCTTATTTTAACTGAGTTTATCCTTCAATATAAATCTAAGTTTGAAGAACATTTTCTACCTTTAACTATAAAAAGAATATTATCAGAGTTAGAGGAATCAAATCCGGGGATAACGGAAAAATTTGTCAAAGATGCCCGGAATTTTTATCAAATATGTTTCGAACACATCGAAGAATGGTCTGAAGCAAACATCACGGGAAGTAGCAGTTTTCAATGGTGCTTTTTGACTTCGTCTCAGGTGCATTGGAAAGATATTGAATCTTGTGATCAGTTTTTATCCATAGAACTAGAAATTGGTAGAAATTGAGAAAATGAATATGTTAAAGTTGATAAAAGATGGGTGGAAATATTCAACCATTTCAAAAATGCACATATACCTTATGAAAATTTACTGCTTCTAGTCCAATATACATTGTGCTGCCCTGGCACTAACGCAGCAGTCGAAAGAGGGTATTTTCAGTTGCTAATGATTTTTGGACAGCTGAAAAATCAAGACTGAATGTTGATTCTCTAGCTGCAGCACTTACTGTGAAATTCAATATGAAAAATAGTTCTTGTACGGATATTTCTAATATTTTGTTAGAAAATGACACGTTGACAAAAAATATTCATTCGATCGAGAAATATTCATATTTAAATAATAATTAATCACAATACGCCTGCGTTATCTATTTACTATATTATAATGCTTTCTGTTTAGTTATTGTTGCAAAGAAGAATTTTTTTTATTCGCAATATTTGTTTCTTTAATTTATTTATGCCCTCCTTTTCATTGGAAAAAAGTCGGTCGCCTTAATATTAGTGAATGATAATAAAATTTTCTGAGTTGATACGATGATGATACTGATATTTATATAAGTGAAACATTTATTGGGACAAGTACGCGTGATGAAATGTGTACGTATATAAAAACAAATAGAAGCATTCGCATAGAATTTTTTTTTATTTTTCAGAAAAAATGAGCGCAATTTTTTTTACATATATAACACAATAATAAAAAAATTGTAAACTCCGACTAACATCGTAATCGATTTTTATTTTCGAATAATTCTTCGAAAATTGAAAACAGAAAACAGATTTTTTTTTATAGCGAACAGAAAATCAATCGACGATAAAAACGTACGAGCAGAAAATCCAGTCTCGTACTTACGAACATACATAGATTCGATTCACTCGTAACGGGATCGGATGTTCAGTTAGCTTTCGTATTTGACTCTTTGTCGTTATGAACGCACGATTTCTTTCGTTCGGACGATTCGACGACGTTTTCTTCTCGAACGTCTCGCTTTTCGTTTGTCTCTCGAACGGTTCGTGACATTCGCCGTCCTCGCCGTGCAACCATTCTTCGGGACAGTTTACCGGCGGTTCGACGATGTTGTCTCCTTTCCGTTTCACGTCTTCGGGTCGTGCAGCTCTTATTTCCGCATCGAAATCGGGACGACGCGTTTTATCGTTTTCTGACGTCTGATTTGTCGAGAACGTTCGTTGGAAGGCCTCGCGGCATTTACCGTTCTCGTCCAGTTTGTTTTCTTCTTGACAGTTCGTCGGTGCATCGATAACGTTCCTGTCGCCGAACGGTTTATTTTCGCTCGGATGTCCTGGTGACGATCTGTTCTCAGCTGCCTTCTCGTCGGATTTCTTTTCGATCGCTCTTCCTATTACCGCACGACACGTTAACAGTGCCGCGACGAACAGAACGATCAGTAATCTATATTCCATCGTTACATTATTACCTTTGCATGAACGAAAGTGGGATCTATTTATAGGGATTTTTGTCAAACAAGTGGGTGACGAGTAGGCGATTAAATGAGCGATTGTTTTCTTATCGAACTTTATTTTTTATTATTGAATAATGAAGAAAAATACGACATAAAAATGCGATCTTACTGTTTGTAAACAAGTTTCGGTCGGTGTAATCGAATTGCATCGAATTGCAACACAATACGGTATAGAATCCAAAAAAAGAACGTACGATGTTCATGGGGATGATGGAAAAAATAAATAGGAGCCTTAGACGATCTGATATTCAATGTTGATCGATGTGTTTTCTTGTTGTTTTTGAAATAAATACAACTCGAAAAGTTGTTCGACTTTTAACTATTCGCTTTTCTCTCGATGCTAAAATTTACTATAATTCAATTAAGTACAACTACCGAACTATCCTACTATTGATGTGTCTAAATGCAATTCAAGTGGAGTGACGATTAAAAACACTTTAATATGAGAGCGTAGAAGAACCCAAAGCTCAGCCGATATTAACAATATAAGAGATCCAAACGAACTGCCATAAAAATACACGCACATTTGTATAGAAAGAATATTTTTTTATTTATTATAAAAGAATATAATACGTACATAGTTGTTCATATACAGAGAAATATACAAGAGAAACGCAAACAAATATATAAAAGTAAAAAAAAAAGAATTTAATTTTTAAATCACATTTTCTAAACGAAAAATCGACAACAAGTCATAATCTGTGAAATGATAAACAAATAGAAAATTTCAGTCCAGTACGAACGAACATAAATTTGTCTGTCGTTGACTTTCGGAAACGTTTCTGTGACTCTTCGCTTAACATTTTCCGTTTTCGTTCGGCGATTTTCCTTCCGGACAACCCGACTTCGATCCTTCGCCGCTCTCTTCGGCCGGATTCGGAACTTCGCCCTTCGTGTCAAAAATCGGATGACATTCGCCGTCCTCGCCGGGCAGCCATCCTTCGGGACAGTTTATCGGCGGATCGATGATGTTATCTCCTTTCCGTTTCACGTCTTCGAGCCGTGCCGCATCGAAATCGGGATGACACTCTCCGTCGTAACCGGGTCGCCATCCTTCGGGACAGTTGACCGGCACGTCGATCATTTGCTTCGCTTCGATCTCGGACGTCGACCTGCCGGCGAGCGTCTTCTTGGCTCGGTCGGCCACGATCAGCAATCGCGAACGTAATTTTTCGACGATGGACGCGACGTCGCGCGAACCGACGTCGTACTCACCCTCGTCGGAGCTGTTGCTCTCGTCGCTGGACATGTTCTGATCGAAATCGACGACGATCGATCTTCCGAGCACCGCGTGGCACACGACGAGCACGCCGATTAACTGAGCGATCGGTAGTTTGTTTTCCATCGTCGTTCGAACTTTATCGTTGTGTAAACTGAGGCGTGACATATTTATAGAGGGTTTTATCGGCGAAGAATGTGCCGATAAGTGGGCGATAACCGGTTCGATCGTTTTCTTATCGCGCGAGGAACAGAAATGCGACCGATGAGTGGTTTTTTTTCACGAATTTCAGTTTTTGCAAAAATATGTGTACGACGCATCGGCAATCGTGACATCATACGACGACAACGACGATGATGAAAGTACGAGTGGATGTATTAAGCAAGACCGTTTCTGAAAAAAGCATCGATCCGTGACGTGGTCTTGTAAGGTGTTACAATAATCTGATTAAATATCATTGGGAACGATGCCCGAACGATCATCGCTGAGGAATGCACATAACGAAGCACCGGTGAAACTGCACGAGTCCAAAAAGTCCAAAGAAAAAATCACCACTCGACGGTGTTGTCATTTTGAATATTATTAGCCTTAATTGTTGCGTCGGTCGCTGCCGGCCACTTTACCTAATATGATAGATGATGAAAACATTCGAGACGTTCTTACTGTAGTCCGAAAATATTCATTTTTTAAAAGCTCTTCTTACTTTGTATCGAATAAAACATCCGAATCGAAATAATCTTTCCGAAACAACAATTCTATAAAAATTACATTGAAACTTTAATCCTAGAAATATGAGAATACATCAACTATTCTAATACAACACATTTGCATACATTGTACATATACATATTTGTTAATTACACATGCTCGAAAATGTCTACATGCACTTATCAATACGGATGTATTTCTCAATAAAACAACGTTATGAATGTAAATTTGAAAACAAACATTTTTTTTTAATAATTCTATAAACTATTAATTATTTATACGTGGCAATTCAAAACATTTTAAATTTATAACAAATAAACTAAAAAATGAAACACACAAAAATTCATACAAATTGAGCAGAGAATGTCTGCGTGCACATTTTATTAAACGGTAAATCATCGATTTTTTTTGTAATATTTGCACTTGTTGTTGTTTTAAAATTATCACAGTTTGATGTCCTAGTTCGTATGTTGCAAATGAAACGCTAAAATATTATTTTTAGTGACTAATAGTATAGTTTTTTGCAAAAAAAAATAAATAAGGTCGAATTCAAAAAAGGAAATTTCTGTTAGTGAATGTAAAATTATTTTAAAGTTAGAAAAAGAAGGAAAAAGTTTTCGTGAAATAGGAAAGGGTGTTGGAAGACAACATTCTTTCGTTCGAAGGGTAATAATCAATTTTAAATCCGCATTTGAAACCGCTTTCTGGCCAGCCGTCGAAGTTAACATTTAGATAAAGGCGTAAGATTGTGGCTTCAGTGAAAGAAAATCTCCGAATAACTGCACTCCAAATTGCAAAAGATATGAAAGTACTATTTAAAAAACAAATCTGTGCTGATATTGTGCGAAAAATAAGAAAAAAAGAGTGGTTATCATGAACGTGTTGCGCGTAAGAAATCATTTATTTCACGTATCAATAGATAAAAACGGATTGCATATGCAAATGAACACATTATTTAATTGATCCAGTTTTGGGAAAACATGATTTTCTCAGCCGAGAGTAAATATTCCATTTTTAAAATAAAAGCACTCAAAATTGTATGTACGTCACTGAATAAAAAAAAATCTTGTTCCTACTGTGAAACTCGGTGGTGGTATAATAATGGTATAGGGATGTATAACAATTAAGGGCATGGGACAAATGGAGTTTTTCGAATCCACGATGGATAAATATGCTTACTTAAATATTTTAAAACGAAACGTAAAGCAAAATGTTGAAAAATTAAGTCTAGGTCCCGATTGTAATTTTTTGCATGGCAATGATCCGAAGCACACGGCAGAAGTTGTTAAGCTATAGATATTATATAATGTTCCGAAACAGTTGCATGCACCTCTCCAATCTCTAGACCTAAATCCTATAGAACATGTGTGGCATTTTCTCGAACGTAAATTCGCCAACATGGCATAACTGCAAAGGAAATGTCGAAGAAAGTTATAGAAAAAGAGTGGAATAAGATTAGTGCTAAAGAAACCACAAAAAGTGCAAAAATTCCATGCAAAAATGATTACAAGAGATTCTTAAAAAAGAGGCTAGCCAACCAGCTACGAATTCACTTGAAAAGTTTATTTCACTTTATATTATTTTCGATTTTCATTTTTTGTACGCAGACATTTTCTGCTCGGTTTGTATGAATTTTTGCGTGTTTTATTTTTTATTTTATTTGTTATAAATTTAAAATGTTTTGAATTGTCATGTATAAATAATTAACAGTTTATAGAATTAATAAAAAATATGTTTGTTCTTAAATTTACATTAATAAGGTTATTTTATTGAGAAATATATCCGTATTGATAAGTGCATGTAGTCATTTTCGAGCATGTGTATGTATATAAACCTATCTATGTGTGTTTATGTAGATAAATACACAGTCTCGAGTGTCAAGTACACGTGAATCATTACGTTACACATTCATCGTTGTTTTATATGTTGAGACCGAGATATTTTTGTAGAGCTAGTCGCGGCGTTACATAAACAGCTGCCAATATCGAGAGCAATATAAAGAACAGAATAAACAATTTCACCAATTTCCACTTGTACTGAGTGCATATCATATATTTCAGTGCTTTTAGTGGGTTACGTATCCACGAGAATGACGCGTCTGGACGGCTAGAAAATAAACAAATATATAATAAACGATACGTACGTTATAAACAATGAATTCATATATATGGGTCACCTGAATGAGACCGAAGGATAGTGAAAAAAATAAATGATAATCTAAACTGTTAAATCTCATTCGAGTCACCCATATATATATATTATCATCGACATCACCATATCAATTTATATCGGCCCACTACTACTGGCCGAAATCCTCAATGAATTCATTGATATTTGGTCATATACTAACTAACCACTCTGACCAAGCAAGTTGGTGACGATTTTTCATCTTAGGGTTATTCCCTTACGTAGATTGCTTTCACTTTACTTTTTTTTAAAAAAAAACACACACTGTTCTGTTTGCCTTGTATCTCCGACTGGAAATCGCACATGTATATATTATATTACTTATTTTCAGTTTTATGACAGTAAAAATGGATTTGGAGTATTAGAATAATTCAGCGGATCCAGACAACATAAATATGCGTAGGAAAATGTGTCCGTGCATGTATCGATGCATCCCCAATTGTTTTTATAAACAAGAAAGTAAACTATAAGTGATTATTGAATATTTTATAACATACGAGGGTCGTTTAATAGTAAGTATGGTAAAAAGGTAAGAAAAACTAAATTGAAAACTTTAATTAAATTAATTAATTACACTTATCAAACGACGCTCGTATTATAGTGTCGGAGGTGATAGTTCACTTATGTTATAGAAACATGTATGTTAGGAATAATACATAAAAATGGAAATTGGACGATCATATAACAAGACAAAAGAAATCATTGTTGTTGAATTAAGATATGTATATAACAAGTCGAAGAAGAGACACACGGATAGACGAGATAGAATGGAAAAGAAAGATATTAGACCGGTTGAAATGGACAGTTTTGCGAGATATTTTTGAAAGAGGTCGATGGTATTTATATATAATTTGTGTGTGTGCTTAATGTGTGTAACTAATAATCTATATGTGTACACCATCTAATGTTGAAAATTTATACTACTGAGTAGATAAAAAAGAAAACATTATCGATTTGAATTTTGTATGTATGTACTTTTTAAATGGCTTGTTGTGTGAATTCAAATATATAACATACGTATAAGGGAATTTATTCGATATTCATTGTAAATTATAAACAATAATTTAAAAAAACGATTCAGTTTCTTAAAAATACTTTATAAATCAATATGACACAAAAATTTATCATACTCAATCATTTTAATTTCTAAATGTGTATATCCCATTTATACATACATACTTATGTATACATATATACATTGATGCATATAAGTAACGGCACACACATGAGTATCATAAGCAATTTATCGATAGAATTCAATGAAGTCGTTAAATTAAAAAAAAATATCTAATTGATAATAAATATAATGAATATTATATTTATGACCAATTTTTTTTTTAATTTAACGACTTCATAGAATTGCTTGTTTCTCATGTGTGTGCCGTGACTTATGCAGGTCACAGTGTATATAAACTCAACGAGATATGAAAGGAATAATGTTAATAATTTCTAAATGCGATCGAAAAACTAGTAAATAGCTACGATATAATAGAATAAGTGAAATCGATGAAACGGGTATGGGCAAAATATATATATATCAAGAAGAGAGATAGATAAAAGTCGTTATGGAATAACGACCAAGAGATAAAAAGAGATCAGAAAGGTAGTGAAAATGAAAATTGGACGATACAAAATAATGGAAGAATTTCATAAATGTTTAAGAAGATTTAGTGATATTCGATAAGGTTTTCGTTCAGCTGTGAGTTGATATAGATTTTTATGATGATGATATTGTTGAAACATTCTTATAATCTAAACAAAAAAAAAATGATATTTGAATGTCGTAAATAATAAATCGAATTATTATAATTTTCAAATAGTTATCAATGTTTTTTATATGTTTATGTGTTTCAATTCTCTATTGTATTTTTTTTGTTAAAAAAATGCAAAGATATAAATAATTATTATATATGCATATGGAATTTGGTTTATACTTGGATACTATACATTTTTCGATAAAATACAAGTTGCACTTGCTCTTTATTGATAACATACTTTGTATTAAAAATTGTGATTATTTTTTTATACGATTATTATTATTAATAACAATCGCAAATATATCGATATATATTTTTTTCATTTATTTACTTCGAATATGTTTATTATTATATTTTTATAGAAAAGTGCGTCGAGATAAAATCTTACATCGGCGGTGGAAGTGGATTCGGTTCGTTTCTGCCGAGCCCTGCGGGATTATTTATTGCTTCCTCTTGAGATACGAGCTCGAATTCGAGTTGGATTTTACCCTGAAATGTATTCTCTTTTTATAAATCGTTTCGTCAGACTTTTTTATCACAATTTACAAGCGTGTTCGATATTATTCTTTTCTTTTTTTTAAAAAAAATACATTAATATTATGAAATTTGAAGGGAAACAAAGAGACTCGGATAAAACGAGTGTTCGACATCAGTTTGTGCAACAATGACCGAATAGACCTATTCACACTAGTCAGCATGCATACAGTATTCACGGCCCATTACCGCTCGTCTCACACCCTCTTATCGACGAACTCCCCCTCCTAAAAAAATTAGTTTTCGGGAAAGAGGGTGTGAGACGAGTGGTAATAGGCCATGAATACTGTATGAATGGTAATGGGCCATGAATGTTGACTAGTGTGAATAGACCCAATGGGCCTTTCCACACTAATCAGCATGCATACAGTTTTCACGGCCCATTACTACTCCTCTCACACCCTCTTTCCCGAAAACTAATTTTTTTAAGAGGGGGAGTTCGTCGATAAGAGGGTGTGAGACGAGCGGTAATGGGCCGTGAATACTGTATGCATGCTGACTAGTGTGGAAAGGCCCAATGTCTCATAAGAAATGTGTCGAACGTACGTTCTGAATACGTTCGAATGTCGTCTTGTCCTTGACAAATACCGGCCACCATCCTTTCGTTCGTCTTATCTCGAACAAATCGATCGTCGGCGCATCGACGGCGATGTTCTTCAACAGGCAATCCTTCGACCTTTTAGCGCCGCGCGGAAGGCTCGCGAGATTCAGTTCAGTACTACCTGTTCGAACAGAATCGGAACAAGCGGACGTGACGTGCAAGAACAATACGCAAATGAATTTTCACCCCGACACCACAATAATTCAAAGTGTTCAATAATCACTTATTATTTATAATTATGTAATCTGATGCATTTCGTTGGCAATGCCATCATCGTCGGAGCCTTCTGTTAAAATCCAGACTAACTTTTTTATATATACATATACTGATTTGTGTTTTGTGTCCTTATTCAATCCATCTACAACTGGGGGTTGAATATTTCATTTCATTTCGTCGTCTGGTCTGCAAGCATGAAGTGTATTAGGTTATTTATTGTTTTTTGCAACGTGTTCTTTTTCATAGATTTGTGACCTTTTTTTCGATGACCTGAATTGACTTATTTATAAGGACACAAAACACAAATTACTATATGTATATATAAAAAGTTAGTCTGGATTTTAACAGAAGGCTCCGACGATGATGGCGTCGCCATCGAAATGCATCAGCCGATATAATTGTAAATAATAAGTGATTATTGAACATTTTAAATTATTGTGGTGTTGAGATTAAAATTAATTTGCGTAAAGTGAATCAGCCACAGTTCCAAAAGATACGCAAATGTTGTGGTGAAATGACCGACCGATGAAATCGTCCGAGTCGAAGAAATCGTTGTCCCAGATCTGTACGTAGAGTTTGCACGGCAACATCTGTTCGGTCTCGGCGCGGATCAGTTTGTTTTCTTGTACGCGCGCTAGGATTTTATTTTCGGCCGAAAGATACTGGAACGGAAACACGAATCTCCAGTTGAAGTGTCCCTCGCCGCTCAACGAACGATAATGGACGTCCGTTTGCTGCGAATGTTCTTGATTGATCAGCCATCTGTTAAAATCAATTTCGAATCGGTCGATCAAAAGAACATGTACGGTAGTAACAACGAATCGTACGCTCTGACGTAGATGTCGGCCGATTTTTCCGACCCGAGCGCGTCGTCGTCCACGAGGGCCACGTCGTCGACGTTCCAGACGATCACGCGTAGTTCGTAGGCGATCGGTTTTCGTGGCGCGATGTCGACGGGGAACGGGAGCGGCGCGTCAGAAATTTCGAACAGGTCGATCCACATCAACAGTTTGCCCTGAACGAGAGAGCGAGCGACGACACGTCGATCGGAACGTTTGAACATTCGATTTTACCTGTTCGATTCCGGGCATCAGCGGGTTGTACAACGTCCTCGTTTCGACATGTTCAGGTACGAGCCGACGCCCGACCAACGGCACTTCGTGCCACCGATGCAATACCTGCAGACTCAATACTTCTTTGATCGCGTCTCTCGCCACGTCGGCCGCGACGCTCTCGTCGGTTCTGCGAAAAACGAAAAACATACGATTATCGAATGCCAATTGTAGTTCCAGCAATCGTGCCGTTATATTTGGCGAGTTGCCGTGTAACATTTCCAATAATAGATGATTCTTAAACGGTTTTATAAAATCTTTCGATACTGAAACGAATGATTTGCTTGCGATAAAACGATTTCACTTCATTGCAAAAACAAATATTGTCGAAATTGTTTTCGATTAAAAAAAATCGTGAATGATGTCCGAAGCGATTTCATTGATTATTTTTTTAATTCTAAACAATGTAAGATTGATCGCTTGTACTTTTTCAGATTCCGATTTGACAATTGAATCTATTTCCCCGATCTCCACTATTATTCTCATTTATCTCTGTACGTTTGTGCGCGTATATTTTTATTATAATCTATACGATTTATGAGTAATTAGTATTTATTAATTACAAAAGAACAAACTAAAAATAGTCGCGTAATTTATTTATCAGTCATTGCAATAACAAGACGCATATGTTGAAATTTTAAAGTGTGTCGCGTATAATTTTTTTTATCTAATATATAAATAATCTCGGTCTATATTTGTATCGTAGAATGTTGACAGATGATTAAATTGCAATGATATCTTTTTATTAGTTTATTTGCAATAAAATATTTTTTTCTCAAATATACATACGTATATATATATATATATATATCGTATACAGTACATATATTGGACCTTTGCACACTAGTCAACATGCATACAGTATTCACGCCCGTTACCACTCGTCTCACACCCTCTTATCGCCAAACTTCTCCACATAAAAAAAATAATTTTCGAGGAAGAGCGTGTGAGACGAGTGGTAATGGACCGTGAATACTGTATGCATGTTGACTAGTGTGAATAGGCCCATTGGGTCTTAAAGATCTGAATAATTCAATAGCTCCAGATAGCACAAAGAAGCGTGGAAACATAATTGTCAGAAATAACACATAGGGACGGATGAATAAAAGAAATTATTGTTGAGAAACTCGAAAATATCAAGAGATCTAGGAAGAGACTTATGGATCTAAAACAAATCGCCAAAATGGAGTGCAAGAGAAAAGCGTTCGATCAAAACGGGCGAATACCTGTCCAATTGAAATTCCATTTGTCCGACGGTGACGGTTTCGAAATCTTCAGAAAACCACGGTCCTTCGACCAGATTGAGTTTACACACGTTCTGCAAAATGATCGACGGTGAGTTCTGATCCCTCCATGCGTTATAACCGTATCTGAAATCATTTCAGCGATGCGCTAGAACTGTTCGGACTGAAATCTCTGCTAAAAATGTAATTTAACTACGACTGAAGTCGATGCGCCCGACAAGTGTGGGCAAATTGTCAATTTTCAGTCAGAGCAAATTCCACGTCTATTCGAATTACCTCGAATAGCGAACGGAGAGACCGCATCGGGCCCTGTGTCTCGTGTAAAACCGATTCTCGAGATCGATCCGCGTTCTTCCGATGAAATCGTCGTGCGAAAACGTGTCCTTGTTCCATATTTCGACCTCGAGTGAATGGTCGCGCGGAAACCGGCACTCGAGTTCGAACGTCCTGCTCGGTCGAAATACGATAAGAACGAGGAACAGTCGTACGTGCGAACGATCCGCGTCCGATATCGCGTTTCTGTTTACCTTCCGAAAGTCGGATTCGTTTTGTCGAGCAGATGCCGTTCCTTGTCGCTGATACGTTTCGGGCCGACGTTCAGCACGATGTACGGGTCCGACTCCCCGTTCGGATCCTTCGACGCGAGGTTCTTGGCGCACACGATGTACACGCGCGCGATGCATAATTTCGGCTCGTTGATGGCGAAACGAGACAGCACGCCGCCGTTGATATTTCGACCGTCTTCGGTCACGAACTCGTCGTCGACGTCCTGTCTCGGCCATCTGTATAATTTCAGGGCCGCTTTGAACACGGCCGTTAAGTTTCCGACGTCGACGCTCTCGTCGCCGGTTCTCTTGCCGTGGTAAATTTTAAACGGATACAACGTGTCGAAGAAGTCGTCGAATTCGGGCTGCAGCTCGAGCTCGGACAAGTAGATCTGGAATTGAAAGGACGAGGAGCGAAGAGCGACGGGCAGCAAAATAAAATCTATCGTTTCGATGAGCGAAAAAAAAACATACGTACCTGTATAGGGACGATTTTATTCGTCTTGTAATCGGTCGGGTCGTGTTTCTAGAACAGAGCGAAGATTTAATTTTTATTTTATTTTTTTACCGTACGAAACGAAAACAATATACACTGACGCACATAAGTCATCGCCATATGGGTAACATAAGCTATTTATTGACATAAGTCAATAAAGTCGTCAAATTAAATAAATATATTATTCATTAGAAAAAAATACAAAAACAGTAATTAATTGCATTATATAGTAGAAATTGTTAGAATAAAAACAGTATGTTACTGTATGCATGTCGACCAGTGTGATTGATGTGCTCGATTGATGCCGTATTCACGAAGTATTTAGAAAATGTGACGACAAAGGCGTTCATATTTTACTTTACTTATCATAAACCAATTGTATCGTTTATACCTACTCAATCACCACCGGTGGAAGTAATGGAAAACGAGGAAATTCAAAACGAATAAATTTTCATATTTTTTTATTACTTTACGGAAAAGAAGTTTCACTTCTGGCGTGCGTACATAAGTACACACATTTTGTTTGTTGCTTCTGATGTTATATTTGCCAAGCAAAAATATCACCTACTGTATTTATTTTAGCAGTTTCCACTATATAATAGAATTAATTATTGTTTTTTTTGTGTGTTTTTTCTTTCTAATGAATATTATATTTACTATCAATTAAATAAAGAAATAGTTTTTAATTTAACGAGTTGATTGAATCATATCAATAAGTTGCTTATGTTATCCATATGGCGACGACTTATGTGCCTCAGTGTATATATATATATATATATATATATATATATATATATATATATATATATATATATATTTGGAGATTCGATCAATTCGAACGACTCACTTCAGTAGAAGCGTAGTATTTCGTCCACCAGTCGATCTTGAACTCGTTAATTCTCTTCAATTGTTTTGAAGTTTTCCTGGGACCTCGATAGAACAATTTTCGTATATGATCATAAAACTTTGAAATGTACTTCGAAGCGTTACTTTTTTCCTTAGGTAAAAGTTTGTCTGTGATTTTCGTCTGTCCATATTTATCTAAAAAAAAAATTGTACTTGTGTACCTATGTATGTGCGATGAACAAAGAACAGATTGATTATTTCGATCGTAGTCAGTTTAGATCAGAGCTGAACATTGAAAATGAACGTTTGCATGCGTGGTGATGGCGCAATATTATCAACATGGACGGCGAAAATAGTTTATTCACATAGTAAATTGTTGACAAGCAGGTTGAAAAATATTAAAAAAAAAATGTCCTCTCCGCATTCGTGTAAAACAAGCTATCTGACAGTTATGACGCCATCAGATGGATCATCCAGTCAGGAAAACGTACATACACGAGTTTGTAAAGAAATTCGACGTGTCAAACTACGTTAAAAAATGTTTTTTTTTCAATGTGCTAAAAACGATTTCGGTCGTTCATCTCTCATTGAAACTGCGAGTTATGCATTCCAATTAACCCCGAAACCTGTTGCTGGTGTATCTGTTCATTCAAAAAATTCGAATTGCTCGTCGATTAGGGGTTCGCTTGTTAAGAATCCTTTAGATTAACTCGGACGACCAGCTGAATAAACCGCTTTTCGATCGTATACAAAACATTAATTATTCGTAACTCCGTTGGCGTTTATTTACCGAGATCAATTTCTAAATCGTCCGTATGGTCTTTCTCGACGACCGCTTTTCTCTTCTCGCCCCATTCGAATCTGGTCAGAGGTTGATATAAGAATTTCACGATGTCCGTAATTCCAACTCCTACATACATTTGACGTCCGAAACTCTGGATATCGTATAAACGTACGACAATTGGCGGCGTGTATTCTTCCGCCAATGGAAGTTCCTGAACATAACACGATAATAGGGTCCGTTATACATTCTGTTAATTTTACAAGTACCGTCGTCACTCACAATGTCAGTGATTCGATATGGATCGACGAAATTCAGTACTCTTTTCGGAGCGATCACACTCTGGGAGTACAGTTGCGTACCGGCCAAAGATAGAACGACTTTCGGTTTATCGATACGTGCGACGTGATGATCAGAACCGACGTCTCGTACGCCCCAAAATATTATCTCGATTCTGTAAACAGTTTCAAGATATATATGTATGTATGTATCTCGGCGTCCGTATGTATCACGTACCGATGCGTCGCGGTGACCGGCCTAATATCCTCGGGAATTTTCATACGTACGTTCAGATCCTTGTTTTCGAGACCGATTAGCGAACCGTCTTTGACCTATTAATGTACGTTTAATCGTATTTTTTTGGCTCGCTACTTGTTCTATATTGTGTTGAATTTATTTTAGCATAAATGAATTATTCACACCGAACATTTATCACATTCATAAAGAATAACGGTGGTCTACAATTCGAATTCTCACTATTTATTCTTAAAATTGGTAGAACCATTAACGGCGAGAAATATTGTATTGTGACTGAAGTGAATGGATCGGCAGTTATGAATTTAATTATTTGCAAGTTGTTAAATCGTTTGATAACAACATTCGACTGTATGTTTCAAAAACAACGATTCGGAAATTGACAGAAATTACAGATAAAGCTCTTATTTGTTCACCGTTCTTTCTAGTGAAAAATTACAATTTGTTTTTAAATACTCGGATGCTTTTTGGCAAATAAAGCAGCAATTATATACACCTTCGAGAATGTTTTTCAAGTGTAAAAATTCGAATATGTGCAGAACCGGAATGAATGTATTGTACATTTGTAGTTGAAGTAATATAAATGAATATATTGTATGTATGTGTTGTTAGGAGAGTTCAATGCGTTCGAAGATGTTCGATTTGATTAATAACAAATATTTTTAAACTAGATGCACATGTTTGAATTGTCATTATAAAATCTGTCGTTTCGTATGCGACAACTTAATCGTTTTCTTTCGCTTTCGAGTCACGCCGACACATGTTCGGACTATGAAAACAGATATAAGGGGTGGAAATAAAGTGACTACTCGATCTCATCGACTTCACCTGTAATATTTCGAAACACGCGAGGATCTTTCCGAACGTGTCGTGCGCGTGCGTCAGAGTGATCCACGAAAGTTTCGGTGGGACGTATTGCTCTGTCGCGGATTTCACACACGCGTCCGTCAAATTGCCGCTGCCTTGCAGTTCGATTTTGATCTGTGGAAATTCAAACGAGAACAGCACGACGTGCGGGCAGTGAGAGTCGGACGTGTTCTTACGAAATCCTTGTCGAACGCTTCGACCGTGATCAACGGCGGATTCTGTTCGATGTACTCTACGCTTCCGTCCAATTTCACCGATTCGAATATCAGACTCTCATCCCAGATGGGATCTAATGTCGCTCGCTCGATCTGAAAAAGAACGAACTATCCAAATCCAATGATCCAAAAAGTAAGTTTTGATCGATTCGAAAAGTTGTTCGGCTCGAAATAATGGATAATCTTTTCGAATCGCTCTTCTGTTGTCGAGAGAGTTTAGAAAGATTCTTAAGACCGGTGATACACACGACATATAGTGGCGTGCATTTTTTTACTTACTGCTCATGCGCAGTTATAGCATACGTGTGTATTTTAACAAAGTGGCGCAGCCTGCGGCTTACTGCGCATGCTCCCTTGTGATCTAACACAGTCTGACGTCATCGAAATACCAGAAAAACGGCAGGCCAGTGTGTATTTTTCGCGTCTGATTGCAAACATACATGTTGCAAACTATCGAAGACGTCAGATTGTGTTAGATCACAAGGGAGCATGCGCAGTAAGCCACAGGCTGCGCCAGTTTGTTAAAATACACACGTATGCTATAACTGCGCATGAGCAGTAAGTAAAAACTACACGCCACTAGATGTCATGTGTATTACCGGCCTAAAAGAGAGGCGCATTCGTACTCGAAATGTCGAAACGTTCACAATACCTGCGTCTGTTTAGTCTGTGATCCGATTGAGACACGTACGAAAGGATCGCACAGTCCTGTTTCATCTGCGCCGGTTTCGAATCGTCCTTGATAGATATGCGCTCTGCAAAAGAACATCTGGCAAGATATAATAGAAACGAACGTTTTTCTACGTGCACGATAAAGGCACAATCGTATCACCTGGCTGTCTTCGACGACGACGTGGTCCGGGATGCCGTTCGTCTTGTTATACGTGCAGATCGGCGGTAACGAATCGAGACATGCTCGCTTCTGTTCGAATAAACCGACCCACATGAACACGCGTAGGTGGCAAACGGGTTTACCGTCGCTGTGTTTCGATTTTCTGTCCTAGACAAATTTCATTTTTAGTACGGATAATTTCGGAAAAGTACGATCGTAGTAAATGAAGGTACGAATAGCTATGATTTGTAAACTTGAAGTAAATAACAAAATATACCAGTTCCAAAAATCGCATCCAACATCTTATTTTCAATACTTTCTCCATTAGTAAAATTTTGAGTTTTTCAAAATTTCGAAAAACTTCAAAGTTTTGTGTTTTTTTAAATTGTGTTTATATTTAAGCATATTTTATGGGTTTTGAACGCGTTAAAACGCGTATGGCGATACAGATCGATTAGGGTAGGAGAAATGAAACTAAATTCTCGCTTATACTCGAACCACCGTAGACATCCATTTCAAATGAAATTCTAGAATTGTTAAGCAATCTTACTCACCGTTAGAAAAATATCACGCGTTTTACCGCAATATTTTCCACATTCGTGTTGTTTGACGCTGTAAATGATTTTTCGCGTCGGCGTAGAATACGTTCCGACCTTCTTAGAACCCTTGATCATGCCGATAATAACGTCGGGCCAGCAAGATTGTACCTGTATTAAAAAAAAAACACACACGATTTTTCAAACGGTCTCCGTTGAAAAGTCATAAAAGTCTACTTTCATTTTCGATCAGTGATTGGAGCCGACTCGAATGATTCTGAGCTTGGCGAAACTGTTTCTTGTCGTATTTATCACGCGAACTGGCCTCGAAGAATTTGACGGCGCGTTTCTGTACAAGAAAATGTTACTTTTCGAAATGATTTCGATGTCGATGGAATTCAAACACGCTCACCATCTCTCGGATTCTTAGACGATTTCGTTCTCTGTCGAGTCTCGTCGTCGCGACGTCATCGACGGGTTTGTGATCGGCGTAAGCGGTGATGTAGTCGAGACATGTCCGTTCGCATGTCTCCATCGCGGTCAGATATGTCGCGTCGACGCCCGTTCCCGTGCTCCCGCCGCGCTCGATCGACCGTCGTACCGTGTCGAATGCTTCCTCGATCGTGATGCACGCCCTCTCGAAAGCGTTCGATCGGTATATGCGCGCGACGACGTTCGGCCACGACGACGTCGCGTACAGCACCGGTCTGCGCGTTCCGTAATCTATGTGAGCGTAGTGCGGGCCGTTGACGAGTCTTGCCGCGTGCGTCGCGGTCGTCGAGTTCCCTGTTTTCAAGTCGAGAAAAACGAACGATGAACGTGCCGGAACGTGTTTTGTCCGGCACGCGGAGCGTCCGATACCGATTGATAACGCGAAAGACACGACGTCGTTCGTGTGCTCGATCCGGTCGGCTTCGAGCACGGCGCAGAACACGAGCACGCCGGTCGGCTGCCACAGCGACGTCTCCGGCGGCAGAGGATCGATCCGGTTTCGTTTCGGTATCGCGACATCGTCCGGCGGCGAAAACGTCTCGAGCGACACGAGCAGCCGGCCGACATATTCTCCATCGTCGTCGTACATGTAGATGTGCGCCGGACCGAACGTCGGAAGGAAACCGTCGTCGTTGTAGTCGGAGATGTCGCGGACGTTGATCGTCGTTCGGGCGAGCGGCTTCGACTCGCAACTGCACGACGTCGCTTCGACGAGCTCGATTCGCACGCGTTGGCATAACGGAGGGAACGGAGCGACGACGCCGACGATTTCGTTCCATTCGGTGTGTTTCAGCGGAGCCGAACGCGCCTGTAATAAAACGAAATTCGATCGTTCGTTCATGTTTGTTTTTAGCAGTAACAGGCAGGCCCGTCACAAGGAGATCGGCCGCCCGTGTGCGAAAATATATCTGCCGCCCCCCATTCCCAAATTGCACTTTTTTCATGACAGACTATTGAATGATATTTATTAACTTTATTAACAATGATAGTATGTGGACCAGTAAAAAAGACACCCCCGCGAGTGTCTTGGAGCTCCGCTGGTTAAACATCACGCCACAGGGCCATTTTTGGAACTTAAGAAATGCTCACAACTATGCGATTTCTTCTAACCAAGCGTCGACCAGGTTCGGATTCGGACAAATGTTATTGTTAATTATATATACATAACATGTAAATTTTATATAAATATGAACATAATAATAAAATGAAATGAGCTATTCTACGAGTATATATAATATTTCAACTGTATAAAATTATAAGTCCAATAAAGGATAATGTTCACAAGTTTTAATTGTTTTTTATATAATTATCAAGATAAAAATGTCAAATAACCTGATTTGATTAATGAGTTCAATTAAAATACATATAAACTATGAACGTAACAAAAAACACCAACACAAAGACACACAACTTATAAACTAACTTAATGTTAAATATTATACAATCATTTGAGGGTACATGAAAATTGATAACTTTAAAATATTGCTATAGTCGACACATACGTGAGTATGCAGTGTACATATAAATATATATACAGTGCATACACATACATGATGTTTAAGACAAAGTTTTCAAAAAAGCACAAAATTTTCAAAAAAGCTCAAAATTTTCAAAAAAGCTCGAAATTTTCAAGAGCTCGAAATTTTCAAAAAAGCTCCAAATTTTCAAAAAAGCTCCAAATTTTCAAAAAAGCTCAAAATTTTAAAAAAAACTCAAAATTTTAAAAAAAGTCAAAATTTTCAAAAAAGCTCAAAATTTTCAAAAAAGCTCAAAATTTTCAAAAAAGCTCAAAATTTTCAAAAAGTCAAAATTTTCAAAAAAGTCAAAATTTTCAAAAAAGCTCCAAATTTTCAAAAAAGTCGAATTTTTCAAAAAGCTCAAAATTTTCAAAAAAGCTCAAAATTTTCAAAAAAGTCAAAATTTTCAAAAAAGCTCAAAATTTTCAAAAAAGCTCAAAATTTTCAAAAAAGCTCAAAATTTTCAAAAAAGTCAAAATTTTCAAAAAAAAAGCTCAAAATTTTCAAAAAAGCTCAAAATTTTCAAAAAAAAGCTCAAAAAAAAGCTCAAAATTTTTTCAAAAAAAAAGCTCAAAATTTTCAAAAAAAAAATTTTCAAAATTTTCAAAAAAGCTCAAAATTTTCAAAAAGCTCAAAATTTTCAAAAAAAAGCTCAAAAAAGCTCAAAATTTTCAAAAAATCTCAAAATTTTCAAAAAAAAAAAATTTTTCAAAAAGCTCAAAATTTTCAAATTTTCAAAATTTTCAAAAAGCTCAACATTTTCAAAAAAGTTCAAAATTTTCAAAAACACAATTTTTTTTAAAATGTCAAAATTTTCAAAAACTCCAAATTTTCAAAAAAGCTCAAAATATTCAAAAAAGTCAAAATTTTCAAAAAAGCTCGAAATTTTCAAGAGCTCAAAATTTTCAAAAAAAGCTCAAAATTTTCAAAAAAGCTCAAAATTTTCAAAAAAGCTCAAAATTTTCAAAAAAGCTCAAAATTTTCAAAAAAGTCAAAATTTTCAAAAAAGCTCAAAATTTTCAAAAAAGCTCAAAATTTTCAAAAAAGCTCAAAATTTTCAAAAAAGTCAAAATTTTCAAAAAAGCTCAAAATTTTCAAAAAAGCTCAAAATTTTCAAAAAAGTCAAAATCGAAATTTTCAAAAGCTCAAAATTTTCAAAAAGTCAAAATTTTCAAAAAGCTCAAAATTTTCAAAAAAGCTCAAAATTTTTCAAAAAAAAAGCTCAAAATTTTCAAAAAAGCAAAAAAGTCAAAATTTCAAAAAAGTCAAAATTTTCAAAAAAGCTCAAATTTTCAAAAAAGCTCAAAATTTTCAAAAAAGCTCAAAATTTTCAAAAATCTCAAAATTTTCAAAAAGCTCAAAATTTTCAAAAAAGTCAAAATTTTTCAAAATTTTCAAAAAGCTCAAAATTTTTCAAAAGCTCAAATTTTCAAAAAGTCAAAATTTTCAAAAATTTTCAAAAATTCAAAATTTTTCAAAATTTTCAAAAAAGCTCAAAATTTTCAAAAATTTTCAAAAAAGTCAAAATTTTCAAAAAAGCTCAAATTTTTCAAAAAAGTCAAAATTTTCAAAATAGCTTGAATTTTCAAAAAAGCTCAAATTTTTCAGAAAAGCTCAAAATTTTCAAAAAAGCTCAAATTTTTCAAAAAAGTCAAAATTTTCAAAAAAACTCAAAATTTTCAAAAAAGCTCAAATTTTTCAAAAAAGCTCAAATTTTTCAAAAAAGTCAAAATTTTCAAAAAAGCTTTAAATTTTCAAAAAAGCTCAAATTTTTCAAAAAAGACAAAATTTTCAAAAAAGCTCGAATTTTTCAAAAAAGCTCAAATTTTTCAAAAAAGCTCAACATTATCAAAAAAGCTCAAAATTTTAAAAAAACTCAAAATTTTCAAAAAAACCTCAAAATTTTCAAAAAAGTCAAAATTTTCAAAAAGTCAAAATTTTCAAAAAGCTCAAAAAAAATCTCGAATTTTCAAATTTTTTTCAAAAAAGCTCAAAATTTTCAAAAAAGCTCAAAATTTTCAAAAAGTTAAATTTTTTCAAAATTTTCAAAAAAGCTCAAAATTTTCAAAAAAGCTCAAAATTTTCAAAAAACTTCAAAATTTTTAAAAAAAAATTTTCAAAATTTTCAAAAAATCAAAATTTTTAAAAAAGCTCAAAATTTTCAAAAAAGCTCAAAATTTTCAAAAAAGTCAAAATTTTCAAAAAAGCTCAAAATTTTCAAAAAAGCTCAAAATTTTCAAAAAAGTCAAAATTTTCAAAAAAGCTCAAAATTTTCAAAAAAGCTCAAAATTTTCAAAAAAGTCAAAATTTTCATAAAAGTCAAAATTTTCAAAAAAGTCAAAATTTTCAAAAAAGTCAAAATTTTCAAAAAAACTCAAAATTTTCAATAAAGTCCATATTTTCAAAAAAGAAGTTTTGTTTCAAAGATTGGGGCAAAGGTTCGGGCAATATTTTGGGTAAAATTTTTGGGACAGCAACGTCGAACAGTTCAAAATATTACATTATGGCTGATGCGGCTAGACAAATTTAATGAATGTGCTGTTTTATATATCTACAAATTAAAGGTAACCGAGTGTTTTTCTTGTAATTGTTCGCCCCTAAAGCTCGGCCACCCGTGCGCATTGCATACATTGAACATATGGAAGGGGCGGGCCTGATAACTGGGCACAGTCCGAAGTGTACAGTACACGTACCGTCGATCCTGCAAACCATATCTTCACGTACAGCTTCTTTTTTCTATATCCTCTGATCAGAGATTTCGTCCTCGACAGCTGCTCGATACGGTAGATCGAAAATGCGTAGAACGCTCTCTGGTTGATCGAGTTTTGGACTTGGTCAGGCACTAGCAGATTTCTAAAAAGTATCGGACGACTAATGTAAGATACACATTCAAAACATGTGATTTTTTTTAATGACCGAATAAACACAATAAAAAATCAATCGATTTGTCCGTAAAAAGAAATAATTTTTTCTTCATTTACTCCTCTATCGCGTCTTGGACATCGGTCAATAGCGGCAGAGGTCGTGGTTTCTCTCCAGCGCATAGTATTGCGATAGTGACTTTCAAGTACCCGACGACGCGGAACAATTTGTCGATCGGCGTCAGCACTGTCCATTTGTGGTAGAATTGATGATCTGCGGAATTCGTTACATTTATATACATACATAGTTCGACTGTTGTTGAAACCGTGCTCGATACCTGTCTGCGTCCAAACCGTGCCGAAATCGAGCGACGTCGTGCCGATTATCTTCCGAGAGTGGCATAAAGTTCTCGGCTGTATCGCCTGTGTATATATATTACATTGCGTCAGTCACATCTTAAGTTTTACGACGACGACGACGACGACTTACCGAGATGACGATGTTAGTTTCGTACAGATCGTTCAGAGTTCCGTGGAGATCGAACATGAAATACTGAAATCGAAAAATACGATGTGACTAGTTCGGCGTTGTACGACATTTTCGATTATATCGATACACGTGGGGTGACAGTACCTCGTTGAAGACAGGAACCGAATGCGATCGGGTACATCGCACTTGGTTGCCGACGGCGACGCGTACGACGGTCTTTCTTTTCCTTAACGGTAAGTGACGACCTTCGTATACGTTGATGGCGACGACGTATTTCTTTAAATGATCGCACGTCGATTGAATTTCGATCGACGATGACATTTGTCTGTCAATGATTATTTTCTATTAAACTGTTATTATTCTTTTTTCATAACAAATACACAGCCTGCTATACCTATAAACGTACATACACAAATGTGCAAAAGTATTCGCCGTATGAGTAACATAAGCAATTTGTTGATAAATTCAATAAAGTCGTTCAATTAAATATTTATTTTTATTGTTTTTAATGCATATTATATTTATTATCAATTGAATAAATAATTTTTTTATCATTTAACGACTTTTTTTAATTATATTAATAAATCGTTTATGTTACCCATATGACGAACACTTTTGCACAAGAGTGAATATAAAAACGTATAATATATATCGTCTGTCCGAAAAGTTTATGATCTTCGACTATACAGACTGTATAATCAACGTTCATATGATGGATGGGCACGTTGCCCATCCTTATCAGATAACTATAATACGTTATGATATCTTTGACCTAAGACTCTTTTCCGTTTCAAAAGAGGAAAAATATTCGACAGGATTTCAAAGAACCAAGAGATTTCGATCGACACTATCGTGCAGAGCTATTAAAAAAAGAGAATCGGACATTTTTTCAAAAGTGCACTAGCAATTTCGAATAATCGATAATAATAATTAAAAATGTATTTCTTAAAGTTCGGATACTTTCAAGAAATGTTTTGTATATAATTAACTCGAGATAATCGAATTCGTTTTATATCGAAAGATAATATGAAAATAGCGTAAATTGTTGTGTTTCTATGTGCAAAAATCTTTCGGTTGAGAAGTGTTGTTACTTTCGCATGTGAATAGGAGACGATAAAGGAAAATAATTGAACAATGGACGACAATGTCTGATGTTTACAGAAATATTCAACATTGTTCGATATTTAAAATAAAAGATTAGATTTCGTACGATTGTACGTGCAATCGCAATTGAATCGCATCGCGTTCGTTGTTTTTACACATTTCGAGAAACTACTAATTTTTTAATAGCGCGACCTTGTTTATATTTTGTGTATGTGTGTGTGTGTGTGTGTGCGCGCGTATGTGTATAGGTCATCGTCGTCTTTCCGAATCTCGTCTCCCTCTTCATCCCGAAATCGCCGCGAACGTACGTCACCGTCGAGCGATCGTGTGTATGTAAAGGACAACATCTGACGAACGAAGCGTGTACGAGTACGGGACAGACGTACGGCCGCCCGACGGCAGTCGGTCGTCGTGCGTCGCTCTGTTCGTTTCGTTCGTGCGGATGCGTGCGGATAAGGTTGCGCGAGGTGTGTTTCTCGTGAGGATTTCTTTATTTACTTAGTGGTTGTTATTTTATTTCGTTTTATTTCCTAAACGGACGTGTACTTAACGTTGCGATGTGTTCGTTCGTTGTCGACGTATCGGCCCGCGTTTGACAACGACGACGGTCATGTGACGTATCGACAACGAATTCGAAACCGAAGTGTCAAAACCGGCGTGCCATATTTGCATTTGTGTTCGTTTCACTCTAGCGCGTTCGTGATTGGTCGAAGTGCGAGGCGGTAAGTTTGAAAACGACTACGGTCGGTGTAACGGATGCACATGTTCGTTTTTTTCTGTCCGTTTTTCGCGGAAACAAGTTCACGTTTCATTGAATTTCGAAAATCTGCAGTTTAATAACTATAAATGAGCTCGTACACGCCTGTAAAATATATAAATGCGAGAAATAACTTTTAACGATCGTGAAGTACATACGATCCGTGACCGTTTCGATTATTCGTCGATAATTGGTTCAGTTATTTTTTCTTTTTTAAAAAAACATATATCGTTGGCATTGAAAACGACAGACGAAAAAATAACGAATGTTAGAATTAAAACCGCAATTATCGAAAAACATTTTACGATTGAATAGACAAAAGTCGCTATTTATTTTGATACCGTGTTAAAAATTCGTTCAATAATCCCTTACTGTTCACTTTATTTGTCTTCAAGCTACTAAAATGAACAGGAAATAATTATTTATTTGCGTGAAATCCAAAAGTATTAATCGATTTACTGCGAAAAATCTTTGTCTGTTTCAAAACGAACAGATTAATCATATAAATGATATTTTAAAAATATCAAATCGTTCATCATTGGTTTTCTGTAACTGCCCAAGCTCATTCTGTATTATTTTATTTCCCATTTCTTTTGATGTTCTACTGCACTGGATGGACTGCTACTACTTTTATTGCATTTCACTATATAAAACCGATTAAAAATGTCGAGGTTCGTAAATAAAACTGATTCGTAACAAGACAGACGTGTTTTAAACACAGGAAATTACTTTCGAAACGAAAAAACGTTCAAATTATCATCACAACACCGGTTTCATTACAAACTCTCGTTGCATTTCTTTGGACTGTTGGATCATCGATTTTGGGACAGATTCCTCTAATTCGATTAAAATACAGCCAAATTTTTTTAGTTTCAAGCCTATAACTATTATATTTTATATATTATTTACATTTTAAATAACAGGGTATCTAATCCTAGTTTTTAATTAAATTTTAATAGCTTCATAGCATTGATTTTATAAATTTTGATTAAATTTCACTTTAAAATATAAAATCTTATTTATAAAAAAAACAAATAAATTTATTTGTATATTTTCTTTTTGTTTTATCTGCCATTATGATCGTATCGTAAATGTTAATTGAATTCACTCTTCTTCCTCCGATACGACTCGGTGCCATCGTTTCGTAGAGCGAAATGAAAAATATATCAAGTAGCCAAATAATTTCTTTCGCATACATCAACACCGCAAGGTATTAATCAAAACAATGTTTCTTAATTCCGTTTCTTCGCTTCGTTGATTTGTAATCCGATGTGTATTTTAATGACAATGTCCTCATCATCGCACCGCCGTTGTGCTATAAAATATCTTGCGGTGGTGTTGGGATATTAATTCATATGCCTGAAAGTCGATTCGCCACAATTCGAAACAAATAGATCCAAACAATTGTTATAACCTTACTTCATTTTGGCTTCTTAATACTCAGTAAAATGGAATTGTTAATATCGATTTATTTTTTATGTGAACAAAATCGCGGCATGTAGTTACGAAAAATTCATACATAATGTGCACGTGAATTTTTTTCTACGAATGTACATTAATTGTCGATCCAATGCTATTTGTCTGTTTCGTTTTCGATTGTGTCGGTCGTTTAAGACGGTCAATTGATTTATTGATTACCTTTTAAACGAAGAGAGCGTATCGAGAACATCTGTATTTGACGATACCATCCATACACGATGTAGGAAACAATTAAGATTCCAGAATAAGAAAGTTTGTTGTGTATAAGCGTGCGCGTGTGCGTACGTGTACTCGTATTTTTATTTACATTTATAACTATGAATGGATATATATATATATATATATATATAATTATATATGCATATGTAGGTGAGGTTATTAGTTTGTTTGCTTTTTACATTTACGAAAAGACAACCTTGCAAAAGCGTTTAGATCTCATATTTTTCTAATATGAAATTGTTATCGAGTCACGGTCGTATCAAATAAAAAAAAACTATCTCCGATGTCGTGTTTGTCTTAATCATATTCTTGTATGACATACACGTTTTATTTTTATATGCATATTAATGTGTTTCGATTTGAATCGATGATCGGTTTTGAAAACAAGACTGTCTCGTCATTGTGATGATGATGTCGTTTGAACTTTGTCTCGTCAAGAATAGATTTAATTTTGTTCCTTATTACTCATTCGGTTCATTACTCATTCATTAGACATGATTACGGTTTTTATGTCAAATGACATGATGTTATATTTGTTTTTTATTTATAACTTCCATTTGCATTGTATGTACACTGACGCGCATAAGTCACGGCACACATGTGTAACATAAGCAATTTATCGATATAATTCAATGAAATCGTTGAATTAAAAAAAAAAATATTCAATTGAAAATAAATAGAATGAATAAATTCAATAAATTACTTATGTTACCCATGTGTGCCGTGACTTATGTGCGACAGTGTATATTGTATATGCCTTTTTAAATTGGGTTTTTATTGTAAAATTTATTCATTTAGTTTTCTCTTTCGATCAAGAAAAAGAAATAATCGATAATTGTATTTTTTAAATTGCCATTCAACAATAAGTGATCAATAATTACTTTTTGTCCATTTTTTTTGTTTTTATTTAGAAGCTTTTTATCACGTTTATAATATCCTATGGTGTTCGAGTGAAAATTCGTTCGTGTTGAAGTACATTTTCCACAATATCAAAATGAATAGCATGCTATTGTAAAACGTTTAGAACACAGAATCTATCAGTTTGTGGTGTTCTGATTTTGTCGATTTTTGTTCGATAGTGTTCCGATACATAAACCATTTATTTCTGTAGATTATAATTACCGAATGTTAATTCCGAACTACTCGACTATTTCTCGTAGAACTGGTTTCTTTAACACTAGATTTACGGAGCGAGTCAATTCGACTCATTTAAGATTTTGTTGCTATATGTATATAGAAAACTTAAATATTATTTTTTAAAAACATATGTTGGTTTTTAATTACATAATGACACATATACAAAAAAAATATATTACATATTTGCATATATATTATTATATAATTAAAAACCAGCATATGTTTTTAAAAAATAATATTTAAGTTTTTTATATACGAGTACATATAGCAACAAAATCTTAAATGAGTCAAATTGACTCGCTCCGTAAATCTAGTGTTAAACATGTATAACGCATGAAGAATTTTTGCATCCAGCAACTTTCCTCATATTATAGAGAAGTTATTTAATAGCTTCGGCCTTGTATCTCTATCATCGTAATGAAACGTTAATTTACAGATAATACTTGTACGCGATATTTGGTAACTCACACTTCCTATTCTCCCTATATTGATTACTCTTAACATCCGATCGAACTATATTATTAAGATGTTGGTTTATTGAACGATGTAGTTAATGGGTTTTAATAAATATATTTACGTGTGTGTGTGTGTGTGTGTGAATATGCACAATGGGTAAAAAGTATTAATACGTCATGTATTCTTTTGATAAAGTCTTATTTTTTTTCTTTTAAAAAAATAAGCAATATTGTAATTTTTAACTATAATTAATAATTTAGTACAGTAATTATTTTTTAAACTCAATTTTATCGTTTTGCGATCAATTACGGCTGATTATTACACGAAAGTATCTTCGTTTGGATTGCTTCGTTATTACTCGAGCACTAGTATTTGATCAAAGTTCGTTTTATTCAAATACAAACAAACATTTAAAAATATTCTTAATGTGTGAATAATTTTTTGCCAAGACATTTCATTGCAATATGAATAATCGATTACTAAGCTAGATTAAAAAATACATTGTGATATTACTTATTTTCTTTTTCGCTGTAAAATGGCGTATGAATGCTTTTTTTCACTCGCTGTATATATACAAATCGCTCTCGAACATGTTCTTTGTCAATGAATTCAAATCGTCGAAATCGAAATCGGAGACGGTGCCATAAACATGAAATTAATTTAAAACCTACATCGAACACAATACAAGTAGACATCGATCGGTGTAGAGACGCTGATATAATAGGGTCATCCGGATGTGACGCTTCGATTTGTGCTTTATTAAAAAGAAACACGTGTATGGGGAAACGTGTGTATAGTTTCTGTCTAATAAAACACATTTCTTTTTAATCGTCACACGGCAAAACGATAACCTCGTGCACACTCATCGTTTGATGAACTTTCGAACCCGCGCCGCGATAAACGGTCCGAATAAAAACACTTCAACGCGTCCAAATATTTCATTGCTGTCCGACAATTCGTCGGCGCGCGTGTGTGCATTTTCGAACGATCGAATTTTATAAAAATCCGTACGTTTATTAGACACGACTATCGTATATGCGTTTATCGTTATTATTATTCTCTTTCATTCATCATTCCGTTTGATGCTGACTTCTGGCGAACGATGATAAAAGTGTTCAAACTCGTGCACGAGTGACAGAATATTATCTCGTCGTCATCGTGTTTGTCAACGAACGACTGGCGTGCGTGTGTGTTTGTCGATAAAACTGTTTTGCTATTGTGGTGATTATTGTTGTATTTGAACATTTGTAAGTATCTCTGTGTATGTGTGTGTGTGTGATTATTCGAATGAAATATCGTTGTATGTTAATATATATTCATGTACGTACGTGCGCAGATGTAAATGAACTCGTACAAATCTGAATATGGAAATGAAATGTGTTTCGAAATCTTTTTCTAAAAAAAATCGTTTCATCAGTTTTTCAATTATTAATTTCAACCGAATACAAACGAATTATTATCCGTATCACCGCAATAAGAAGGCTCTGACGACGATGACATCGCCATCGAAATGCGCATTAGCCCATTGTTGTTATAGATAACAAAGCGAACAACAAGTGATTGTCGAACACTTGATAACATGTTGCGGTGTCGAGGGTGGAAATTCGTTTGGGTAAAAATGAATTTGCCGCAGTTTCAAAACAAACAGTAGCTGATTTGAATTTTGACGAGCTTTTAATCGTGATGTCATAGAGATACAATTTATTTTTCATATAGACAATTTGCTCGTTTATTGTAATACGACACATCGTATTTGTGCCTTTGATCGTTTTTCATCGCTCGTATTTATTTTCAATAACCGACCGAAGCAATAAAAACATACGAATATTTAACAATGCGTTGCTTTAGTGACTATCAATTGAACGTACAATCTGATTTCGTTCAGTATGGAAAATAATATCACGACGCCATTCGAGGAAATGTCTATGATTATCTGTATACTTTTTTTTCTTTAATGTTACAAACACGACGTAAAAAGATTGATTCAATGTCATTTTTAACAATATTTTTTTATATAGTTATCGTGTCCAAGTGTATCGTTTCTTTGCATTTTTATCTATAAAGTTATCGATGTGTTATTCGTACGACTGTTTATTGACGATCACTTTTATTGTTGAAATTGTATAGTTAATACAATACAATAAATACATACCAACATACATATACATATATAGGAAAGTACAAAATCATCTTCTTTTTCGTTTATTTATTTATTTTTTTAAATCCCAGTTAGATTTCGTTCTTTTTTTGTGTTTGTTTCGTACTTCGCTCGACAGTTATTTTATAAATGTTTCAAAAATAAATCGAACGCAGAAAAAGTTTCTTTATTCATATATTGTCATCCGTTATTTCTCTATTTTCGCATATCCGAACGTACAAAATAAGTATATAATTGGATTTTTTTGTCACGCGCGATTACTATTCACTTCTACTTCCGTATCGTCGAACGGTACGAGTTGAGAACGAAAACTTTTTTTTTTATTGGAATGCATCGGCGTTTAAACAATCCTCAGATGTTTCGGTTCGCGTATTGTAAAATTCGCACACGTAAAATAGAAACGAGAACGTTTCTTGTACGCGCGTGAATTGTCCGTGTGTCTAATAACCTACGATGTCGTGAATTAACGAACGTGCATTTGATTGCAGACGTAACGAATATTCGTAACGAGTGATTATCGACAAAATGACGTCCGTCCGTACGAAGCAGTGTTGTGTGTTCGGATGCGGTGGCTTCCTCGTCGTCTTCGCCGGAATCATGTTGGGAATTTGGCCGATGATCTTCACGGCGATATTAAAAACGGTCAGCACACACGTTTTCCCATCTACTACGATATTTATCTGTTCGGCATGCACGTATAAACTTGTCGTTTGCGATTGCAGCAACTGGCTCTGTCGCCGAACTCGCGGATTTACGACATGTGGTCCGAGACGCCGATTCCTCTCTACCTCGACTTGTTCCTGTTCAACATGACGAACGCGCGAGAATTCCTCAGAGATAAATCGGTCAAGCCGAAGTTCGAGCAACTGGGCCCCTACGTGTTCTACGAGAAGGACTACAAGACGAACGTGACGTTCGATGACGCCAATCACACGGTCACGTTCCGCCAGAAGAAGGTGTGGCACTTCGAGCCGGACCTGTCGAACGGATCGCTCGACGACGAGATCACGAACGTGAACGTGATCACGGCGGTAAGTCGACGACGAAAGCTCGTCCGTCTGTTGACGTGGTGTTGTTATCGGCCGTTCTTTCGTTTGTACTCGTAGACGGTCGCGTATTCAGTCCGTCATAGTCACTTCGTCATCAAGAAGGCCGTCAATTTCTTTCTGCGGGAGAAAGGTGAACAGTTACTGACGACGAGAAAAGCGCGCGAGCTGCTGTTCGAGGGATACGATGATCCGATGATCGATCTGATCGAAGAGTTGAACGTGACGGCCATCCGGATTCCGTACGACAAATTCGGCTGGTTCTATCCGGTGAGTATACACGATTCTCTCTGTTAGGCCGGAATACACATGACGTATAGTGGCGTGCAGTTTTTACTCACTGCTCACGCGCAGTTATAGCATACGTGTGTATTTTAACGAACTGGCGCAGCCTGTAATTTACTGCACATGCTCCCTTGTGATGTCAGACTGTGTTAAATCACAAGGAGCATGCGCAGTAAGCCACAGGCTGCGCCAGTTTGTTAAAATACACACGTATGCTATAATTGCGCGTGAGCAGTGAGTAAAAACTGCACGCCACTATATATCATGTGTATTTCCCTGGCCTTATCGTCGTTGAATCATTAAATTTTCTATACACACTCTTCTTTGTCAATATTCTTGTTCTTTTTTTGATCGAAAAAGTTTTTTTTCTCCAGAGAAACGAATCCGAGACGTACGATGGCATCTTCAACATGTACACCGGCAAGGACCGTCTCAGTAAGGTCGGCGTTCTGCATTCGTGGAACTTTGGCACTGAGGTTCCGTACTACGAGTCGACTTGCGCGATGGTCAACGGCACGACAGGCACGCTCTGGCCCCCGGTCAAAGACGAGCGACCCGCAACGATGTTCGTGACCGACGTGTGCAGGTCAGTATTACGTCATGTCACTCTCGCGCGACCGTCGGCTCATATTCGTTATTCGAAACAGCTCGATCAGTTTGCCGGTCGAGGGCACGTTCGACAAATTCGGACTGAAAGGCTACAAGTACGTCGGCGACGAGCGTCTGTTCGACAACGGCACGTTATATCCGGAGATGGAGTGCTTCCAAGTCGGCGAGAAAGTGCCGAGCGGCGTGCGGAACGTGTCCGCGTGCAAGTTCGGCGCGCCGGCGTTCGTCTCGTATCCGCACTTCTACCTCGCCGATCCCAGCTATCGGCGATCCATCGACGGCATGCGGCCGAACAAGTCGGCGCACGAACTGTACCTGGTGCTCGAGCCGAACTCGGGGATCCCGATGGACGTTCGGGCGCAGCTCCAGATCAACATCATGATCCAGGAGTACGAAGGCATCGAGTGAGTACGGCCGAGGTCGTCTTCGTTCGTCGCGAACACGTCGTGTGACCGAGTCGTTTTCGTTGTGTGTTTCAGCGCCTTCGACGGTATTCCACGCACGTTCGCTCCGATGTTGCTGTTCCGTCAGACGGCGTCGTTGACCGAAGATCTTGCCGCTCAGGCGAAGATCGTCGTGTTGATTCCGCGCGTCGGCAGCTACACGTTCGTCGGCATCGTCGCCGTCGGCATCTTGTTGTTATTCATCGGCGTCGTGCTCACGTTACAGAAGAGCTGGTCGACGAAGAACGAAATGTCGACGACGCTGGTCGCGCCCGGCACGTAACACTCGACGAAACGACGGCGTCCGGAGATCGGCACGTCGTTCAGAACGATTCGCGTGTACTTAGAACGAAGACTTTATTTTACGTTGTCGCTACATTTTCTATTCCTTAACGCTCCTGTTGAATATCGGTCGGACTTATTTTATTTTCAATTCGATTCTCTTAATCATAACACTTAATCGATCGAACGTTTTTACCGTTAATATTTTCGTTTAGTTTGTACTTAGGAACGTACGTGTTTGTTTAAGACTCGGTTTCCGTTCTGTCTCATATTAGCAAACCCGACCGACGTATTATTTATTGGGAACCGAAGACGTGGATACGTATTTTTGTTTTAAGAAAAAAAAATATTTCGTCGGTCGAAAAGGAAACGGCACTGTAATGGCGAGTTTAGATGAACGACGACGATGACGCACTTAAATCCCGACAAAATAAAACTCGTACGTTTTACTCTCTGTCACAATCAATTTTGTTCATTTCTTATCACGAGATTGTCGTAACTTATCTTGTTCTCTATTGGCAAATATAAGTTCTCTAAAAAAAAAAATGATTCCGTCCACTCACGACGGCTTTTTTATATTATGACTTTTTACAGTTTTCTTTTTTTTGATACATTACACTATTAGTACACTCTTTACAATATGCAAATAATACAATGTACATTTGTTTCTTTCAATATGAATGTTAATTTCGTATTAGCAAGCAAAATATATTGTTTGATTTAAAAGTCATTGAACCTTTTTAACATTCATATTAAGTATTCACAAAATAAATATTGAAAACTATTAAACAGTAGTATATCCTGTTTTATATAGAGAATAGTTGCACTGTTTGCGAATTTTTATATTAAATAAATTGCTTAGTATTTACATACATATATACATACATATATATATATATATATATATATATATATATATATATATATATATATATATATATATATATATATATACACGAGGGTCGTTTGATAAGTATGGTAAATTTATTTATTGTTTGATTTAATTAATTAATTAAATTTTTCAATTTAGTTTTTCTTATTTTTAACCATACTTATCAAACGACCCTCGTATATAACATACTGACATTTGTGCAGATTAAATTGCATATTATTAAAATGTTCTGTATTTACTATAAAGAATCTATTATACTTAACATCGCGATATTTTATCATGAATGTTGAGAAATTCTTTGTTTTAACCCAAATGGACCGTTCAGCTCCAACTCCCAACACCATAAAATATTATAAAGGTGTCCATTAATCATTCGTTATTCATTTTGTTTGTTTAGAAACTGATATGAATTTTGAAGACTATGCTTAACATTATTGTCAAAGTAATGGTTATATATTGTAGATTTTACAAACGCAGTATTCTGACAATAAAAACATAACTGTAGAAACTTTAATCAGCTTCTAACACAAACAGTAAACAGTAAGCGATATTGGGCAGTTTTAAAATATCTTATGGTCTCGACGATGAATGATATGGTTGTGTTAAAATGAATTTGCCAAAATATCAAAACAAATATAAACTTTCACAAAAATGAATTATCATTTCAATACAACAAGATATTAAGAAATATTTAGTAATGATTCATTGTTTATTTATGACAAGTTAATGCTTATTTTGATGGCGATATCATCATCAGAGTGTTGTATTATAAAATCTTAAAACAAATATTAAATAAAATGTTTTCATTATCATCTTTATTGATTATTATATATATATATATATATATATATATATATATATATATATATATATATATATATATATATATTTGTAGCAATACAATCATCTTTATATCATTAGCATGTGAAATTTGTTCTATAGATTTTAATTAAGATCTTTTTTTTAAAGAAAAATTCTACACGGATTTCATACGTTTCTTCCAACTGCGTCCGCAATCACTATCTAGTCTAGAAACGAACCTTGGTTTTTAACATTTAGTACTTTCTAACGACACGTTTTCATAGCTATAACTTTTTTTAAAAAAATAATGATAATTAAGTTGTTTACCAATTTGCAGTGCCATTCAAAGACCGAATTTAAAACTAAATACGATAATTATTTTTACCTTGTATATATACGATATATATATATATATATATATATATATATATATATATATATATATATGCATGTATGTATATATTTGAATATGTTTATGTATTATATGTATACATACATATAAACATTGTTTTATATATATATATATATGCACATAATAAATGAAACGTTAATATCATTGCATGAATGTATTTTATAAATTTGTTATTGATTATAATTGTTTTATTGAAGAAATATATTTGCTATTAAAATCGATTAAGCAGTGGTTAGTTTAATTTAATATGTTCTCCTTGCTTCAGTTTATTGTACATAAATTTAAATGTCAAAATGTACGTCGTACAAAATCCGTATAGAAATAGTTATAATCCAACAATGAGAATGTTTATATAATCGAAACGAACATCAATCTACAGTTCGGTCGATATTAATGCGTTTATCATTTCTATACACATATTTCGATATCTAGAGCAGTGGCAATAGAATTACGTAATCGTCGTGATTATCGACTATATTTTCAAAGAAAATCATTTTAGTATCGTAGCTCTCGTATCGTGTAGTGTTTTTGATGGTTGATCTGACGGTAAGTTGAAAATAGAAATTATTTATATTTTATAAAATCTATTAAATTGTATAAATGCAATCAATTAATCACTTGCTCTGATATCGCAAAAATTTATAATGTCAGATCGAGTGAATCGGTTATAGAATTAAGACAAATAGCAATGTGAATTATATGTGTTCTATTTTATCGTTTTTTTAACTTTGTATAGTTTTGTATTATTTACATACATATGTATATCAATGGTAAATTGATATCTTATTCAAAATTTATTATTAATAAATAAATAAAAATAATTAATCCTCGAAGTTTGAATAGTGCTGATTTATATAAAATTAATAATTATTTTTGTTAGATATCCTTTTTCAGTTTTATGTTCTCAACCCTTATCGGACGTTAGCATTTCGTACTTAACTTTCCGCTAGGTCGAAGATATATTTGAGTGCTTATTGTAAGAGAAGAGTAACTAACGTTACTTGTTGTAAAAAGATAGTTTTGTGCATAAAAATATTTATATTTACACTTTCAATGTTTAGATTTTATTAAACGTGTAATCTTCAAGCTTAAATGTTATTTATATTTTTTCAATGTGTGGTATTTTTTGAAACATTTTCCTACACGAAGGAATGGTTTTCTGTTACAAGTTTCGCAGAAGTATATAGTCGTCTTTCACTAGTCTTTCACAAAACAATACAGAAAAAAGCACTTATTTCATCATATGAAATATCTTTCCAGTTGTGCCAAATTGACCTGGTTGTTAAGTTTTTTTTTTTTTTAATTTCCTCATTGGCATATAAGTTAGTTTGCGTTAAAATTTCTGTTACAAATTCGTCCATATAACATTTTTTAAAATAATTTATAGGCTCCTGAACATTTCCGATGATTTGGCGTCCTATATTTGTAAAAGAAATACTTGAAGTTAAATTGCCTTCGCCGTCACTGTCGA
Organism: Neoneuromus ignobilis; assembly: GCA_029203775.1. Classification (NCBI taxonomy): domain Eukaryota; kingdom Metazoa; phylum Arthropoda; class Insecta; order Megaloptera; family Corydalidae; genus Neoneuromus; species Neoneuromus ignobilis. The sequence goes on along the minus strand of CP092090.1, from coordinate 256,079 downwards.
TTTCAATCCAATCTTCATCACAATCAGGAACGATTTCTCTTTCCACTTCGCTTTCCTCTTCACTTGAATATTGAATAGGGATCAATTTTTTTCCTTGATTGAAATATAACACTTGTCTCCTTCATCACAGGAATTAAAATCACTTAATAAAACATTATAATATAAGTAAAATAATTGCTGAAATATGACAGAACGTGTTGTCTGTTATCGAGTAAAAACATACAGTGTGTACATTCAGCAATGAGGACGTCGTTACTTGTTCAGTCTTGTCACCTCGCACGTGACATACGACTAATAGATCAAAGTTGTAATGTCACGTCATAGGTGACATACGACCGATAAGGGTTAATATATAGATCAGTTCGATTATTTTCTATTAGTTGAATCGACTTTACTGATTCAATACATAAGCTAATAAAATAAAAACGAAAGAATGAAAATTCATTGTAATTTTTTTCCGGAATATTTTCTTTTTCTGTATATCTAGTATTTATTTTTTGGAATTAAAAGTTTGTCGTCGATACATGAATTTATTTTATACACGGGATATAAAACTGTTTTGTCGTTTATGGGTTTTTAAAAGAAAACATCTTCTTTCAATACGTGTTAATATTTTATAATTTATTAATCGCAAATTTTCAACTGGCCATCGATCGCTAGTATTTAAACGAAGGTCGGCTTTTTTCTGGGATTAAAATTTCGTCATTAGTGTGTAGATTATATATATATATATATATATATATATATATATATATATATATGTCTATGAGGACTTGAAGGTATTTTATTGTTTTATTTCGTTCATGTTTTTTCTTCAAATTTTTTTTCTTCAACATGTTCTAGAATAAATTACGTTATGCCACATATGTTGATATTCCATAATCGATTGGTTCGTCGAATGTCCCCGATCGGCCATCAATATTATATTTATATTACATTTATACGAAAAGTCGGACGGTGCATCCTGAAAAATTCGAACGCAACACGCGACACTCATTACATCATTTTCTACATGCGATGTCTGTATGTGTACAACGATCAATTCAATTAGATTATAGGCGAGCATGTGCGTGTAGATTGTTTTTCAATCGGTAATAAGCTACAGGATAACCGACGAAGTCGACGGTGTGTTCGTTCGTACGGCTTCATCTAGGGAAAAAAACATCCATCGCCACAATCCGGGTATCGCGTATCCGTGCACCGTCGTACGCACGTAGCTGAGTAACGTCGTTCGAATATGTCATCATCCGTAAGGATTAGGCGATTAGTCGTATGTCATGATGATTTTATTTCAGTCCGTTGGAAAATCTAATAAAATAGTGAAATGACCTGTGTTTGATCATAATTCTTACGTTTGTGAAATTCGGAAAAAGATGCTTGTCATGATGATACAATAACGATTACTGTACGAAGATGTTTATTCAGTTTTTAAATAGAATGTTGACTCATAGTTGGAGATAATTAAAAACTGAGGAAAAAAATATTCAAACATGATTTTATAATTTAAATTTTGTAATTAATTATGGTTATAATTACTGTAAACATTTATATATATATATATATATATATATATATATATATATATATATACATACACACTGATGTATAAAAGTATTCGCCATATGCACCGATGTAACCTGTTTTTATTTTAGCAATTTCTGCTATATAATAGAATTAATTTTTTTTTTGTATTTTTTTCTAATCAATATATTTAATTTCAATTAAATATTTTTTTCTTTAATTTCACGACTTTATTATATAATATTATATCAAAAAATTGCTTATGTTACCCATGTGGCGAATATGATCATTTGCCAAATTGTATCGAGTTGAAATATTGAAAAAAGCTTAAAAAAAGTCAAACATGGCTGCACCAGCTGTCAAATTTCTAACATTATTATTGAAAAATCGTACATATAAAACGAATAAACACGTTTTTGTATTTCTTTAAAACTTTTTAATTACGTCTTGAAATCGTTCTTTATAATCTGTTTTTATAAAAAAATATTCGGCTCGAAAACTAATATATGACAAAAAATACTCGAGTGCTGGAATTGTAAAACTCCTACGTTGCAGAGAATAAAGCAAAATTAGTGTTCATTCTAAAATTAAAATGTCATACTGCGAAGTCATGGTTTGAAGATATTGTATCATGTTTGGTGGGAAGTTTCGTCCCAACTGGTTCTATTATAAAATCAAAAATAATAAAAATATTTTTATGATTTTTAAAATTTTAATAAATTATTTTCCAAAATTTACATAATCCGTAAAAAGTTTTTGCTATAAAATTAATATACGACTAGTTTGTTCATATGGGTACGTTTCGTTTGCTCGAAAAATAATTAATATGAAAACTAATACCAGTGAATGATAACATATAAAGTTTTTAACCGGTAATGATTTAATGTATGTATTTATAATATGATTATATATATATATATACACATACATATACATACTCGTTTCTCTATATTCTGGATCACAAAACAGTCGCTAACTAATTAACCTGTTCGATGGCTTGTGAAACATGCATTTGATTGTTCATTGAAAGTTGTGTAATGTAATTAAATACAATTAAAAAGAAAATATGTCGTTCGTTTGAAACAAGTTATAAATATTCGTAATGTATATATGGAAGGTTGAATATGAAAGAGTGATTTTATGAATTATATATATATATATATATATATATATATATATATATATATATATATTAATTAATGATACTAAATATTTCCTACTTTTCTATTTTTCTTCCTCAATTCAAAAACTAATCGACAGAGACTGTTTTCCATTTCTCCCTGTTCTCCATCAATTTCTAAGTAACTATATAAGCTGATGTTCTGTTTTATTGGTCTTTCTCTTCCTATCTTCTTCCCTTCCCTCCTTTGTCGTTATTTTTATAATATTCATTTAAAATAATTATCCAATAAATTGGATTTGTCTTTTCATCAACTTTTCTTAGAACCTCTTCATTTTCACACAAATGAATTATCACTCTCAATACCGTGGATATGATCTAATAATGTTCAATAATCAGTTATTGTTCGCTATTGTTACTTATAATAACAATAGGCCAATGCGTATTTCGATGGCGATAACATAATCGTCAAAAGATTTGCCAATTGTCGTTATAAATAGCAAAATAATCAATAAGTGATTATTGAACATCTTAGATTATATTGTAGTGTCGAGGGTGCTAATCCATTTGTGTGAAATTGAATTTACCACAGTTTTAAAATAAATATTTCCATCCCATTTATCGTCTTTATAATCCGTATGATTTTTTTCTATTCTCTTTCAAATACTTCTAATTTATTCTCTCCTCATTCTATTATCTATCTAAGCTCACAGTTATTTTTCTTAATGCGTTCGAGAGAAAATATTCTCGTTATTAATGGAACGAAACGTTAATGATTCGATGCTGATATACGAATAGCTTCTCCGCTATTATTCACCGATTTTTTTTATAACTTTTATGCTGAATTTGATTACGTTAATTAAAATTATTTTTTTCAAAGTAATGTAATTTACTTTAATATATTCTTAGAATTTTTTATTTACAAACTGATAAAGTAATAAAAATATTTAGAGATAAACAGATAACTAGTATTCGAGTCTCGTGTGATAGATTTCAAAGTATGGCACGACACATAAACCGGTATTTCACTGAATATAGTAATGCTTAGACTTTCTTCATTTACCATACTTAGGACAGGGTGGCTAAGTGTGACTGAATGATATGAAAGAGTAATAAACGTGGTACGCAAACATATGTCTAAACCGTTCAGTCTAATTTGAACCGCTCTGTATGAACAATGTTGTTTTTTTTCATAATTGAATTATTCGTGTAAATAGATGGAAAATGCTTTTCAATGAAACGTTTTAAATCTTGGGGTCGATTGACTCGGCTTCCCCTATATTTCTCTACTTGGGCCACTGTACGCAATGTCTCGTAGGTACAGAGTTTCGGATGCTGATATCCAGATTCGATTGATTTATGTCTCATAATGATCACGTTCGGTGAGGTAGGACTGAGCCGGATTAACATATTTCTCTAACATTTCTCTTATGAGTTTCAAATGATATTTTGTGAGAAACACGTATTTATATGCTCTTCGTAAATGAATGTCCACTTTACGAGGGTGGTGCATATATTGTATAATATATACTTGTTTAATTCGCGTCGAATGAATATTTTTACACTGTTCAATTATGTAACGATCGATCGACATAACAATAAATATGCAATGGAATCTTTTTCGTGGATTTTTTCAAACTTGTTCTAACAGTTATCATTCTGTTATTTTGACATTCAATGTAAATTATTTATACGTATGAATATTTATATGAAAACGCGATAGAAACAAATCATAAGTACTGATGTAAACAATGAATAAACGAACATTAAAATGCACATAGATAATTCGCGATATAAAAAACGTCCTCGAAACTCAAAATGTATAATTGATGACCGATAGCTACGTGGACTCGATTAAAAAAATGATTGCAGAAACTTGTCGACGTCTAAGATTAAATTCTAGTTAATTGCCGACCGCCGTCGAACTTGGCTTTATGCGATATTGAAATTCAACGGTCGTAAGATTTAATTAACTATCGAGTTAAATGATAGATTGAAGTCGATAACGTAATCGTTTTTTCATTTTTCCATTTTTTAAATAAAATAGCTTTTTTCTTTTTTTCGAAAAAAAAATCCAAAATACGTAATAGTCGTTAATTTTCTTTTTATCTCATTGTTGTGCCATTATCGAATGTTCAATTCAAACTAAGACGGAATTCAATTATGTTTTCGTTTTCTAATTAGTGACACGTTTTTATTTTAATTGCCTCTCGATGATAAATTACATCGAAAAATGTTTACAAACATTATGCAACGTCGTATCTATTTATATCCATATTCGTATGTTTGCGATTGTTTATAATTTATATGCATTAAAAAATTTCAAGACTCGTATATAAAAACCGTCGTCATTATTTTTTTTATGGAATTCGAACCGGTATAATAGTTGTACGGCGGGCAGTGAGTGGATTTGAAACGCAAAAAGTACACAAATTACAATTAGTAAATGATCGAGTTTTTTTTATGAACGCGGGGTTTTTTTTTGTTGTTGTTTTGATCTGTTATTAGCTGAATGAAAATTTAAATAAATATCGTATTCAATTCACACTGCAATAATAACACAAACGGCAAACATTTAAGCAGAGACGAACGAATGTTAACGAGAATTTAATCCTATTTCTTGCACTAATTAATCTATGTCACCGTACATGTTGTAACATGTTTACATTTACACATTTTATCCGTTACAGTACCTAAGTAAAAAATACCAAGAAATGTCGAGCAACGGATCGTTATCAATTCTCTTGTAAAATGTCGACTAAATTTCAAGACAAGTTTAAGGATAAATATTTAATACAGACAAGAATATACGATTGGGTGAAATCATTTCGAGAAAGTAGACGTCGTATAAATGAACCTCACGCACGACAGACGATCCAGAATTGCTGTTACCTTTGACACGAGCGTCTACAGCTCCGGAGAGGGCCTGCTCCGTAAACAAGATAATTGAATTTTTTCCCACAAACATCTCTTTGAAGTTGATTTTCAATTAATCACGCTTTGAAGCATTTTCCGATTGTTCCAGTCTATCCGCAGAGACGACTTCTTCTGGACTAATTCTAAAAAATTAAAAATGACATATATACTGTTTCTTGTGTTTTTCTTATCTTCATTCAACACGTCGTCGACTAGTGTTCGTCTCTTTCTTTTCCTTTATCTATATGCAGTGCATGTTTGCGTACGTTTTTTATTTATCTGTATCTAGAATTCTGTCACTTTTAGTCGAGAGCTGTTGTTATTTATTTATTTTTATTTCGCCACAGTTCAAAAAAATACTAGTTGAAATTTGAAATGAAATACAAAAAAAACAACGCATTAAAACGAGATTTTTTTTACAAAATGTAATCGTTTTCTTCGAAATTCGCTGATTTAAAATGCACCTGCAGCTAAGTGTGTATAAATTAAGATCTTGTTGATGTCAGTGCAAGTTTCAGTCGTTGTTCAAAGTCTAATGCAAAAACCAAACAAATATTATATAAAATAAATTTATTCGCGTACAACACACTAGTAGTATATACATACATGTGTATATATATATACGCGTGCGTGTGTGTATATGTTAACTTAATTAAAAACGAAATGTATAAAACAAACCACAAGGTTACGTCTAATGAATATAATCTACAAATAACGAACGATTAATCAATTCCTCAGAATTAACAGAAATTCGTCGAGCGGCGATGGTGTTGCACTAACCGGCCACTCTCTCGTCCCCGTTCGTTTGAATCGTGCTTTTTTCCTCTACTACACTTGTCCAATATTGACATTTATGATGTATGCAAATTAAAACGATTGTTCTGGGTTTTTTTTGGGGCTACAGATCTAGTTGAAAAAAATCATCGAATTTGAAAATCGATCGGCAATTACGATCGTTAATTATCCTTGGCTCGATTACATATAATTAAAGGAAAAAAAATGCATCGCTCTATATAATATATCCACGTGATTGTATTTAATTGTAGCGTTCGATGTTCTCGTCTTATTGAGCACCACTTAAAATGTTATTTTTGAGAGATGATTTTAATTTGTTAGATCAAAATATATACATGTATAGAGAGTGAGATTTGTAATCGAATATCTTCATGCTTTCTGAACGATACATGTTTGTTGATCTTTTAAAATTCCATTGGGTTTTATGAACACTTTCGAAATTAGCAGTAGACTCGATAGGTAAAAAAGTTCATGTCAAACGAGTATGATATTTGGGCAGAAATTTAAATGTTTCTTTAAAAAAAAAAACCAGCGAAATATTTACATCTTATCTTGTATGACATGAACATAGAGGATGACCGTGCACGTAAACATATAATTAAATTTGTGGGCGGAGAAATATGATCGTTTCCGATGAAAAAAAATGTGTAAACCTCCAAGGTCGCGTGCAATTAGTAAATTAGTAACGAGACATGTTCGAGTAACGAATGTGATAGAAATTAACAATTCGTGTTGTGTCTTTTTCCATATTCTTGTTAAATCGTAATGCGATATTCGACGTCGAAGCTCGATCTCGTATGTTTACTATCGAGAAAATTACGGGACGACGAGTCGTTTTTTAAATTCAGAATTCATTTATATCAATGTATGTACGTATGTGTATTTTTGTCTTAGAGAAGATCGTCGAAAACAATAGTGAGTTATCTTGTAGACAGAAAATATATCTGTCTGAGACCTCGATCACGACTAGTTTTCAAAACGTTTAACGTTTTAGAAACTCATTATTATTATTATTCGTATATAATGTGCGAACAATAAATTCTTTATTTGAAAAATCTAATTAGTATGCTGATCGGTTGGGTTTTTTTTTTAATCAAAAAAACATGTATGTAGATAAACAAAACTAAATATAAAAAAGTTTCTTATGTTTCACACACGTCCATACATATTCAGTAAATAATATAACATCGAGTTTAATGAATTATTGTATAGATATTCGAAATTGTCGAGATCAATTTTGCGATTAATACGGCATGTATGTACGTACACGTGCTCGAAAATGTCTGCGTGCACTTATCAATACGGATATATTTCTCAATAAAAGAAATCTATTAATGTAAATTCGAAAACAAATATATTTTTTATTAATTCTATAAACTATTAATTATTTATACGTGGCAATTCACGACATTTTAAATTTATAACAAATAAAATAAAAAAAAAAGGTTATGTGTATTCTTATACACATGCCAGAAGTGAAACTTCTTTTCAATAAAGTCATCAAAAGGTACACGGACAAGCGTATGCCTAAAACTCGTAGATGAACAAATTCTTCAGAATAAAGCAAGTAATAAAATGAAGAAATGTAGTAGGAAGAGAAGCGGCAAATACACGGGATAAAAATTTAAGTAGAAAAAGATCAATGTTTTAAATAAATTAAATTTTTACAATTATTTCATATTAACACATCGTAAGCGGACAACGCGTCTCGATGATGTCTTTCATGCTGTAGTAATAGTATGCAAAAGACGTCGAGACGTTGTCCGTGTACAATGTGTTAAGTAAGATTAATATTCATTTTCAAATTAAAACTTTTATAAAATTATGAATTATGAAAATTTATTCGTTTTCGTTTGGAATTTCTTCGATTTCCATTGCTTCCTCCGGTGGTGACTGAGTAGGTATAAACGATACAATTGGTTTTTGATAAGTAAATTTTTTGCGCAATAGACTTTACCATCTTAATTTTTAATTACTATTATATTACTATTGTATAATATATAATATACAATTAGATCAATGTTTTAAAAATAAACAATTAAAGGAAATACTCACAAATAATTAAATACTAATTAAATACTTTAATATAACTGCAATAAATAGCATCTATTTAGATACTATTTATAGATAATTGATAATTTTATAACACCACATAAAATTCAATAAATCTTCAAAATGACACCTGAGAACAAAGAATTCATAATTATTGTGAGAATTTATTACAAATAAAACAACAGATAATCTCAAAACTGTTATAGGTTTCGATAATTTTTTTTAATATCACGTGTTTTTAATAGTATTTCTTTTATTTGATAAATAGATTAATCAAAATAATGTTACAAAATACTACATACTACTGTATATATTGGTATACGTGTCAATTCCCTCAATTTCGTGTTGTTTGCTAAATTTTTAAATACGCGTGGATTTAGTTGACTGTTATTTTTATGATTATTGAGATTAATATTATGATGACGTTTTAAAAATTAATATACTTATCAAAAATATCAATTATATCGCACTGAATAACACTCTTATTTAAACACAATTAACAACAACTGATTGTATATAAAAATTACTAAGCATAATTATGACATCATTTAAATAGTAAACATAACGTGCTGCCTGCATTAAAACAGTTTTGTTATCTAATCACATGTTAAAAGAGTGTGTATGCGTGATGGGCTTTTTCTCACTCTATCTACTACTTTTTTTCACTCTATCGTCTAAGCATGTATGCAAATTCAAATCAGGCACTAAAATTCGTACTCACGTTCCGTCTCTATTTCCGTCACAAAGTCTCTATTTCCGCGTCAGTAAATTTTTTACTCGTACGCGACTAAAGAAGTTTCACTTCAAAAAACACACAAAAATTCATACAAACCGAGTAGAGAATGTCTGCGTACAAAAAATGAAAATCGAAAATAATATAGAGTGAAATAAACTTTTCGACTGAATTCGTAACTGGTTGGATAGCATATTTTTTTAAGAACCTCCTATAATCATTTTTGCATGGAACGGTCTACTTTTTGGGGTTTCTTTAGCACTAATCTTATTCCACTCTTTTTCTATAACTTTATTCGACATTTCCTTTAAAGTTATGTCATGTTGGTGAAAATTCTACGTTGAAGAAAATCCCAAATATGCTGTATAGGATTTAGGTCTAGAGATTGGAGAGGTGCAAGCAACTGTTTCGGAACGTTATATAATATCTATAGCTTAACAACTTCTGCCGTGTGCTTCGGATCATTGCCATGCAAAAAATTATAATCGGGACCTAGACTTAATTTTTTAACATTTTGTTTTATATTTCGTTTTAAAATATTCAAGTAAACATATTTATCCATCGTGGATTCGAAAAACTCTCCATTTGTCCACGCCCTTAATTGTTATACATCCCTGTACCACCACCGAGTTTCACAGCAGGAACAAGATTTTTTTTATTCAATGACGTACATACAATTTCGAGTCCTTTTATTCCAAAAATGTAATATTTGCTCTCGGCTGAGAAAATCATGTTTTCCCAAAACTGTATTAGTTTATTAATGTGTTCATTTGCATATTTTATCTATTGATATGTGAAATAAATAATTTCTTGCGTGCAACACGTTCATGTTACCCACCCTTTTTTATAATTTTTCGCACAATATCAGCACAGATTTGTTTTTAAATAGTACTTTAATATCTTTTGCAATTTGGGGTGCAGTCATTCGGGAATTTTCTTTCATCGAAGCTACAATATTACGCCTTTATCTAAATGTTAAGTTTGAAGATCGGCCAGAAAGTGATTTCGAAGTGGATTTAAAATTGATTACTACCCTTTGAATGAAAGAATGTTGTCTTCCAACACCCGTTCCTATTTCACGAATACTTTTTCCTTCTTTTTCTAACTTTAAAATAATTTTACACTCACTGACAGAAATTTCCTTTTTTTGAATTCCGTCTTATTTATTTTTTGCAAAAAACTTAACTTCTAGTTATCAAAAATGATATTTTATCGTTTCAATTGCAACATACGAACTGGGACATAAAACTGAGATAATTTTAAAACAACAATAAGTGCAAATATTGCAAAAAAAATCGATAATTTACCATTTAATAATATGTGTACGCAGACATTTTTTTTTTGCTCAATCTGTATGAATTTGTGTGTGTTTTATTTTTTATTTTATTTGCTATAAATTTAAAATGTTTCGATTTGTCATATATAAATAATTAGTAGTTTATATAATTAATAAAAAATATGTTTATTTTCAAATTTACATTAATAAGTTTCTTTTATCGAGAAATATATCCGTATTGATAAGTGTATGCAGATATTTTCGAGCATGTATATGTAGAGGATGGACGAGATGAGACTAAAATATAGTAAAGAAGGAAATGTGTGTCTAAAATCGTTTAGTCTCATTTAGAGATACCTTATACATTTTTTCAGAATATGAAAATTTACATTAATCTTATTTAATGTACGAAGCAATTCAAGAAGACTAGTATCGACTTTTCCTCGCGTGGAAATAATTTATCAGAGTTTGAAATTACATTAGAAATTCCCTCGGATAAGAAAAATTCCAACGGTGTTGTCGATAATTTATATTTGAAATAAATTAATAAAAATACATACGAGATTAAGCGTGTATGTATGTATGTATGTACAAACGTGTATTAGTTCTGAATTCGATATTTCTCACGAGTTAAGTAATTTGTTTGTTTGTTGTGTTGTTTCGATCAAATGACGTTGAATCTAAAAATATTCATTATTCGTTTTTTTATTTAGACCGAGTCTATAAATTCTTGGGCTATACTTTTTATAATCTCGGGCCCCATAAAGGTACAATACGCTATTGATTAGATATGTATGTATGTATGTATGTATGTACTTGTTTCATGTAATCTGAGAAAAAAAATCGTGGTATGTTGATGTTTTTTAATTCTTAATCGTTCGTGCATTTCCGAATATCTAAGAGAATAATAATGTAGCACATACATATATTTTATTGTTAATTCGTTGGACTTTAGTCTCGTTTTATGGTCGTCAAAATCGAATCCGATCTGATATTTGTAGGCGTGTGTAAATCGTTCGATCGTAATCGATGTTCGAGGACGATTGTACGCGAATCGAAACAATATTTTTACTACTGCAGTCATTCATTGTTATCGTAACAGATAACAGAACAGTAGATTGCAATTGAACGTCGATTCGCTGTGATGGAATTATCGTAATCGTCGGTTTAACTGCACGCGTTTTTTTTTTATTAGTAAATTTACATAGTATGTAATACAGGTAACCTCCGTACAACACGGTACGAAATAAGAACTTTTCAGTGCACAAGATATCTCATTGGACATTTTTCATTCGAGCGTGTATCTCGTATCAGGTTTGCCTGCAAAATTTGAAATTTATCAGAATTTGAAATCCATTTTGTTCGTAGAGTATGAAGTACATTTTAAAAAATTGTGTTTTTCTTTTTACTACATGATATATAGATTAAAAATGTTCGGGTGCGTATTGTTGAACCCTTTTTAGAAATGGTAATTATGTTTTTCATTCTGTGAATTAATTTGTAGCCCTGAACTATGTCTGGCGGAAATAAAAAAAAATACCTTCACAACGACATTTCATCTCACCGGAACAAAAATTATAAATTTCACTCTCTAAAATAACAGATTTTTGCGAAAAGTAGAGCATAGAACTCGAGATAATGCTGAAGAATGTGCAGAGGACGAGGATATCTTGTCAAAAAGAGAACGATTAATGGCGGTGCTTATTAGTGACGACGAAGAAAACATTATTTAATACATATTGATATGTGATAATTTCGATGAAAATCGCTTTAATAAATATATTTCTCCTAATTATAAAAATATAACAGTATGTCTTTCTAGTTTTTGGAATCAAACTCCCTTCTTTTGCATTAGTTCTTTGATTCGTATAACACGGAGTTTTAGGAACGTAACGATTGTGTTATACGGGGGTTATCTCTACTTGCATATAAAATGTTTCGTTGTTTATAGTTTTATTTTTGGATATTTTTTTTATCGATGATTAACATTGTACATATACGAAAATCTATGTTTGTATCAGTATTATAATTGTTTAAAAAAGTCACAAATTATATTTTTTATGTCAAAGGTCGAATATATAATTGAAGCGCTTTGCTAATTTCTCTCAAATTCAAATGAAAGACGAGGACCTTTATTGTATTTTTGTATAATTTCCAAGGACAACGTCTTATTGACTTGATCTCTTACAACAGCATTATAACTCTACACATCGTGTTTCGGAAATAATTCGGCTGACTGGTTTTTAATTTCGCGTTTATTAATATAAATTGTAAAATATGAAATGTTTCATGCCATAATATGATAATTTCTATGACGTATCAATACCGTCCCATTTTATTTTCCTGTTTATTTCATCTTTAACAGTTGTGTGTTTTTTTGGTATGTCGATGACTTGTCCTAAATACCCATGACTTTTAATTTCTTTCATATTTTTTATATTTAATTTAATTTTCCTGTAATCTCAAAGTTTATTTTATATTATTTTTGTCGTGTTGATGTCTATCATAAAATAAATTTTTACTTGATTTGTTTGATTCTTTTACACTTTTTTAAATTTATCTATGTTTGTTTATATATATATATATATATATATATAAAGAGAGAGAGAGAGAGAGAGAGAGTGTGTTTATATACGATACACAAAATCTTATGATGTTAATGCGAGTTATTCACTTGTATTAACATTTTAATAGTAAATGACGTCACATTGGCATCACTCTAATTGGACTGGTGGTAATATATATTTACTGATCACATTAGTATAACATCATCAGGAAAACCGAAACTGGTACTCAGAAATAACCAATTAGATAATCTGAGAAAGAAAGACATATATCTGCGACTGTACTGCTTCCATAGAGCTGTAATTGGAAAAAAAATCAACAAATAGATATATCGATAGGAACACAACGATATAAGGAAAATACACAGGTATATCAACGAAACGGTGGGATATATTACTAATTATCGATAAAGAAGAATATCCGGGATTTTCCAAGTTTTTTCGAATCGTGATCGAAAACGAAAACAGAAAGAGAAAGAAAAAAATGATAAGAATTAAATGACACACGATGGGCGTTAGAGGCAACTAGAAACTGCCAGAAACATCAGATATAAGGTAAAGAAACAAGAATGAAATGACGAATTAACACAAAAGCAAAAAAAATTAACTCATCATTTTTTCTCAATCCATTGTTAGATGAAGATCTTTCTCAAAAATATTCATTTATCAATGTATATATATATATATATATATATATATATATATATATACATTTATATATATTAGGTTGGCAAGTATCTCCCGACCGCTTTTTTTGATTATTTTTTTTTTTTGCACAGCTGCGAAATTCAAAAGACCAGAAGGCGGAAGGGAGATATTTGCCAACCTAATATATATATATATATATATATATATATATATATATGTGTGTGTATATATATATATATATATATATATAAGAGAGAGAGAGAGAGAGAGAGAGAGAGAGAGAATCTAAATGTGATATCTAGATTTGTGTTCTATTAAAAAGAAACATATATATAGGGTGGTATATAGGGAAGCATGTGTATAGTTTCTTTTTTAATAAAACACGAACCTAGACGTCACATTTGGATGATCCTATATTTTATCAAACTAAAATGGACGTAATACAAAAAATGATAATAATTACTATGTGACTGTACTAAATCTGCATAATGAACGTGACTCTTTGAAAACTATATGAATGTTTTTAATGACTTACCATTATCGATCTTTATTTTTTACAAAATACCAATATTGGAAGTCGATTTCGAATATTGATATTTTATACAAAAAATATTTTGTACAAAAAAAAATGTTATACAAAAACGTCGAATCCTCACAATAGCTTATCGTGCACATCCATCCATACGTACAAAGATATTTTTTATACATACATACACTCTCGCGCATAAGTCTTGGCACACAAGGGTAACATGAACAATTTATTGATATAATTCAATAAAGTCGTTAAATTAAAAAAAATATTTAATTGAAAATAAATATAATGAATAAAATTAATAAATATTATATTTATTTTCAATTATATCAATGAATTGGTTGTTACCCATGTGTGCCATGACTTATGCGCGCAGTGTATGTATGTATGTATGTATGTATGTATACGAGTAAACGTTTCGTTCGTTCCTGAATGTATTTTGAACGCATCGACGATTTAGCCGATATTCGAATAACAATAATCCTTTTGACACTCGTATAAGTAATTGTAATCTCGTTAAGAACGAAAAAGCACACGGACGATGATTATTCTTGAAAGTTCGAGATTTCATCAGAAAATATTACTAATAACTTAACCAGATCAAGAGTTCAAACGAAAAAGCACGTGCTCTCTATTCCTATTCGATATTTTAACATTTTCTATCGCTCTCTATCGAATAACTGTTTCTCTCTCTCTCTTATATATATAGATATATATATATATATATATATATATATATATATATATGTATTGAATATATGCTGGTGTTTGGTGAAAAAAGGAATGCCGATGAGCACTTGAAAGTTTTTACACGTTGAACTTGAATGAAACGACGACGACGACGTCGACGACGTCTTTTTTTATTTATTTACCGAGTGTCTGCACAAAGTTGAGGTAGTGTCGTACGAAACGTGCACGAGTTCATATGTATATAAATGTTTACATACATATGTATGTCGTATTCGTTACTTTATCTGTCGGCATATAAACGTACGAGTGTGTAATGAAATTCATATTTATGTGTATGTATAAAAATAAACGGAGCTACTACTACTATTACTCATTAATCTAAACGATTGTCGATCGACAGGTTGATTCGCATTTAATCGGCCAGTCGTCGACGAGCACGTGTACGAAAACGCCGACGTTACAGGGGCATCGTTTCGAATTGATTTTTTATTATTATTACTTTCGTCTTCCGAAAATCTGTTTTTTTTTTTTTGATAATTCCGATCGTGGTCGAGTATCATAGATTATAAAGTGTTGGAAACAAAACGATTGGCGCGAAACGCATCGGGCGCAGATCGAGTGCGGCGTTCGGAACGAGCGTTTGACCGTTTAGAACGTGGACCGGATCGTTCGGTGGGATACGCCGGTGAGTGATTTTTTATTTCACATACTTTTCGATTTGAATTAAGAGATTTTTTTTAAAAAAATATATAAACAATCTGTTTATATTTATTGGTCGAAAATTCGAATCGTCGTTATTTTATCTAACGAAAGTTGTTTCTTTTTTGTACATACACTTGTACGATCCGGTATTTTTTCCGTGTACAGTACTCGAGTACAATTATAGATACTATTTATCAATAAATAAATTATAGCTAATTCTTTTTTTATACAATATTTTAAAATAATCCGATGCAAAAAAAAAAAACTTTTTTCTCAGAACAATTAGTATTAAGTAGTGGAAAAATAATTTCAGTGTATAATTGATAATGTACACATTACACACACACACAACTAATTAGAATACTTGTTAGAAATTATTTTGATCTTAATTTTACAAGGGAAAATGATATTTTCTGCGAATTTTTTAATATGGATTTCAATAGAACGTATCTATCACATAAAAAGAGAATCGGATATACTCACACTTTTTCATATTTCGTTTATGCGCCTTTGGCTATTGTTATATATTAGAACGCGTCATTAAAAAAACATTGTTTGATCTCGATTTTCATCATTAAAATTTAATAACAAAAGTATGTGTATATATATATATATGTATATATCAAACTTTTTTATAAAGTATTGCGATATTAAAGCGAATAATTTATTTTTGTAAAAATACAACCATTGAATTGTCAATCTAGGGAGTTGAGTTAGATAAATAGTAATTGAATTTCATTGTCCTGATATTTTCATATTTGTTCATTTATATCACAAATATTTATTTAAGATTTAATTAAATCACACCAATATATATATATACACACACACTGACGTGCATATATCATGGCACGCATGGGTAACATAAATAATTGATTGATATAATTCAATGAAGTCGTTAAATTAAAAAAAAATATATGTAATTGAAAATAAATATAATGAATATTACATTTATTATCAATTAAATATTTTTTTTAATTTAACGACTTCATTGAATTATATCAATCAATTATTTATGTTACCCATGCGTGCCATGATATATGCGCGTCAGTGTATATACATATATACACATATGCATATATAAATTCGATTATTTAAAAATGTATTCGTTCACAAAACAGTCAATTCCGATTTAAATTTTGATATGATTTTCGAACGATTTGATTATTTTCATTGATCGATGAACGATTTCGTCTCGGTCGTTAATTAAACTGATTATTGATAATTATCGGTTTATTTGTTTAGTAGAATCGACCTTAAATCTTGGATTATAAAATAATCAGTTCATTCATTATTTTATAAATCTTCGTTACTCATAAATTAACCCTTATGGTATATTAGCATTTTGTAGTTAACTTTCCGCTAGATCGGAGATATATTTGAGTGCTTATTGTAAGAGAAGAGTAACTAAGGTTATTTGATATAAAAAAATAATTTTGTGCATAAAAATATTTATATTTACACTTTAAGTGTTTACATTTTATAAAACGTGTAATTTTCAAGCTTAAATGTCATTTATATTTTTTCAATGTGTGGTATTTTTTTGAAACATTTTCCTACATGAAGGAATGGTTATATAATATATATATATATATAATATGATGGTTATACATACAACTATCACTGTAATTTTTCATATTGCTATAGTTTTCTTTATCCATTTATGGAGGAATAAAATATAAGTAAAATAATTGCTGATATATATATATATATATATATATATATATATATATATATATATATATATATATATATTCAGCAATAAGGACGTTGTTACTTGTTCAGTTTTGTCACATTACACGTGACATATGACTGATAGAGCAAAGTTGTAATGTCACGTCATAGGTGACATACGATCGATAATGGTTAATACCTGTAATAGGATATCACCAAAATTTAAAATTCGTTTAAGACACTAGTTTTAATTTATTTTTGTACGAACGAATCGTTCGTTTGAACATCATTTTTTTTCTAAAAATACGCAACTATTATTTATTGTTTAAATGATTTGCCCGTGAACATTTCGTTAATTATATCTTTATCATTAACACAACAATATATTTTATAATATAAACGGATAATTCGTGCTCTCGACATCGTAAAATTCTTTTCAATTATCGGTTACCTTATTTTATTTACACAAGTCGATGTGTTTTTTAATGGCAATACCATTATTGTCATAGCACTACGATATAATATATAAAATCTATATGAAAAGAAATTCGTTACAGTTCCGATACAAATGGTGATTGCATAATGTTGTGTATTAGTTATCCAAAATAATAATAAATCAAATTTATTGATATTTTTTTTAAAAAACCCACACATATCGTTGAGTAATATGTTTGTATGTAATTTTTTTAAATTGGTCGACGACCGATTTTTTCCTCGTTTCAATATTTATTTTAATAATCGAATACGTATTCTGGCCGACGTATAAATATGTGTGCATTATATTTGAATCATTACGAACGCGACACTGTATTCGAACAAGATAAAAATATTTTCAAAACAATCTTTTATACTGACATCGGTCGATCGAACTCGTGTAAGATTTCATTGTCACAGATTTTCAATTTTCGAGAGATAATCGAGTTCGAACGCTCTTTAAAGCCGCGTACGTGCACGTGTACAGAATTAAATAACCACTTGTTTGTGCACGCGTCGACATTCAATTACTGCATTTAGTGACAATTATCAGTTCATTAGAGTGACCGAATGACATACGTTCGACCTAAGACCCGTCAGATAATCGATTAATTTCTTTCTTGATACTTTAACGCCATAGATCGACGATTGTTGTCAAAACATTCGACACTATATTTATAGTTTGCAGTCCTATGTAACGTGCGTACATTAAAGATTGACATCGGGTTTATTCTCAGATTCATATTTTTTTAATTCCGATTAATTTGGATTTTTTTTATTTACAATTCGACAATAAATAGGTACCGGTTAAAGGTCAATGGAAGAGGAACGTATCGTTATAAAAAATATACATTTCACTGAATGTTTGCTTTTTTTGTTTTGATTACTTGTTTTTCACGTTTTCATCGATTGTCAGATAAAACGTTTAGTGAAAAAAATTCTCAAAGATAACATTTCTCCGAATTTCCTCGAATCTTAAATACAATCTAGTCAGCATATTTCGTTTATTTATCTTACGTCTCATCATCTGAACACTTAACAAGTACATTCGTACGAAAATTATTATTTTATTATTTTTATTATTATTATTATTTCGACATACATCCGCAATTTATAATTCAATGATAATTCATTTTTCTATAGAAAACAAACACATGCGACCTTAACTTATGTAATCGATGTTTGCTCTTTATTGAAATGTGCATAAAGCTTATTATCACATTTTACATTCGACACAATTGTAAAATAAATATATAAATATTCATACGATTACTCATACAATGTGAGAATACTGTATCAAATATAAATGTGTTTAGTGCACTGTTGACACTAAGTTATTTTTAATAAAAAAAATCACGAATTTTTAAAAAGTGAATGTTGACATTGAAGGCGGTGTCCCTTGACTACGCCATTGAACCTATTGCATTTTTTACTATTTGTTTTGAAACTATGGCAAATTCATTTGAACGCAAACGAATCATCATCCCCGACACCACAAGATATTCGAAAATGTTCAATAATCATTCGTTGTTCATCGAAATGCGCATTAGAACAAAGCGAACAATAAGTGATTATTGAACACTTGCGAATATCTTGTAGTATCGGGGGTGATGATTCATTTGTGTTAAAATTCTTTTTCTGTCATAAACTATGACAATCGAGCAAATATCGATTTACATGAAAAATTTTATCATTGAAATTCGTCATTTCTTCATTCATTCGACGTGACTCAGAGCGACTCTTTTAGTTTCGAATTCGTTTTTTACACATGCGCCTAGTATGTTTTTTCCTTATTATATAAACGTTAATTAAACACGTGCTGTGACTTTCAGAAATGCCATTGTTCTCGTTGCCGTTTAATTAGCGTTTGTTTGATTTCGTATGATTTTTTCCTCGCGTGTCGACAGCAACGATGACTTGGAATTTTATCAAAATGCGATTTTAACTACGACGACCATCCTCTAAATAGAAAACACGCACGTTCTATTCGTCTGCGCGGGATTTTCGTTTTTTTTTTTGTCGCGTACGATTTTTTCCTCCGCACGATGCGTTCAACGTCGAACTCGTTTCGTAGATCGTCGGGTCGTGTGATCCGCGCACCTCGTCATCGGATCGCAATCGCAAGGACGTCGAATGCGAATAATGTAATTCAATAACTGTATTAGAACGTGCACGTCGCACGATTCAGATTAGAATAAATTACGGTTGACAGTTCAATGAGGTCAAACCGGTCAGATGCCAAGTAACTCGCTGACTTTTTCAATCGGTGACGGAACGATAACAGAAAAATGTAAGTAATTAATTGGACGTCGATTAAATAAGTCGGAAAGAATTAAACGACCGTCGTCGGTGTCCAATTGACATTTGATGTCGGGTTTACAGTCACGCGTGGCCAATAATAATCGTTCGTCTACGACGACGTGCGCGTTTAAAAAAAAAACGAGTTTTGCATTTTTTGTTTTAAACAAAAATACGACAATGAGATGTTAAACGATTTTTTTTATCTCATAGATGAATATAACCATTCGTATTTTGGTTTTAGATCCGAAATGTGTGTGTATTTCATTCGATAGATATATTTTCGGCGTATAAAAATAAGAATTTCTCGAACAAAATGTACGATTGTATCGATGTTCGATGAATACAAAACAGTCGTATCATGCGAAGAAACACGTGACGTTATCGAACTATTTTAATTATAATTGTAAAAACACTATTGAATTGTGCAAGACAGTGTATTGATAAAGTATTATCGTCAGTCAACGACGTACACATACACTATTTAATATGTATATACACGATTTTTGTCGGTGTGTTGAAAAATTAGTCTCTATCTAACGTTAGGTTCGCGATGCCATTATTTTGAGTGCTTATTGACAATGATGCCAACACTCGATATAAAAAGATAGTTTCGTGCATCAGCCGATATAATTATGTAATTATAATGTTATTATATTTTTCAATGGTATAAAAAACACGAAGGAATGGTTTTCTGAACAATAAGTCGTCTTTCTTCCTGATTATTGAACACTTTTGGGAAATGCAAGATATGCTTCATGGTGTTGAAATTTACACATATTTCACTACAACTCTCACTGGGTGAAAATTCATTTTGTGTATTATAATAATGCTGAAATATGATAGAACGTGTTTTTAAACAAATACTTTATTTTTGATTCAATCTTTTTTACGAAGAGCAAAAAATTCAACGATAAGGGTTAAAATCAGTAGACAAAAAAAAAGCACCTTCGACGAATGTCTCGCGTGTAAAAATTATATATATTAGGTTGGCAAGTATCTCAATTCATGGGCCTTTCGTATCCCGTCTTTTTAAATCTTTTTTATTTTTGTACATAGCTGCGAAATTCGCAAAAGACCAGAATTGGCGGAAGGGAGATATACTATCATCGATTGTGCTTCGTTTGTAATTATTATAATTATGTTTTTTTAACAAAAATTTTGATATTTTTTTTAACGATAAAATATAAATATTTGTAAAAAAATATATATTTATATATAAGTTTTATTTGAAAACTTACCATTTCATATGCAACAATCTAAATACCTAAAATGTCGATTTTTTCAAAAAAGATTGTTTTCCGGTAACAAATGTGTATTGTTATTTATTTATTTTTCTTAAAAGAAAAGGTCGAATTTATCGACATTGATAATTAAACGTCATTACAATTATCGATAAGAAATGTAACACACGGCTGAGTTTTATAACATTAACAAAACAGTTTATTTGTATCGTACAAAAAAAAAATAAGTAAACGAAAGGCTACAACAAGAACCAAAGGTAAAAAATCCTTACGTCGGAATGTTTTCATAAATAATCTAGTTGTGATTAGTGTATGTATGTGAGAGAAACCAGTTTTCTTGCACTGCCTTTCAAATTATTTCATTAAGGACACGAGCGAGCATCTAAAACATTTTTCAATAGAACATTTTTTGAATTGAAATTCGACACAGTACTTTTTTTTAAAAAAAAGAAACGATCGGTGATCTGTGAAACTTTCTACGTTTCCTCTCGAAAAATAACGAATAATTCTCTAGAAAATCGATTTTTCATTACGTGTCGCTGTTCTGTTTAAACATTTAACAAATCAAGAACTACAAACTTCCAATTGATATGTTTTAAATCTTTCACTGAATTCATGAAAAATCCACTTATCCGATTTTTTGACTATTTCAAGTGTTTGTAAGTAAGGAGAAACCATCGAATAGTGCACATCTTAATTTCAAGTTTCCTATCCTCGGATCAAAAATATTTGAACCGTCGTTGTTATGTGATTCGTTCGTTTATTATAAAAGCTCCGAATATTGTTTCGATAGTCTTGATTGTTTCCACTGAATTGTGTTCGAGTTTAAACTCCTATATGTTTTCGACTAATTTTTCTATATTTTTAAAAAAAATCTCTTCACTGCCCGTTCGCACTAAAATTTAAAATAGAAATGATTTGGTGATTCTGTGTAGTGACAGTTATATACTCTAATACCGAACCGGACCCGCACCTCACGCCGACGGTTTTTTTAATTTTTTATAAAAATCGCAATCACCTTCACAACAACTACTCCGAGATCTGCCATTTCGTACGAAACAAAAACGTGATAAAATTATTCAGATCAAAAAACTAAACCTGTATCGCGAATTAGTGCGTCCATTTTTGATTTATGCGAGCGTATCTACCCGTCGTGTATTTTTAGTCAGCGAAATGAACTTTGGACTTGCTAAATTTACAACATTCGCACGCACTGTAAACGCGCACCATTGCAGCTTAACAATCGTTAAGATCGAATGCACGCGGACGGAGATCATTGTTTGTGGGCGATTCGATGGTGGTCGTGTGCGAAATTCACGTCATTCTATCGTACAGTCAAACGTCGTGTGGTTAACGAGAGTGGTGATAATCGATGTCGAAAGTTTTGATTCAACTAACTGGTTTATCGGTTAATTATATTATTTCGAATTAAACTGTACGCTCTTTAAGTGTTCGACTATCATGACATAACAGACGGATTTAATTTGGATGTTATCCAAAACAAAATCGTGAACAAATATAGTACAACGAACTGAATAGTCATTAGGGGGTAACATTAAAGTGACTCGTCGAAAAAAAAGGTTAATGTTTTATTTTTTTATAGAAAATCATAAACGTAATTTGAATTTTCACTCGATGTATTTATTACGTTATTTCATCTTATTATTCTGTTATAAATTAAAGTATAATATTTTTTTAAAATATATATATATATTCTATCATCGACATTATGTAATATATCTTTGAATTATTGATGTACTCATGAATGCGAGAATTTTTCTTATTGTGATTTTAAATGGAAAAAAATCAAGAAAATTTAAATTCGTATAAGTGTAGTTTCAATTAAGTAAAGAGGTTTTTTAAACTTACATTTTTTTCCAAGAAAAAATGAGATGATGGAAATGAAAATTACTTATCCGATGAAGTGATGATTTTGTATAAAATACCAATGAAAACTGTAATGTTTTAGATCGACCATAGTGAAAATTCCTATTTCTTTGGCTAAAATTATCTTCAGTAATAGCCTTGAAGATAATACTAAAGTGTGTGAAGTATTCGGAATAAAAATTAGATCTAGCTATTTCTATACTGTGATATAAAAAGCGAGGAAAGATATTAACCCTTATCGGACGTTAACATTTCATACTTAACTTTCCGCTAGGTCGAAGATATATTTGAATGCTTATTGTAAGAGAAGAGTAACTAAGGTTATTTGATATAAAAAGATAGTTTTGTGCATAAAAATATTTATATTTACATTTTAAATGTTTACATTTTATTAAACGTGTAATTTTCAAGCTTAAATGTTATTTATGTTTTTTCAATGTGTGGTATTTTTGAAATATTTTCTTACATGAAGGAATGGTTATATAATATATATATATATATATATATATATTCAGCAATAAGGACGTTGTTACTTGTTCAGTCTTGTCACCTCGCACGTGACATACGACTGATAGAGTAAAGTTGTAATGTCACGTCAGAGGTGACATACGACCGATAAGGGTTAATATGTATTGGAGATTCATTCAAGGGAAACGTCGTATGAGAAAAGATCGATCCAAAAAAAAGAACTAAAACGAGTTTAGTCTAAAGGGAACGTACACTATGGTCATTTATCAGCGAAAGATTGTTTGTGAACACAATCGTCTTGATATGTTCTCGATGCGAAAAAAATATCTGTACATTAGTCACTTTCAGGACATTTCACGAGAATATTTTCAATATTACATACATATATTATGAAAGTACAAAAAAAATATTTTCTGAGCGGTCGCAAGTGTTATTACTTGATAAAATATTTTAAATATGTCGACGTGCACGTGTGTAAATTTAAATTTATATTTTTTATTTAAGTGCTCGCGTTCGCGAAAAAATATCTGTAATTTATTTTCAATTTCCTATAATCGTAATTTTCTCAACTGATCGACACTTTTATTTTCAGAGTTTCTATTTTCGAATCGTCGCAGTGAACCGAACTCGACGGAATGAAGACGTGCGACAGGACGAACAGCGTGCTCCTGCACGTAGGATGCGCGTTCGTCCTTATCGGCATCGCGCTCGGCATCTCGTGGCCTTTCATCTACGACCGAATATTGTTCGACGAGCTGA
This sequence comes from Neoneuromus ignobilis, assembly GCA_029203775.1. Classification (NCBI taxonomy): domain Eukaryota; kingdom Metazoa; phylum Arthropoda; class Insecta; order Megaloptera; family Corydalidae; genus Neoneuromus; species Neoneuromus ignobilis. The sequence goes on along the minus strand of CP092090.1, from coordinate 231,726 downwards.
CACTGTCGCCGACATCGAAGAGTTTCGACATGTGGAAAGAGACGCCGATACCTGTGTACATAGATTTTTATTTCTTCAATTGGACGAATCCGGACGAGATCAGGAACGAAGGCACGAAGCCACGCTTCGAACAAGTATGTGTGCGGTTTCCGGTAGCTAGGAATTATACACGTGCGCTGTTGTACGTTTGTCGCTTTCAGGTCGGACCGTACAGGTTCAGAGAGGAGAAGGCCAAGGTGAATATCGTGTGGAATAAAAATGAAACGATCACGTACAAACAGCGGAGATATTGGTACTTTCAGCCCGAGACGAGCAACGGTACGCTCGACGACGTCATCAACACGCTGAATGTTGTCTCGACGGTGAGTGGTCGAGGACTGTTTTGAAAAATATTCATTTTTCGCAAAATATAAAAAACATATATATATATATATTCGCTCATTTCATCATAGCAAGTTGTTGTATATGATGAAATGAGTGATTTTCTTTAAACATCTATATTTTATTTAAAAAATATTATTATCAATCCCGGTGCACCGATTGGGCCTTTTCACACTGGTCAACATCCATACAGTATTCATGGTCCATTAACACTCGTCTCACACGCTCTTACCCGAAAACTAATTTTTTTAGGTGGGGGATTTTGTCGATAAAAGAGGGTGTGAGACGAGCGGTAATGGGCGTGAATACTGTATGCATGCTGACTAGTGCGGAATGGCCTCTTCGTTTTTTTTTTTTAATAACATTCAATAGTGAAAATACACATTTCAATGATTCATAATCGAATTGTCGCTTCGTACGATTATAACGAAACGGATTCTTATTGAAACGAACGTGTCTTATAATTTCATATCGTCCAGTATTGAGTGACTCTTAATGTGAAACGATTTTCATTAGACGGCCGTATATCAGACGAGATCGTGGAGCTACATCATGCAAAAAGGCATTTCGTTGAGTCTTAGCACGATCGTCGACAAGATCCACGTGACTAAACGAATCAACGAGTTGCTCTTCGAAGGCTACGAAGATATCATCATCGACATGGCGAGGAATATGCCATCGTTCGATGGTATCGACATACCGCCGTTCGAACGATTCGGATGGTTTTACGAGGTAGGTTCACGACAGCAGATGGATGTCTCGTTCAAAACTTTCTGTACACATATGTGTATAAGTTTTATTGAATACAACCGAATTTACAGTTTTTAAAAATATATTTTTTTATTTATCAATCAGCTGCAACTTATTACAGTGCTCGAGGAGCTTTAAATGTTGTTATTACAATTTTTATATTAAAACTGATTCTACAGAGTGTTTTACTTAACAAATAAATCTCTGGTTCCGGTCATTAAGTTGTTTCTGTTCTAACTTCAAAATCGATAATGGATTATGCTACATTTTTATAGTTTTATTTACATCTCGGAACTCACAAGCGAGTTATTATCTAATAGTTGGCACGTGTCGACAATGTATGACTCGTGTTGGTAACGGGCTATGTGCTCCGTATAACTTGTATACATGTGTATTTGTAGAGAAACGGATCGACGATGATCGACGGCACGTTCACGATGGAGACCGGCAAGAACGGTTTGGACGTGCTCGGTCGTCTCGAACGTTGGAACCACAAATCACGTACGCCGTTCTTTAACGACGAATGCGGGGACATCGTCGGCTCGGCCGGCGACTTCTGGCCACCGGAGAGGACTCCTGACAGCGTCGCGATTTTCTCGCCGGAGATGTGCCGTAGTCTCGTGTACGAATTCGAGCGCGAGACCGAAATTCACGGTATCAAAGGATATCGGTACTCGGGCGGTGATCGGATCATGGATAACGGTCAGTTCCGAACGAACGTGTGTTTATCGGCGTTACCGACGAATTCGATCTTTCCAGGAACTCTGTATCCGCAGAACAAATGTTTCTGTAACGGCGATTGCGTTCCGTCCGGCTCTGTGAACGTGTCTTCGTGCAGATACGGAGCGCCGGCGTTCGTCTCGTTTCCGCATTTCTATGCGGGAGATCCGGTGTATAGAGAGACGATCGACGGGATGAACCCGGATGAACGGAAACATAAATTCTTCATCACACTGGAACCGGTACGAATAGGATTCGATTCCGTGTTCGTTCGGAATTTCAATTGACCTTTTGTTTGTTTGTAGAACACGGGAATTCCTTTGGAAGTCGCCGCACGTTTACAGATCAACGTTTTGTTGCAGCCGAGCGAGAACGTCGGGTAAGTTTTTTAAAAAAAGTTCAAATGGTGCTTTTTTCGGGATTCAATCGAATAAGATGATCTTTTTCTTACGTTCGTTACGTTTTCTCGTTTCTCCATCCGCTTTAGACTATATCAAGGCTTGCCGAAAATCTTCGTACCGGTGCTCTGGTTCGAGCAGCACGTCGTGATGCCCGAGGAATTCGTCGTGCTGCTTCGTCTGCTCATCAACATGCCGACGTACGGTTTATATTTGAACGGTTCGTTGGTTTTGATAGGCGTCACGTTACTCGCCGTCGCCGTCGTACGTAAACTAAATCAAACGAAGAAAGAACGTAGGAAAGATAAGATGATCGAACGGTGGGGTAAAAGCGACACGCACATGCCGATGATCAAACGCGATACGACGACGACGACGAGGAACGGACCTGAAGTCGACGAGCTGACTTCGACGCTGTACACCGACTGCTAGACGGTGGTCTGTTGCGGAGCGTCCAATCTCATACAGGGTCCATTCGTTTTGATTTAATCTTTTTTCGGTACGCCTCTGACTATTCCACTTGTACATTCCATGAATATGTACGGATTTAGGTGCCGGCATTTGTATAAGTGTGTGTGTGTGTGTGTCTATATATATATATATATATATATATATATATATATATATATATATGTGTGTGTGTGTGTGTGTGTATGTATGTTTTTGAGTTTGGGACGTTATTCTCGTCTTTTTTTGAAAAAAATATATCTGCTGTATTTTGTTGTCGTCCTCGCGATATGTTCTTATCATTTGTTTTTGACCTTTGAAGAATTTAAAACACATTTAATTTTTAATTATTTGCATACAAGTGATTTGGTTTTATTTTTGACATAAGAGCGAAAAAATACACGTTTTCCTTTTTTTGAAATATACATTCGTGTTGATTAACATAAAAATGTGCTTATTATCGTCCCACTGGTGATTAACGTCGTAAATTCCATTGGCGCCGCGATGGTCGTCGGTGACCGACAGCAAAGATTCAATGCGATGGTTTAAAATAATAATTTCACGGGTGAATAGCTACATGACTGTGTGCATTTTGCTTCATCGAAACAAAAGCAACAGAAGTAATAGATTTTCATCGCAGTCTTCGCATATTTTTTCGATATTTTTTTTGTACGATTTTTTTTAACAATTTCTACAATATTTTTTAGTTATTGTACGCGCCTCTCCTCATTTAATTTTTATTTCGTGACGTGTCGCGGACTTTTCGTCAATTCGCAATACGATATACAGTTGTCTTCTCGACACTTCGTCAAGTACATAACCGATTCTTTCCCGCAAAATCAATAGTTTTCGGTTATCTTCATACGCTACGAGAGTCGCCGATAGCCGATAGTGAGATAAAAGTATTATACAAGGTGATATAACTTAATTTAATTATATTATATGAACTGTTATCGTTGTGTGCTCTTACGCGTAATCGTAGAAATTTCACTCCGACGTATGAAGTTGACATAGACATTTATCGTGTTTTTGAATATTTTTTATGCGACGAACTTTTCATTCGAATTATTCAAATCCATCGGACAACGGTTTGCATAGATTGCGATCTCTCCGACAGGGCGGTATTTTCTTTTTTGTATTAGAAAACAAGAAAACGCCACGTAATCAATCGAAATATGACTGTTTTATCACGGCTGCTCATTGTTGGTCCGATGTTAAGGCTGTGAATGGAAATCGAAACTGTCGTTACGTATTTGTACGAGTATGTTTATGTTTAGGATATACGAACTGTTATTTGTAAATTATAGTGCCAATATGTTTTGTAAAACTGTTGAGAACAGTTTGAATGTTGCAGACGAATCTGTCTGCTGCACGGCTGTGTGAAATCGGTGTCGGTCGTGTTTGTTCTGATGTTCGTGAGTTGTTCGTGTGCATGAGAAATTATTTACTCTTGAATAATGAACGAGATGAAAATTACTCTAGTTAAAAAATACAAATTTCCCAACAATTTTTCTCGTCGATTATTTTTATCACCGTTGACAAATCGTTTAATTAACATATATGAATCAATTATTTTTTTAAAAAAAATAAAAACGTATTATTAATCATTTTCACTTAGCGCTAATTTCACTAGCCCGTGCTCCGTAATCACCGACACGCGACGCTTTAAAATTCGATTATACGTTTATGAAATTTATTATTTAAATCCGTTTTTAATATATTGGAATTAAATGTGAACTTTATGAGAATAAAACACGAAGCGAATTATTATTCGAATTTATGAGTATGTAAATGAAAATTGAACGAGGTTCAACAGTTGTTCAGCAACAAATTTTTCAATTAAGAAAACGAAAACGAAAGTAATTGAACCGGTGTTATTCCGTCCATTGAACGTATTTCAAAATGCAATACCCGTTCGAGGCGATATCGAAACAAACTCGACGTCAGACATTGATTTTCGCAGCTGTATCGAAAACGAACGAGAAAAATGAAAATATATACTCTGCATATTTCTCGATCGTTGAATTCCATTTAATATGCGATGTGTGTTTTCTAATCATATAACTTGTACGTATAATAGAGCGATGATCGATGAAAGTAGAAGATGACGAGGCAAATTTGAGAAAAAAAGTGTTGATTTCATTGTTTTTTTAAATGAAGTCGTTTATTTAAAAAATATCAAAAGTTTTACAGAAATATTTCCATTGAAGATAAATTAAAAATACCAACAGAGCGATGTGCGTCCATCTTGTGTTATATGTCTTCACTTTTATCGATCATCACACATATAGATACATCAGAGAGTAGTCGTGTGTATAGATCAATATATTTTAGATATAAGAATTTACTCTATGTTTTTTTGTATCGTTACATTTGTGTCAAATGATTATAATAAACGTATTAATCCAATATCTGTGTTTGTGTTTTATGAAATCAATGAATGTTCTTGTTTATTCTTTTTTTTTGAAAAAAAAATAAAAATAAAATTGCAAACAAGCATTGTCAGTCCCGTGCAATGTTCGTCGTTACCTTTAAGACCGATGATTATGTAAAATAGTATGTAAATATATTTGTCGTTCATAAAAAAAGTGTACAAATGCAAAAATCACGCGAGTTGTACTTTGGTCGAACAGATAAACACATACAATTATTCAATTTGCAAATGTAGTATATTTTCAACAATTTAATATCAGAGATGGAAAATTACTAACAAATTCATTATTTTCTTATATGTAAATCGGTTACAACACCTTTTATTATAATATATATTAATAATAATAATAATAAGAGGCTATATCGGTCCAATGCTAAACTAAAGCTTCATCGAATCTTCTTAAATGTTTTCATAAGATTCTTCAATTATTTTCTATCCTTGATTCATCTCTTTCGATTCTCATCTTCGCTACATTTTACAATTTCATCCCTCTTTCTTTGGTAGTCTCTTCGATAGTTTCTTTTTGTCTCTTGATTGTCATTTCATAATTTTTTTTGTCCATCTATTGTCGTCTCTTTTTGCTATATGTTTTATCCATTGTCGTTTCATCGATTATTATTTGTTTTATCTGTTCTCGTATCCATTTACAGATTGTTCGATCACGTTCAAGAATCACTAACATATAATTTCCATTCTTCGCCGTGATATCAAAAGTTTGCATTCATTATTTAAGTTTCTGATCCGTACGTACAAACAAGTAATACATATTGGTTATATTTTTTTCCATTTTCAGTTCAGTGATATTTTACCTCTACATTGTATTATTTATAATTTTAAATGCCATCCGTGTTGTGCATTAATACTCGATTTAATTTCGTATAATTTTTCCTAGGTATTTGATATCATTCTCTTATATCAACTGTCGGCTCTAAATATACATTTTTTTTTATTTATAAATCTATTAAATGAAATTTTAATTATTTTCATATTTATTTTTAGTTCAATTCTTCGGCCTATTTCTAAAAACGTTTTAAGTAGATTTTTAAGCTATTTTGGGATTTCATTTACGTATATACTTCTATATATATATATATATATATATATATATATATATATATATATATATATATATATATATATATATATATATAGAAAAGCTAATAATTGTGCGAAAGCTATTTTAGAAATAGCTGTTCTGCGAAAAACATTCAGCTATTCTCCGTCGAGCGTCAGCACTAGGTATTATTTTATCCGTTAATCGACATCGGTGGGGTTGTTTTTTTATATTCATATATATATATATATATATACATATATATATATATATATATATATATATATATATATATATATATATATATATATACATAATTTTACATATCTTTACATAGAAGCATACAAAATATGAACTGATAACATTTCATATATTTAGTAATAAATAAACTATAAATAGGTACGTCTCTCACCCTTTCTCTTTTTTATTATTCAAACCATTTATCTCGACATCTTAGTGAAAATAAACCGAGTTTACATATTTATCTGATTAATGATTCTATTTGAAACAGTGTATATTTATAAAGGTATTTGTATATATACTTTTTTATACATGCATACATACATGCATATTATTACATATATATATATATATATATATATATATATATAGAGAGAGAGAGAGAGAGAGAGAGAGAGAGTCAGTCAGTCAATCAGTCATTGTCGATATGAACTTTATTGTTTATAAATTTTGTTTATAAATGGTCAACGGCGGCAATATGTTTCTTTTTCGACCTTTATGGACGCGTGATCGATTCTATCGCGTCGACTGATTTATGAAAATAGGCGTACACGTAACGATATATATATATATATATATATACATATGTATATATATATATATATATATACATATATGTATATGTACTTATGTACACGATATGTGTACTGAGCTTTTAATGAATAATTAAACGTGTAAATTATACGTCAGATACAGGAACGAATGTCGACGATATCTTGTAGGTCGGTCGGTCGGTCGATTTTTTGCGTTGATTTTGTCAGACGAAAGTTCACATAAAGCAAAACATATTTTTCACAAGCTTTACTTAATACTAATATTCTCTGTTCAAGTTCATATGAGCTTGAGAGTAGAAACGATAGTAAATGTTAAGTGGGTAACCGTTTTTCTATTTACTTTCATTTCTTCAAATTTACAGTTTTGATTTTTAAATAATTTTGTCTAACGCGAATATAAATAATCTTAGTGATGCCGCAACGTTCGGTCTTACTCTTTATCTTTATGTACTTTTATGAAAAATGTATCGTTTTTATAAATATTTCCGAACAGTTCAATAAATGCTTGTTCGATGTATTTCATATCGTTGACGTATTGATTGAATCAAGAATTTTTTACATAATCGATAAATACTAGACAGGATGGTATTTAGCATTCGTAGCATCTATTAATAATTTCTCTTACTACTTGAATGTGATTCATTGTACTAAATCCGCATGAAAATCTTGTTTGGAAAAAAATCCATTGATTTTGTAACTGTTTTGAAATAATATTGATGAAAATTTTTTATTTTGTTAAAAATAATCAAAATATAGATCTTTTTATCTTCAATTTTGTGAATAACAATTAGTGTAACTATAATATATATATATATATATATATATATATATACATATACACACACACATACAAAGGTCATCGATCATAATTTGCCAACTACATTTTAAAGGAAATTATTCATTCGAATATATATATATATATATATATATATATATATGTATATAATGATTGCATGCGTGTAGTAAATTTGTAGATATGTTGTAAACATTTTGAACGTAGAAAGAGCAATCCGTTGTCGTCTATCGTAACGGCCGTCGCCTAGAGAGACGGACGCTATTCTGAAATTGTTCGGAGTACATTTCACAACGAGATAATTATTTATGGCAAATGTGCATGATCTATCTTGCACGTAATCGTGTCGGATGGTCATGTTGTGTTAACGTTTGTTGTTAGCAACCGGCGCGATTCGAACGAGCAGCGCGCCAATTAGTAAGGGAAAAAAACGATCGACACTCATTGTTTTATACATGAATCTATTTATACATACATACATGCATATATATATATATAAAGATAAAAAAATTGAAACGATAAATGCATCGTAAATGAAATATATCGTCAGTGTCGTGGAATAAAATAAATTTTCTAACATCGATGATGTTATAATTTCATTTTACGTTAATAAAATAAATATGGAAAAAAATAAAAAACAAAATCGATTGGTTTAAAAAGTTTCCTTCTATTCAGATATCCATCGAAGGAATACTTTATGTACAATTGAATTATTTCCTTTCTCTCTTTGTTATTCGTTTCAGTGGAATATTTACTTTTTTATAAGGGATAATATCTATTAAAACATGTTCATTCACTCGATAAGTTATTTCTATCTAGAATTTCGAATCAATCGATTTATATTAAATTTTAAAATAAAATGTTCTCAATATAATCTTCAAACTGGTCATTTATTCATTTCCGATATCGATTCTCTTAACATTTTGCTCTAGTTATCTACTTTCAAGATTATAATTTCAATACTATTATGTCGTTTATGTACTCGGAAGAATTATATATTTTTCGAGGACATGTTGTGAACGAAAATGAATACATTGTTGTCTCTCGTATATTAATTATTAAATGTGATATTTAAACGTTGATCGTTATTAATTGACAATTCCACTGATCGCTAGTTTATTATAACTTAAATGGTACGTCGTAAAGTTAATTGGATAAAATGAGGTTAATAATTTATCGATTTTCCCCATTTACTTTCACAGATCTTATTAAATAACTTATGCAATATATATATATATATATATATATATATATATATATAATGACTTTCAGTCTTTGTTAATCCACTGTTGAATATAAATATAGCTTTTAATTTCAATAATCCATTTTTTTCATTTTCTATCATACGTTTTAATAAAATATTTAAAATCTCTATTCGACTCATTCGTAGATTCTTTGTATTTTCTGATTTCAGTGAAATAATTTTCATTATCGAGCAAATCATTTTTTACTACCAAGTTACGTTAGACTAATAGAGTATTTCTTGTCTGAAATTTTATAACAGTTTCATTTTTTTACAAGATAGGATCGGTTGTCCTATATCAAATTTCCAATTTGATAGACCTTTTGAACGCTGTGAAATAATCTAAACATTTTTCCTTCAAATGGTTTTGTGTAGAGCGTTTGATAAATCTGTAAATCTAATATAGTTTCAAAAAAAAACCTTTCAGCAAAATATTTGATATATGACAGAGTTTAAAGATTCCTTTGGGAACAGGTACAGTTGATTCGTTTTTTAAATGCACACTTTTTATCATAATTAAAGAGACATTATCTTGTATTTTCATCGACTTACGATTGACACCGTAACGAGGTCTCTTAACATATATACATATATATATATATATATATATATATGTGTGTGTGTGTGTGTGTGTGTGTGTGTATAATATAAATACACTTTTCTCTATGGATAAATTGAAAGATATATCTATTCAAGTGAATCGAAGCGCCGTTCAAGTAACCACACACAACTTTCATAACACTTTACGTTGTCTGTCGGAATGATTGATCGGCTTTTCATTATATTTAACAAAAAAACGTACACACGCACACATAGAAAACAATACGAAAAAATATATAGTACACATGAATATCGAAACGTGTCACTCCGTGGAATGAGGACGGAGTCTACTTTAATCATGTGCCTATTTATTAATTCGGTCGTAAGGACGTTCGACGACGACAATGAAACGAGTTCGATTCGTGGAACGAGAATCTTTGTCCGATTGATTTCATGGAACAAACAGTATATTTCTATGTACATAATTGTGTAAAAAAAACGTTTGAAAAATTGATTCGATTGAAGTTTTTGTGTAGAGGAATTGAATGAAAAACACCTACGGAATGAAATTTTAAAACGATCGGTTTGTGTTCTGAAAATCGTACTTCTGTCGATTTAATGTTCAAGATCTTTTTATTTACTTATAATAAAATCGATAAGAAACAGAATATATTTAAGTCGATTAATTTTTCTTTGTCAAATAATGCCAAATAAACAAGACTCGAGTAAAATAAAGCGCCAATTAAATATCAATATCGATTTGATTTCTTTTAAAGAAAAATAATCTACAGTGAGTCAAAGTGAAACTCATACAGTATCGTGTTCGATAAAGTTTTGTGTATAAATTTTTAAATAAAAAAAATCCCTTTTGTATTCGACTTAAATTGTTTATTAAGGATATGTTTAACATATAAAAATAAATAAATCATAAAATAATTTTTAAAGACCAAAACGAGTACGAATTCTGAAAAATCATTCAAAAACACATAAAAATGAAACTCGTACAACCGACAAATTATCTATTAAATTGAAATTTACAATGGATTGAATTATTTTAGTACTTAGTAGAGTAGCCTTTATTAATTTTTATAGCCTTTAAACGATTCGGGATGGATTTAACTAATTTTTCACAATAAGCTAGATCAATTTTTCCCCATTCTTCTAATGACGCTAAAGAAATGTCTCATCAGTAAGAGATCAAAAAAAGTCTGTCTATAAATCATATACCTCATAGTAGTGACCGGATGACAGTGCTGATGCTGTATGATTGTCTGATGTCTTAATACTAGATGCTCCGGATGAGGATGTAAATATTGATAGAAAATTTATTAATACTGAAGTAATTTTTCATCTAATAGAATGTTTGTACAATAAAACGACACGGCACTGTTTTTAGTGGATGACGATAAAAAAAGTATGTATATTTAAAATAATTCAATTTAGCCATACATAACTTGTTTTTTTATATCTTCTTTATTAATTATTTAAGATCAATAACTCCATAAATCTGAAATAAAATAAATCTGCGCTAGTATTAAATAGTGCCAGTTTATTAAAAAAAAATTGTCGATTAGAAATATTCGTCTAATAAATAATTCGAATAATATTTACTCATTAAGAAAAACACGAATCTTATTAATCAAACTAGCTTCGTTTTAATTATCAATTCTTGGCATGACACGACATCGTTTCATGCAAACATATTGTAAAATACTATCATAAAATTCAAAGTTATATTATTCCTGACACTACCATTATACGAGCTCTTCAATCATATCGAATATATATATATATATATATATATATATATATATATATATATATATATATATTCTGTATGTACGAATAAATAAATGTGAATATTCGAGGTATAAGACAAAACGTGTGCACTATTCCATATTGCATCTATCAATTGACCTGAATTGCGGTTATAAAATTGAAATCGACGATGCGGCGTCGTTATTCTAATAACACAATTCCAGTTATATTGCTGCGACTGCGATTTGTCTTTTATGAAATCAAAATGAATTCCATCTCTATTTTTCGATGCAAATAAACTGCAATCGCTTATAAAAATATTATGAAAATGATTCTTTCGACCCCTTTTTTCGTATGAATAATTTGATACATATTTTGTATAATGGTTCGTGTGTACATTTATAGTTTTCTATTTATAACGAATATCGTACTGTATGAAATATGCTTTCATTTTAAATTCTGGCGAGTTTTAAGTTTCGGATTTTCTATTTTACAAGGAAATTTTCAAAACCTGTTTTTGATTATAAATATTTATTTATAATCCAATAAATCGTTGTAATTTCTTTTTTGTCGTAATGAACCAATATATTTGTACGTTTACAAACATAAAATAGTCGAATTTCAAAAAATTTTATTCAGTTATTTTATATACGAATGAATATTGAAATTTTTCGAGACTACTCAACAAAATGGAAACGCACTGTCGACAGCAAGTGTCGTTGCAGGAACAATCTCCGATGTTTTGGAATAAGAGTCGGACGGAATTGTGCGTTCGAGAGGACTGAACGGAATTGAAAATCACGTTCGGATCGAACACCTGCAGATTTCGCACGTCCTCCGTTCATCGTCCGAACAAGTTAAATATGTCAAGTGTATCGTCGTATTAATAATTAACGACGCGATTTGAATAGCGGGTCGTGGGCGGTGGGTCGGCCCGTAACGAACGACGTTCGACCGGTTTTGACATGATATCGACGGCGTCGTCGGCGCCTCCACCTCCGCCTCCACCTTCGGCGTCGCCGTCGTCGATCGGCGGGAACGACGGCACAAGGTGTCGGACAGCGAGCGAGTGCGCGGATCACGCCCGCGATTAAGTGACACTTCACGTCGGAGTTGCTTCACGCGTCGACGTACGTGCGTGCGTGCGTGCGTGCGTGCGTGCGTACGAACGAGCGTCGATCGTCGCGGACGCGGTCTTTTGTGTCGTCTGTGGGCCGATAGTCACCGGCGATACACACAATGGATCGGTGCACAAAGAGTGACACGCGTACGAATTTATTTTCTGAACGGGCCGGCCCCTTTTGAACGTTCGAACGTACGCGACAAACACGAACACACGAGTTTCAGGAGTGGTGTTTTTTTTTCTTTTTTCATTTAAAGCGTTTCTGTGAATCGAACGCCCCCTTTTTTCATCGTACCTTCGACACGGTACATTTTTTTCTCTTTTATACGAACGCACGAAATAAACTTTCATTTAAAACGTATATGTAAATCTTTTGTTAAAATTTGATCGCATTGAAACAGTTCTATGTGAAAAAGTTACTAATAAATCGTTAGATGTTTCATTTCAAAAGTCGCACGTATAAAAAACGTCCTACTGTCATATTAAAGTATATTTATATACGATGATGTTTGTTTTGAAACTGTGACAAATTCATTTGAACACAAATGAATTCTCACCCTCGACACTAGAATATTCGAAAGTGTTCGATAATTTCTTATTGTTCATCGAAATGTGCATTAAACTGTCGTTGTTATAAACAACAAAACGAACAATAAGTGATTATTAAACATTTTCAAATATATTATGGTGTCGAGGGTGATAGTTCATCTGTGTTAAAATTATTCGTATTGTTAGAATAATATCTGATCTTACAAGAGTGATTCAAATGTAAACGAGAATTTAATTCCCTTTCTTGCCTTAATAATTTGTGTCGTCGTGTATATTGTGACGAATTCAGATGTGTAAAAGCTTAAAAACTATAGCGATTCGTTCCTTTATCTGAACGATATTTCAGTAAAAAGTGCGCCAAGCATAATTATTAACAAATTTCTGAAAAACGAAAGAATCAAATGTTTTGAAATTTCAATTAGACTTCAAGCACAGTTTGAATATAAATATTTATCATATATTAGAATGTACGATCGACAACAATTATTTTGAAAAGGTTGATACTATGCATATATATATATATATACACACACACACACACACTCACTCTGATGCCCATAAGTCATGGCACACATTGGTATTATAAATAATTGTTGATAAAATTTAATGAAGTCGTTAAATTAAAAAGAATATATTTAATTGAAAATAAATATAATGAATAAATTTAATGAATATTATATATTTTTTAATTTAATGAATTTTATCAATAAATTACTTATGATTCCCATGTGTGCCATGACTTATGGGTATCAGTGTGTGTGTATGTATATATATATATATATATATATATATATATATATATAGATATAGATATAGATATAGATATAGATAGATAGATATATTTATAAACATCTCAAAATTATTTACATTAATTAGTCGTACAAGTATATAAAGGCAAACAAAAAAAATTAAATCAACTATAACTATAGTTTTCTAGTGCGAAACATTTAAATTCATTCTCATATATTTATAAACAGATTTTCATATTACTAAATTTCGATTCGAATTTTTATCCAATTGTTCACATTTGAACATAATCTTTTTAGATATTCCTTATTAATCATAGATAACTTTTTATAAAATTTAATGATTCGTTTGCAAACATTTCATTTCTCATATCGTTCTAATTATAGGAAAATATTTGTTAAAGTTAATATCAGTAAATAACTGCAAAAAATCAAGATAGTATAAAATTACATATAATAGGAAAACGTATAGAAAAATTACAAATATGAATTATTTTATGAAACGAGCAGATTTTAAAGCGTAGAATATTTCGCGATCCTTAAAAAATAATTAATTAGGCAAATTTTCAATTAACAAATAACTTGTTTCAATTTTTTTTTATTTTCCAAGATTAAAATTCAGTGATTCCTCGAGCGATAGTGTTTTTAATAAAGGAATCATTGTCGAATGTATATAATTAAAAAAATTATCGGTAAACATATCTGTTCGTCTATTTTAATAGAATATGTGAAACGATTATGTAAACAAATGTTCAATCGAGAACGATTATTTTGAATCGTTAGTACTGGAAAATTAATAATATTATATTACATGTCTTTCATATATATATACATACATAATATGAGAATGTACATACGTAAACATCACGCCATGTAAAAGCTTTCAATTATTCTAAAGACACGTGGGGGAAAAAAAAGATAAAACAAAGCGGCACACGTACATAGCAAATGAGCTCGTCACGAAACCAAATCCGAACGATTCGTGTCCGTTGTGTGATAATAATAAAGTGAGGACGGCAAACCGGACAATATCGGCTCGCACGGCTCTCATCCGCCGCGTTCTGTTATTTTTCAACGACAGCGAGCGACATACAAAAGTGCGTCACGTGCCTTCCGACAGAACGTGGTCGAATGTGTGCCACCGTTCGGCCTTGTCCGTTATTTTTTTGTGTCGAAAGCACGTCTGTTGAGATGACGAAGACGACGACGACGACGACGATCGTTCGTAACAGTACGCGTCTATGTTTGATTGTCGCCCGTCGAACGAACTGAAATCGTCGTAACGACAGAAGATGCCGTCTCTCGTGCGGAGACGCGCCGCGGCGTCCATAGGTCACGAAAAGCTCACCCAGATCAACGGGCTGTACATACATTCGAGTCCGCCGCGAGGTGAGTGAGATTCGATCGTTTGATGATTTAAACGATTTTTACAGATTTACAGTTCGACTCTATTTGTTCGCTAAGAACAATGTGATATCTTCGGTGTTGTACCGACCGACGATTTCATATTTCATTACATCAAAGTACAAAAACATGTGAAATACAATCGATAAAATGCAATATTATGATTTAGTAATCAGACGACAGAACAGTTGCGAATTGCAATGGCCATTCAGTGACTGTCAATTTTATTAAGTGGACGATGAAAAATATTAAATATTTATCTGAACGGATCAATTATTTATGCGTGTGTATGTGTATTTAAAGGACTATATGTTTTTTTTTTATATTCTTATATAAATACAATATACAGCTGGGTCTGATTTTGTGCTGATTATTTTAATGCGATTTTGAAGTTATACGATTCATATTTCCTCTTAGTACCTTTTTATACGATTTTTTTAAGAATTTCTTTAAGCGGTTATTTAATTCAACGAAAAGCTCTTCAGTTTTATGAACAAATGAAGGAATCAGAGCCATTTATTTCCGCTTCTCAAACTGATAAGCAATTTTCGGTTAGCAAAGGGTGATTAACTAGGTTTTTAAAAAGGAAAACTACATAAGGTGAAGATTACGAGTGTAATTGCATCGGCAGATGAAGAAGCTGCCAAATTTTTTGTTGACAACACACCAGGTCATCCGTGTTTAAAACATCCGAATGTAAACATGATGTTTTTTTCCATCCAACACAACAAGCATTATTCAGCTATTAGATCAAAGCATAATTACAACTTTTAAAATATTACGTTAAACGCACTTTTCAATTTATATTGAATAAACTAGAATATGAGTCAATAACAGTAACTGTCGCTTGGAAAAAAATTCTATTTTTGACTGTATAAATCATATTGTTTTTACTATTATTCAAATAAAACCACACTCTTTAAATGCCTGTTGAAACAAGGCTTGGCCTACATGTTTTGAAAACAGTGCAGCTATTCACTATCTTTTTTATTCTAAACAGTGCAGTTATTATTGCAATGATGATTAAAATATGTATAAAAAATTCTAAAATAAATTACACATATGTACATATTGTTTTGAATAAAATTAAATAGTCGATTAAAAAATAAAGTAAAAATGCTTTGTTTTGTATCAATTTTCTCCATATATTTGAAATGTTTTTTAGGCATTCTTTATTTTATATATATATATATATATAAATAAATATATATAAATAAGACATTTTATATATATATATATATATATATATATATATAAATAAATATATATAATTATCATCCACTCTCAAATCACTATTGAATAAAAGCCTTTATTAAGACTTGCTACATCGACCAATCCAAATGCCTCTCTCTTCTAATCCTTTTCGACAAACTTTCTTGTCTTTTCTAATTTATATTGAAATTTTTCCTAAATTTTTTTATAAATCTCGATTCTCAATCAATAATTTGTCTTTGTTTTTCTACTTATCTCTATATCTGCCTGTCTTTCTTGTCTCTGTGTGTTTCAATTATTAATTTCTCGTTAATTGAACTAGTTATCTTCGTTTCTTGATATATGATTCTTCAATTCCATTTTAAATTTCTCACTATTCTTATGAAATACATAACACTAAATTATTTTTGATTCGTATGTTTCTCTTTTTGGCTCTACGTGTTATCTCTAATATATATCTTTCTATGATTATTTCTGTTGTTTGAGATTAATGAATTATTTTGATATTTAGGAACCATATTTCATTGTCATAATTGAGTATGTATAGAATGCATTGATCAAAACATTTTTCTTTAAATATGAATATATATATATATAATGTTTTAAATTTCTTTGCTAATGGAACAATTATTTTTTATTTATATGTAAAATGATTGTTTAACTTTTATTATTTTAATATTCATAAATATATATATATATATATATATATATATATATATATGTGTATGTATGTATGTATACATTAAAATAATATACATTATATATTAATGTATAAAAAATGCGAAATCGGACCCGAGTTGCTTTTAACAAAAGCAGTTTCGATTATCTTAACAACGAATCGAGTCTAAAGCACTCATAAAATATTTATTTGTAGTCTTAATGTTTGTTTTACGTACACGTGTGTGTGTGTGTGTGTGTGTATTTTATATATATATATATATGTGTGTGTGTGTATAGTTGGTTGATTGTGTGTGGTTTTATTAATATGTATTAACGTAATTAAAGAAAAATGCTCGATAACAAAATAAATGAAAAACAACAAATAATTCGTCGCGGACACGAACTTCCCCTCATCATCGTCTCGTTTCCACATCGTACGCACATAAACAAAGGACGTGTGCTCGTTTGTGAGTTTCGTCGAATTAAATAATTAAAATATCGAAATTGTTACGAGAGCAGGGCACACGGACGAGTCGTCCGACGCCCGTCCACCGGCGTCGCGCCACCACCTGCCGTCGTTCCTGTGCTCGGTGAACACTCGCCGACACCTACCTACCTACCGCCTCGCGATCCCGTCGCCCGCTCACTTTTTTCTATTTTATTATAATATCGATCGCGATGCACGCGTTGTTCAATTTCGTACGATTCACGACGAATGAAACCGTCGACGGCGTGAAGCGGTGGTCCGCGCCCGTTCTCGTTCCACGTCGCACGCATTCCGATCGTCCGTGCATGGAAACTGTCACACGTGTCGTGTCACGTCGACGGAAGAGACGAAGATGATTGTTTGTTTCTCACGTTGAATTTTTAA
This sequence comes from Neoneuromus ignobilis, assembly GCA_029203775.1. Taxonomy (NCBI): domain Eukaryota; kingdom Metazoa; phylum Arthropoda; class Insecta; order Megaloptera; family Corydalidae; genus Neoneuromus; species Neoneuromus ignobilis. The sequence goes on along the minus strand of CP092090.1, from coordinate 213,849 downwards.
CGTGCGCTCTTCGGACGGAAATTACAAAGCATCGAATACACGTTTCATATTTGATACGAATCAATTATTCAACAAAGGGAGAAATTTAACGATATTTTAAAATTGAACATTCGAACAGAGTGTACGTAACTGATATATATATATATATAAACAAACTTTAAACACAGCAACATCGATTTCAAAGAGGTTTTTTTTTTAATAAACAAATTATATATATAGACCGATCGATCGTCGTTAATAATTCGAGTTTATTTTCTCTAGTTTTCTCGTTGTAAAGACATGTATAATAATAAAATAGAAAACATTTTCGAATGGTTTTCCCATCGTCGTTCGATTCACATGGAAAATATAAAAAATTCTAAATTTATTCAATGATAAACTTTCATTCTGTGAGATTTTGTTCGGACAGATTAATAAATTCTAACGCGATTGATTTTATCTTAAAAATGACAACTGGCATTCGATCATGTTTTTTATATAAAAAAATTAATATTTTAAATATCTACGTTATATTTCTTTAAACAAAATTTGATATTATAATATTTTGTAAAAAAGCTTTAGCATCGTGTTTTCTAAATATGCACGAAAGACAAGAAACGTTCATGTATTTAATTTTATTTAACTACTCGTCTTAAGATAAAAATAACTATTCTGATTGCTAATTTAAACTAAGCAATTATCTTCTTTGTTTAAAAGACAACGTGCTATTATTTTTTTAACTATTTCATACGAAAAAGTAATAGGTTATTGTTTCGATCATGTTAATAGATATTTAAAATATATATATATTTGGAATTCATTCTGTACATCTACCATTGCACATTTACAAAACTAGACAGATGTTCGCTGCATTTCCAGTCGCAGTCTTTGTCTCCAAGAGGCAGTTTACTGATTTTTTTTTAGCGTTTAAGATATTTTTTTATGGGTGGCAGGTTGCTGGCCTACCGCCCCAACCCCCATGCCTGGAGGAGCAGAATTTTCTATTAGAGTTTAGCCTATCTGACCCAGTTTTGAGGCACCAGGTACTCGCCTTTAGCCCCCTTCCGTTAGTTACATAACTCACGTCCATTGTACGCCATGCACCTAGAGGCTACGACGAGAACGTGGAAGTAGGATCCGTTGGATTTGTCTAGCAGACTGTGAACGTTTCGCAGAGTTTTATTGTAGCGGAGATATAGGCAGTCACTATTACCTCCGAGGCTCGATACCAGCCTCTTTAGCCTCAAAAAAATAATCTAAATAACAATTAAAGTATGCTGAACTTTTCATTGTGATCTCTCTATAGATTGTAGTAGTTCGATTGTCGTCGAGTAATGATTCTGTCTTCTAGAAAAAAATGCAACTTCCATCGTCCTACCAAAACGGACATTGACATTGACTTTGAAGTCGATCCCGCGCCATTAATCTTACATACTTGCATGCATTGATAAGCATGCACAACGTGCCATTCTTTTACATTTTTCTACTGTTTTCAGGTCGTACTCGTTCTAATGATCTGATAACCGAACCGCATATAACCGAATCGTTACATTTATGTAAATGTATATAATCTCGTATAATATATATAAAAAAAAATACGTATATAAGAAACGAACGAGAATATCGTGACGTAGGTGCACCCCCGACGAACGTCGCCGTTTATATAAAAATCAGTACACACACAAACAGGTACGCGAATTTCAGTATCAACACGTTGGTCGGACGACGAACCAGTGTTCGATCTCTTGTCGCTCGGTTCAGTCTTCGAATCCCGCACGGAGGATCGACAGCGGCGCGTTTTTTCCTCGATTCCGAATTCGGGCACAAACACACACACACACGTACATTGTACGGTTTTTTTTTACATTTTTAAAATAAAAATACACACACACACACACACACACACATACACACGTACGCATCGACAGCCGACGTGGAAAATTGCTGATGTGATAAACGGACGTTCGTTCGTCGTCTCGTGCGTCGCGTTCCCAGTGAAAAAATACGTGTCGTCTTGTCGATAGATAAAAAACACGTGTTCCGCATATTCGTTTTCCATCGTACACGATAATACAGGTCCTCTTCTTTATTTTTTATCACTGTATGTATATATATATATATATCATCTGTAAATTTATTTATACGTATTTATAGCGTTTATTTTTGTTCAACGAATTGTATTACATTTTGACATGAACGCTGTTTTATTTTTGTTGTCAATTTCTGCACAAACACAGATAATATATATATATATATATATATATATATATACATATATATATATATATATACATATATACACCTATTTGCATAATTGTCTAAAGTTCTAAATTAAAATATGATAATCGAAAAGTCAAATGAAATTAATGTATATTTTCTAACAAGTTGCTCACATTCAATGTCGATGATTGTTTTTACAACAAATATTAACTGTTTAATTAATTTTTCATGTCTTTGTCTCTTCTTAGGCATGTTTATATATAATGTATCTGGATTTGTAATCAATAATTTCTCTGTTCCATCGATAATATTCTCTTTTGCTGTAAGACCTGACCTGTTTTCTATTTCGTATACCTCACTCTTATTATTATATGTACAACTATTTGTTGTTTTGGAACTGTGGCTGATTCACTTTACACAAATGAATTTGAACCTCGACATCACAATAATTCAAAGTGTTCAATAATCACTTATTATTTATAATTATATAATCCGAAGCATTTCGATGGCGACGCCATCATCGTCAGAACCTTTTTTTGTATAACTATATAATAAAAAAAACAAACATAACTCTTTTATAGTAAAAAAGTTTAATTTATGTAAAAAAATACATCGTCCGTTCGTTATTAATTGTAAATGTTTCGATGACAAATCGTCTTTACAGCACGAAAATATATAGGTGACTCGAATGAAATTAAAGGGTTTAGATGTACATTTACTCACCTATTGTCATTTACTATTCTTTATTATCCTCCGGTCTCATTTTGACCACCCTATAGAATCTATACTCCTGAAATGATTATAAAAAAGAAATCGATAACGAACGTTTTTAATTTTATTTCTTTATAAAGAAACGGCTACTTTTATTAACGCGTTTAATATATGTATTTATTTTTCATATTTTGATTTATAATACATAGGTGTTGTAATTTTTTGAATACATTTTATATAGTTGTGTCTTAAAAATGATGAGTAAAAATTTCTATAGGGTGGTCCAAATGAAATTGAATGATAATCAAGAGTAGGTAATGGAAATAAACGAGTAAATTCATTCATTTAGGTCATCATGAATAATATGTTAATTTTTTTCAACAGAAATTTAGACATCGACGTTTGTTTTATATAAGAACATTTTCGTTTACATTTTTTTTTAACAAACAATATATTGGAGTAATCATTCTCATATATTATGAAAGTTATTATGATCTCGTATATATATATATATAATATTCAATTAATGTTTACTCTGGAATTATTCGGAAAAACTAACAAGATTGAAAATTCGTTAACGCCTCGCCGTGTATTATCGAACACTGAATGAAAATCCGTATCGATTCATTTTAATTGGTTACTAAAGAACGGCACGAAATCACTTTTAGTACATTAACGTCCGTCCGTTTCATTAATCATTCGTTCGCAATTGTTCTGTCGTTGGATGATTGATAATTAATGGTTATTTTTTATATCCGTTAAGCGTCCATTAACCGCAAAAAGGGTCTACGACGGCGACGCTTCTTCACTATCGACGGAAATCGCACACAAGGGAATCGAATTCATTTTTCATTCGTTTCATAACATGTCAATATTTTATACATACATACATACATCTATATGTATATATATATATATATATATATATATATATATATATATATATATATATATATATATATATAGACGTGTATACGTATTCCCCGTTTTGATAAAAATCTCTTTCAATTCATACACAAATTCATTTGTGTGTATCAAATCCACACGGCGATTGTCGAAATTTTTAGTCGGTTTTCAAACGTCGTGCAGATCTTACTATAATATATAAATATACGATTGTGATATTGGATCCTTGTGGAGATCATTCGAAAGTGAATCAAATCGTCGTACGCTAACAAGCTACGATTTCAAAATTCACGTACTCGAGTGTGAGATATTTGTGTTGTATTCAAAAGTGTTTCCATTTTATTATCGATAAAATATAAAATCTCATAATATAAACATAAACGAACAATTTCACGATGTTAATCAATCTGCTCATCATCACCACATTGTTCGCGATCAAACTGTACGTGTTCTTTCGAATGATCGACATGCATTCTGCGAACTGAGTGCGTGGAATAATATTCTGATTAGGGTCTAGTCTCGGTACGTCGTAAAAAGAACACGAGCACCGACGGATATCTGATAAGACGATTTTAAAATTCGAACACTTCTCGAATTCTGTTCTGTGTGTTTCAGTTCTACATACGAACCAGAGCGTTCTGAAACAGTGGATACGCGTCGGCGACATCGATAAACTCGAACAGGTCGTGATCGAAGGACAGGGACACAAGCTGATTGGCGAATATTCGCCGGATAATAAAATACGCACGTATCTCAAAACGATACCGGTCTTCATGGTGAGTGGACGTTCGATGATATTCGTAAACGAATGTAAAAAGAAAAAAAACCGTCCGTTCATATTATTTGTAAAATGTTTTTTTTTCGCAATGCGAATATCTTTTTCCTGTTTATCTTTCGTATCTGTAGATATGCATTTAATAAAACGTAATTCGTACAATTTTATACACATACGAGGAGAGTTATAAAAGATGGAAACGTTCGTTTCAGTCGAAGATCGACTTAGCTCACGATGCCGTCAGCTCCAACTCGTTATCCGAACTACAGGCACTGTTACAAGAAGACACCGGCAAACGCAAACACTTGGCGATGTGCAAGGACCAGGCCGGCGTCGGTCTGTTGCACAAAGCCGTGTATTACGATCTCCCGGAGATCGTTCACTATCTGGTCGACCATTATCCCTCGCTCGTTCACGTCAAAGACCGAGTGAGTTCGAACGAACGTCGTACGACGATCGTTTCTCTTTTCTTTTTCGCTCCACAGGAAGGCCGCACTCCGTGTCATTACGTGGGCACGTGCAAAGATCCCAACGCCATCATGAGAATTTTGACGAACGTCGGCGCCGATCCGGCGAGCACCGATCTCAAGAACCGCACGCCGCAGTACTACATCGATCATCCGGAGACGCTCGAACTGCCCACGTCGCAGAAGATCATGAACGGATTGGGAATGCAGCAGAAAATCAGAGATTCGCAAGAAGGTAAGTCGAGTTTGCGGAGAACTTTAATCGCCTACATAATAATTACATAACGATCATAATAATTGACGTATGTTACGAGGGTGTATTGTTACTAAAAAAAAAAAAACAAAAACGGTTCCTCGTCAAATACACGCCATCTCGTCATAGGGCAACAAACAAATGTAACGTTTAATTTGGAACGGAACCCTTAGAATAGTCGTAGCGTGTACCATCATCATCATCATCGGGTGGCGATGTACACGCACACACACACACACACACATATATATATCATTAAATTATTCGATTACATCGAACAATTTAATTACACATGTACATACACATTCGTACACGCAGATCTGATCGATATAGCAGAGAAAGACGAAACCGCAGTTCATGGGGAAATAGAAAAACGTGTACACGTTTTCGAGACGTCGTCTAACGCCGTTACACGAACGTCGACGTCAAAGTAAATTGTAAAACCGCCGACCGACCGCCTCGCGACGTTTCACTTATCGCTCACTCCTCGTCGTCAAACCGTGTCCTACACACGTATCGATCATGGAACGACAGCTCGCGGTCGTACATCAGGTGTCGTCGTCGTCGTCGTTCAGGTGTTGACGTTCCCTCGCGAGTACGACGACGAGTCGAGCCCACTTTCGTGTCCTCGTCCCGCATCGTACCTAAAACACACACACACACATCTATCTCTTAATGTGTTCGTATTCAAATATATAAATAAATTATAATGAATAAATAAGCGGGTAGTATTAAAACTTTTGTCTAAAACTGAAAAAATAATGTTAGGTTGTTGCATATGAAACGGTTGATTTTCGAACGAAACTCTGATCGTCGGTGATTTCTCTAAATAAATATTGATATTAAGCATTATATATCACGCAATATACTTTTCTTAACAAGAAACGAATGCATTCATGCCAATTTTAAAGAAAGTTAAATTTTTACGTTATAGAAATTCCTCGACGGTGTTTTTAACTGATGCTCCGTTGTTGAATTTTTTCTCTGCCAAAAAATCATTAAAATATCTTAAAAAGTGCTCATCATTTAGATGAGATGAAACTAGTGAATATGATTAATAAGAAACACTTTCGTACTGAATATCCTGCGAATTCTGAATTATTATTTTTGAATCATGTGGTCGAAAGTTGTTATATGTATATATATATATAAATGTGTATGTGTGTGGGATAGAAATAGTAATTCACTAATAACAGTTTTCTTAACGTGTCACTTACTCAAACAAATTGTTTTTTTTAATTTTTTAGTTATGTTTTATTTACTTTTGTCACGTAACATTTTTGTACATTTATTTCTAAACAAACAGTTATGAGTACTTCAGTTTTTACATCTATTCAAATTTACTTCTCATTATATCGTTTGGTACTTTACAAAATGACTACTTATGTTTGATGAATAATCTCGAACGAGTTACCAGATTTTATTTATAATAGAAGTATTTATTTATATTTATTATAATTTATACTGATCTTTTGTGTTATATTTAATTTCATAAATCGGTATACATGTAAAATATTATTTTTTTAAGAAAAGATGTGACAATTTTTCAAGTAAAGATCGTTTCTTATTCAAATCACCTCTAATGGCCTGCTAATCAAATTGACATTTCAAAACAAACCTATAATCATATACGTAAACGTAGATACATGTTGATATTTTTTTCCAATTACAGCTGGGTCTGTTTTTGTGCGGATTATTTTAATACGATTTCGAAGTTATGCGGTTCATATTTTTTCTTAATATCTTTTTATGCGAATTTTTTTAAGAATTCCTTTAAGCGGTTATTTAATTCAACAAAAGTTCTTCAGTTTTATGAACAAATAAAGGACTCAGAGTCATTTATTTCCATTTCTCAAACTGGTACGGAATTTTTGACTAGCAAACGATGGTCAATGCCTTAAATGACAATGATATTATTACAATAAGTTTAGATACCGTAGAAAATTTAGAAAAAGATAATGAAACAGAAGTAGAACCTGTTCCCTTCACTGAAAAAATAATTTGAGAAGGTCTTCAACTTCGTAATCAATTGGAAAATCATTTTCTTGTCAATGACACGAATTCTGAATGAGCTTTTCAATTCCAACGACAACTAAATAATTGTATGTCTGGATATCGCGAGCTGCATAAACAATTAGTAAAATCATCGTTTCAAAGTTTAATCACCTATTCATATATTGTCGCTGGAAAAATTAACACAGAACGAGACAGAAGTCGGCGCTAATTCAGCTAATTCTGTTTGTGTTTTCTCTAGTGACGAAATTGATTTTACACCAGTTCACAAACGAACCCGCATATTTTCAAATATGTATGAAAAAATGTAAAATAAATTACACATACGTACGTATTGCTGTGAATGAAATTAAATAGCTAATAAAAAAATAAATTAAAAAAGCTATGTTTCGTATCAATTTTGTTCAGATATTTGAAATTTTTTTTAGACATTCTTTATTTCTTGATTTTTTTAATGCGAATTTTAAAGTAATTTCATTTTGTTGCTTCGGTTTTATGTGGTTTTTGAAAACTAAGGAACGTATCCCTAATTTTTCAATGTGAGCTAAGTCTTCTTTTGTGCGATTTTTTTTAATACGGTTTTCTGCGGAACGTATCTACCGCATAAAAACAGACCCGGGTGTATTTGTCCGGTTAAAGTTGTTCTGATTTAAGTTCAATTCGACGTTTGAATATGAAGAAAGCATTTCGCTCACAAACGACATTTATGTGTTTTTAATTAATACTCGAGCGATATTTTCACCGAACTCCAATTCATGAAAATCTTGTCAAGAGTGGAAATCGACCGTTTCATACATAAACAACAATCGAACACGAATCTCGAATTTATGAAAGTGTATACGTGACCGATTATTCAATTCAAATCTGTGATCGGTTTCGAATTGACCGTCGTTCGAACGTCTTTATCGAAATCAACATCCCCGTTACGCTGTCAAACGTTCATTTATAACGATCAGACGTCTGTAATTCACGAAGCACGCGCCTAGATACGAAACAGCAATAAATATTTGACTCGAAATAGTTTAATTACGATGCTATCGTCGCCGCGATTAAAACAATCGCGGACTTTTTTTTGATTAAGCCATTTATGAATTTCTAATTGTGACTATTTTTAATAAAAAAAAAGTACAAGTCTATACAAAGTACGCATATATAATCTCGTACAAAGTAAATATATATATTCGATATGTATGCATAGATACGTGCACGTGTGTTTGTTTGTGCGCCGGGTATTGTTCTTTTTTTCCGAGATAATTTTCAAAAAGGTTCATAAAATACCGTATCAAACGGGCATCGCGATCAAAGGTCACGGTTAAACATGTTTCTTGGCATTTTTTCCCTTCGCTCGCCGTTGTTAAACCGTGCGTGCACAAAGTACATAATATTCGCACAGAGAGACACCCTCACTCACCCCGATCGGAATCGGTCGCTATATATATATATATACACACACACACATACATAGATTTATATGTACACATGTGTGCATGTATATTTTATGTGCATGTTTCAACTTGTCGAGATGTGTCGATAGAAAACGTACCGGATTATTTGGATCGATTAAATGCAACAGTAGTGCGCACGGCGACGATGCCATAACTCGATTACACGGTACTTGATCAATTATACAAGTACGTGTTTTCATATGCAGTACTGGGAACAAGTGTCCGTACACCGTGTATCTAGAATATATGATACGCCATTCCGTTACTTGATCTGCACAAAATCGATTTGAATATTTTCAACTGTAGAAAAAGAGAAAAGTATATTCTTGAAAGAATGTTCGTGCGGTTTATTTTTTCAATCATTATTGTGGAATAAAAAACATAAATTTGTATTCGATACGGTATTTGTTCGACTTACAAATAGTATCTAAGCATCCAGGAATTGAATTAGTGACGATTTATATTGTAGCTATAGTTGTTTTGATTCGCTCGGTTTGTAAAATGATCTTCAGTTCATTGTTATCGATATCATTATGATATCTTATAAGACGGTAGAGCTCTTCATCTGTATGGGATATTTATTGTGAACAAAGACATCATTAAAACGGCCAAACGAAACCCACGATTTGTTGAATCGCTCTGACATATTGAAATCCATTGCATTGCATCGTTTCAACATGTCTAGTGGAAGAGATATATTTCGAATAAATGTATGATTCTTTTGCAATATAATGGGTGGAACGGATATAACGTCTAGATTTGTGTATTTTTTTAAAAAAATATTGAAAATTTTGAAAAATTCCAAATTTTGTAAATTTTGAAAAACTTTTGGAACAACCTTTTGGGGCAAACTTTTGGGACAAACTTTTGAGACAAACTTATACCCAAAACTTTGTATCCAAAGCTTTGCCCCAAAACTTATGATTTTTTATGAAAAACTACCCCTATTTTTTTATTAAACCACCACCAATTTTTCCAAAAACCGTTGTATATGTAAAAGTGCAATTGTGTATAATTATCAATAGTTGTATGTGTCGTTCTGTCGTGCTTTTCCAATTGATCGAATCAATTGTTATCGTTGACTTGTTTCGTACAATTCAAGGTTATTGTTTATTTAATCCTGAATAATTACTCAGGCACTTATACATATATTTATATACATATATATATATATATATATATATATATATATATATATATATAAATTCATTAGCGACGAAGAAACACAAGTCTCGTACAAACGTCGTTGTTGGCGTTGAACGCGATATTTATCGAGAAACGTTGACTAAAAGGCGATGAACATTTTTCCGGTTTCAATGTACACTCAAAGTACATACTTATTATTATTATTCTTAGGGGAAAAAGCTGTTCTATTTGACTAACTCGAAACGAAATGACATCACATGTCGCAATCGAACGTGCACACGTCATATCAGTTCCTTGTTGTCGTCGTCGTCGTCGATCTTCTCGCACCAATCGCCGCGGTCCGATTCCGTCGTAGCGAGCCAATTAAAAGTCATCCGCCGCGCTACGAATTAACGGCGAAACGGATCTTTGACGAAACGACATCGAGCGTCGATAACGATCCTCCCCTCGCCGCGCTCGTGAGTCACCTGTTAACGTCGAACGTTCGAGAACGTCGTCCCCGTTCCAATTCACGACACTCGGTACCGAAAAGAAGGCAAGAGGGCGGAAAGACGTTTCCTCGAATGTCTTCATTAATTTTTCATGGACGCGATCGGCGGTCGGGCGGCGGCTCGCGAGGCCCGCGACCGAACGGCCGGCCGATCGCTGCGGGTCCCACACGTATCAGAAATCGATCGCGTGTCGTGAACACACACACACACACGCTCGGTAAATAATTTAATGATGTAATAATGAGGTCTCGGGGCGAACGGAGTGGGAACGAGCGAAGGGCGGTTTCGTCGTAACGAGCGCGGAGGGACGTGGCAGATAGTACGTATGTGTCATTTTCAGTAGACAGAATGTTACGAAGGAGTTGCTTTTCTTGAGACGATCTCAGTGACGAATCCGAATGGCGAACGACGCGTTTCGAGGAAAGTATCTCGGAGTCATTTTGTTTTAAAATCGGTCTCGATGCGCTCTGGAGTGACGACGGTGAGATTTGTCCACGTTCGAGCTTGAAAGACGCGTAAAATCGGTACGATCTCTCGTTCACGCTTTGCCGCGAGTGAAAATGAACGTCGCGAACATCCGAATGAATCGTTTGAATATCGGAAGAAACATCAACACGTTTGCACGCGTTCCAATCGACAAACGTTCACGTCGAGAAGCTGGAGTTCCGTTCGAATTATATTCGGATGCTCGTTTATTCTTAAAAAAATCTTCTTTTTGTATTCAGTCACTTTATCAGATACGTTATTATTTTTTCGTTGCTGATTATTTCTTTTTGAATCGAATTATAACTGATTTATATATAATTTGATCATTTTTATAGTAGATTTTTTGCAATTGAATTTCCCCAAATCGTCATTTAATCACATAAAAGCGTATAAAAATAATTTCTTAAAAGCTCGAAATCGACACCTTTTACCGCATTTAATGAATTACAATAAACCTTCATGAATTCTCCAGAGTGCAGTCGATAGTACGACAATAGTGTTTAGATTTTGCTTGAATTTTATAATTGTTTATAGGTTATTATTTACATTTTCGATCATTGTCCAGTTTAAATTCATACTGTATAATAGAATAATGAAAACGAAAAAACATAAGTATTATCGTTCGAGACGAAAATAACAAATCTAAATTTTCAACGAATGTGCTTATACGAAAAAAAGAGAAAATGAAGATCGCACGAATAACTTTTAGAATATTAATGAAAAATAAATAAAAATTAGAAAACGTGAAGAATCGAAGAGAGTACAAGAGAGGTGTTCGTGTGGCTGTAACGATAAGGAAATGGATATCGTTTGAAAAGAAAAGAACAATTTGAGATCTTATTGAACGTGACCTGCGGCTAACATTCGACGAAATTTGTAAAGAAATCGCGATAAGCCACGACAGTGTGAAGTCCATCATTAGAATTGAGTTAATTCCGAAAAATGTTGATGCGACGAATTCTATCCACGACTGATAAATGTCGATCAGAAGATGGTCCGTGTTGACATTTCTCACAGATTGTCGAATCGGTACGAAGCAGGATGAGACGAATAATTGAATCGTATTTTTGTCTGCGATGAGATACGGATGCATCACTATATTCCAGAGGCGAAACGAGTCGATAATTTACAACGTGTACCACTGACTTGGAACATGTTCCATTATTTTCTACGATGCAAGAATCGAAAAATTACTAATCTGATGACAGAAATATTTAAATGTTAGCGGAAATTGTGTAGAAAAATGACATATGGCAAATTTATCTGAAACATATTATTTTAGTAAAGAGTATGGAAAACGGTCGATTTATATTCGTATCAAAAAAATATAATATATTCATATTTGGGGAAAAATATAGAAAACGTACATAGCAAATCGTCGAGTTTTTTTACTTCACTAATGGATGTAAAACTTCGTTACAATCGACTGAAATTTCTCGTTTACCAATCCATAACGGTCGATAGTGCTATCTGCGTACTTTCAATTAACGAGTGTACACACACAAATATCCCCCCTCGATTACATCACTGAACATTAGTATTGATAATTTATTTTCTATTTATTTGCCGATGCAAAAAAAGTCAAATAAAATGTATTCTTTTTAGTTATTTTCCGAATTGGCAACAATAGTTTTCAATAAATTGTACAAGTAATGGAACATTATTGTAATTTTGTATCCTCTATTTTTCTACATTTTTTAATAGTGAAAAGTTTTCATCGATGTCTGCGATAATTCAAAAAGTACATGAATCGATTTGGATTTTTTTTCAAACTAGAAAAAAGAGTTGATTTCAACTCTATAGCTTAATCACACTCGTAACTGTACAACGTCCGTATTATTATTATTATTATTATGACAAGGGTAATTTTCAATTTCGTATAATCGACATGGAATGAAATGTGAGTCATAGACCGTTGTTTGATCCGTTGACATACGACGCATCGTTTACTACACGGTGTACAATGTTTTCCACTTTGTGTTTGTTATTTATTTATTTATTTTTTTAATCGCATCGACACGAATCGAACGCTCTATCGTTGCGTCCGTTTAGTGACGTTTTGTTTACCGATTCGTCGTTATGGTTTATCGTCGCACACATATACTTGCGCGCGAACAGATATACAATTTATTCTAATAGAAAAACACGTATACGTTTGCATCGCAATTGAAGTCGTATCGATCAGCGGACGAGCACATATTATTTTACCGGTCATCGGACGGGCGGACAAAGCGACGTGAGATGCACGCGCGACAACAACATGAAGAAGAAAGCGAAAAGTTCTGGTAAACAGTCTTCCAGTTTGACGCCGATCGGGTCTGGAAACAAAGGTCTCTCGTCGAGTCTTACGTTCATATGCGAAATATAATAATCGTTTTTTTCGATAGTTCTTTTTTTCCTCGTTTTGATTTTGATTTTCACGGACTTTGAAAATATTTCATTCGGCGATTAATTCGAGCAATCCAATTTTTTTTTTTTATATATATATATATATATATATATATATATATATATATATACGTGCATGTGCGTAGTATGCATACGTGAAGAGATTAATTGATTTTGAATAATCGATGAATTTACAAGTTGTCCACGCTTACGGAGACAGATCGATAACGACAGAAATTACGTGAAATAAATACTACGCACTGCGAGTTCAATTCGTTTTCGTGTGTTTAACAGGTCTTGTCATCAAACCGTCAAACATACGGATATGGATCCACCAGCGCGACCTCGGCAAATTGCAACAAGTGCTGTGGGAAGGCCACGGCTCGAAGTTGCGGACCGAGACGAGCAACAATCCGAAAGTGAAACGTTTTCTCGAAGCGGTGCCTTACATTATGGTGAGCGATCTCTTTCAGACAATATCGTCATCTCTGTTAACATTCGCGATACATTCACGCAGGGTCAAGTGAAAGATATTCACGGAGCCGTCGTCACCGACAACATCGACGTGATCAAGGAAAAGACGGCCGAGCCGGTGACGCCGGCGATTTTGACGGCCAAAGATCAGAACGGACTCACCGCTCTGCACAAGGTATCGGACACGAACCGACCGATCGTTCTTTGCGGGCGAACGTTCGCGGTCCGTTCGTTGATTTTTCGTTCCCTTATAGGCGGCCGGCCTCAATCGGCTCGATATAGCCAAATACATCGTCGAAATGAATCCGAAAACGATCCATATCGCCGATCCGGAAGGAAGAACGCCCCTGCATTACGCGGCGACGCTCAAGGATCAGACGGAAGTCTATAACTTTCTCGTGAGATCCGGCGCGGACGAAGCACGGCTAGACAACGTGAGTACGACGTCTCTATATCTTTCTCGGTCGGATTGAAAACAACACAGATTGTAAAATACGCGTTGGTTCAATCGATTGCAGAGACAGAAAACGGCAGGCTTCTATCGCAATCGTCCGATGGACATCGATAGTAAACAGTACGTCGTGTTGCCGGAGGCTCCGAGGACCGCGAATAACAACTTTCCGAGTTCGTGGGATTGGGGTCTTTTGGCAGACGACGGCGGAAGTATGAAAAGAGGAAAGAAATCGGCATCGGACAACGGTACGAACGGAAACAAGGAACAATCGCCGACAGAATCGGAGCCGGCGCCTGAACCGGAACCGGAACCTGTAGTGGAGCCGGAGCCGGAGCCGGAACCGGAACCCGAGCCAGAACCAGAATCGGTGTCTGTCGAGAGCCCTGTCGTCGAATCGCCGCCAGAACCGTTATTACAAGAGGAACAGCCTCGAGCGAACGACGACGACGACAACGAAGAAGAAGAAGATCCGGTCGTTATTTCGCAGGACGCCGAAAACAACAACGCCAACGATAACGATCGGTCCGTAGAGACCGTCGCTGAAGACGTATCTACGAACCGGAACGGTACGTTAAACGTTTCTGATAATAGTGAGACAGATAACGATGACGTGGTCGAGACGGCGAAGGAAGAAACCGAGCCGGAGAGAGAGTATCGCGAACCGTCGCCGGACGTGCTCGTCGTAGAGTCCGAACGGAAACGATCCGATCCGAACGACAGCGACGGCGACAACGTCGAAAACGATTCCGAAACGTATCAGGACGAGCGAAACGATACGAAGGACGAGCCCGTCGCGGAATATCCGCCGAACGACACTGATACCTATGTTAATGATATTCCAGATGAAAAGATGTACGATGTAGTCGACAACAACGACGAAGACGACAGACAATCGGAACGCGTGATCGAGGGCGTCGTCAACGAGGAAGAAGAGAAGTTGAACAACGACGGCAACGAGCGAGCGACCGACGAGGAAGTGAGACAGATGGTCGAGTCGGGGAATATGGAACAGCTGGCCGCGTTGGTCTTGAACGGACACGGGCGTCGGCTGCAGGGACAGCGTTCCGACAATCCGGAATTGCAGAGCTTCTTGGACAACGTTCCGTCGTACATCGTAAGCGTCGTCGCCACGTCCGCTCTCGTTTTATTGCTTTCATAAAATATCTCTATACGAATGCTGACGTGTCGTTGTTGTTGTTGTTCTTTCGCAGGACAAGATCAACAAAGTGCACGTCGCTGCCCGAGAAGGAAATCTACGTGATTTGCAAGCGGCTTTGGATCGCCGTAAGTTCGCGATAGCGAAGGACTCGATTTCGCCGAACGGCGCGACGCCGTTGCACGTCGCGACGATATTCGGGAACACGAGCATCGTCAGGTACCTCGCCGGCAGATTTCCGGAGACCGTGCAGGCCGTCGACGACAACGGCAGAACGCCTCTGCACTACGCGGCGACCATAGCCGACAACGGACATTATTACAATCTGCTTTTGCATTTAGGAGCGAACGCGAAAGCGCAGGACGCAGTAAGTCTTGGTTTGTTTGTTTGGGTTTTTTATTTGGTAAACGAACGCTTCGACCGCATCTGTCGTCTTTCATGGTACTCGACGGGGATTGTTAAGACATCACACTTTACGCATACTCATCAAAATGCAGATAATCGAGATACAATTTTAATAATTGATAACTATTTGTACATCTGAATTGTGCACACATCAATCGTACGGTGCATATATTATATATGACATATTTTTGAAGTGAAACTTCTTTAGCGGCGTTAGGGTAACATTTTTACATGCAACGGAAGTTACGTACCGAATCTATAGTTTAGCAGAAAAAAGTGGGGAGAAATCTAATATAAATAGTATACATAGAGCATAGGGGTAGTGAGGCCCATCACGCATGCGCGTCTTGTTAGGATATGATTAGCATTGCAAAGCAAATAAGCAGCACGCTATATTTATTATTTAACTGTTGCAACGACAAGATATGATATAGTACTGTCTTCTTTTCTTTTCTATTCATCATTTAGTCAAGATATGCCGGGTTTTTTGAAATTTTTCCCGGCCGATAAAAATAGTCAGTAAATCCTACTACTACTACTTATTCAAAATGCAAGCCAAGAAACACGGGTTAAGGGATCTCTTCCCAGACACAGTGCAGCACTTTGCCAATATGCATATACTACTCAAGGCCATATCAGCTTCACGTAGGTAAATTTCCGAAAAAAAAGATATGGTACTACAATTGATGCCGTATTCATGAAGTATTTAGAAAATGTGACGACAAAGGCGTTCATATCTTACTTTACTTATCATAAACCAATTGCATCGTTTATACTTACTCAATCGCCACCGGAGGAAGCAATGGAAAACGAAGAAATTCAAAACGAATAATTGTTTATTACTTTACGGCAAAGAAGTTTCACTTCTGGCGTGCGCACATCAGTACACGCACCTTTTTGTTATTCGTCGTTTATCGATCGACTACGATAATTATTTTTTTTAAAAAAAACATATCGTTTTCAATGAAAAACGTTAATATTGAATTATTAGTTTTCTTGAAAGTACCGCTCTTGTCTTGTCTGGCCGAACCGACAGCCTTCAGACGTCGTCTGTTTCTGTTATTGCAGCTAGGTCACATGGCCGAGTACTACAGGAACAGCTCGGCGGAGCTGTCGCACCGATCGCTGCTCGGCGACTTCGGCGCCGAGGAACAGCTCGCCGACGACATGTTGAACGACCAAGGTAATTGCTAGACGCCGTCGGAGCGCAGAAAGCTTCTCGACAGGCGTGTGCGTGTGCTTGCGTGTGGCAATTTGTTGACGGGCGACGCCCATCCCCGTTCCAACCAGAGAGCGTCACATTCTCCGTTGCACCGTGTTCTCTATGTGTTGTGTTGTGTCGTCGTCGTTTCGTTTGTCGTTCGTTTGTGCCGTTGTTCTGTTCCGTTCCGTTCTGTTGTGTGGCGGACATCTAGAGCACCGAGTCGTTTGGTGTATCGCACGAACCCGGGCGGACGCATCGCGGTCGTCGCTCGCCGTGTGTGTTTTTTTCCCCGAGGCATGTTTCTCACACAGTTTCGCTACTAGTGGAGGACGACGAGTCGTCGGCGCGACGAGACCTCGACGACCAGGACATGATAACGACACTGGACCGTTGCTACAGACTGATGCACGAGCGTCGTGGCTCGAACGGCGTCAGAACGAACTCGTCGACGACGAACTTGCAAGTGTACGGCGCCGTCGCCGGACGCTATTTGCGCAGGCACATCTTCGACGCGGTGAAACGGCGCCTGACCAAAACGGATCACAATCTGTACGACGTCGTGTGGCCTAGCGTCAAGAAGTTGCCGACCGATCGTTGCGTGCGCGTCGGTCTCGAAGAGGACTTTGTCGGCGGTATCGCCGCGCCCGATTATTACGTGTTCGACGTGTTTCACGAATATCTGATCCCGCTCGTCAAGGACTTGCACTGCGTCAACGTGTACTCGGAACTGAAACCGCATCCGGAGTCGGTGTTCTTCGACGACGACTCGTTCGACGTGCAGATTCCAAACCCCGTGCCGTCGATCGACCTCGATCTCGATCCGTTTTCGAAATTCATATCGTCCGGCACGATAGAGATGTGCAGAAACTTCGAACGGTGCGAGCTGCCGGTGTCGCTGAACCTCGGTACGCTCGAAGACGTCGAGCGCGTGCTCACGACCGAACTGTTCGGCGACGAGGTCACGCAGATTCTGAACGGAAACGCCGACGACGGCGAACGAGGCACGTACTACACGTTGAACGAGATTCTCGAGAGTCCGTCGGAGATCAGAGCGGTGCTGGCGACGGCCGGCCTGCTGATACCGCTCTGGTGTTTGAACGGCGCCGACAACCACCGGCTCCACGGCAAACACTGGCCGTACGGACGAGGCGTGTTCGTCAGTCACAACGCCGACACCGTCGCGTGGATAAACGTGCTCGATCACGTGCGCGTCGTCACGTGCACGACGACCGAGGCGCCCGGCAACGTGGGCGTGGCGTACACGAGGATCGCGCACCTGATGACGCATCTCGACAACGTGCTGAAATTCAAACGCGACCGCTTTCTCGGCTATCTCTCGTCGAGGCCGTCGTTCGTCGGCAACACGATGCGATTCAAACTGGCGATCAGATTTCCGCACCTGAGCAAAGAGATCGACAATCTGCGCCAGCTGTGCAACGTGCGAGGACTCAGCTTCCGACAGAATTACTTCAACGACGACCTGGTGATCGTGAGCAATTATCAGTGTCTGTCGGTGACCGAGCTGCAGACTTTTCGCGATTTCACGACGGCGATCTCGAACATATTGCAGCTGGAACGCGATCTCGGCCTGTCGAACTCGATGCACATAGCCGCGATGTTCGTGAACATATTCAAGAGGAAGAAGGCGAGCCTCACCGGCACCGTCGAGAACTAGGCGCCGACGGAACAGCGCGAGTTTCGAACCGATACGCTTATATTGAGAGATTCCCGTTTCTAGCTTATATATTTCGTTCGTGTTATTGTATATTCGTAGATTAGAAAAAAGAAAAAGTGTCCTATATATTTGTTACGATTTATATTGTAGTTTAGAAAGTAGACGACGACGACGTTAAGAAAACACCGCTGTCGCCGACGAGTCGACAACAACAACAACGCTGCGATAACAAACAGATTCAAACAAATCCCATTCGAGCAATTATCTTGTGTCAATGTCGGAATAACGACAAACGATCCTAGTCGCAGATATATTCGCGTAAAAATGTTCGCCTCCGACGATGTGAGACACGGCTTCGTCCGATATAGAGATAATAATAGAAACGAAACGAGGAAAACGAAGACACGAACAGAAGACGTAAACGTACGTAGTAGAGCTCTTGTCAGTGTCCTGTAAATTTAGAGCAGCACGCGGGTGTGGTTTAAGAGTGCGTACAATGCATTTAGTTGCTCGATCTCTTCTTGTGGCCTGTCGATAGTACTGTTCTGTTTACTCTTTTGATTGACCAAAACAACACACACTCACACATGTCTTTTTACGGAAAAACATTACGGAATTGTAACACTGACCTTTCTCCACTGCAGTCCTCGGTCGTGCTGAGATTAAGAAGATGTCTGAATTTTGGAAAATGCTAGGTTAGTACAACACACGCACCGCGGTGCGGTTTTTCCAATTGTTCGGTGTGGTGGATTTGTTTCTATCTAGTTCTTTCAGTTTGCGTTGCTGTTTTTTCCGTTCTGTACAAATCGTCCGATTTCTCTTTCGTCCGTCGTATATTTGTTTGTTTGTTTCTCTCTGTGTGTGTGTGTGTGTGTGTGCGTGCGCGTATGTTTTTTTTTCTCTGCACCAATTTTACAACACGAGTGTTTCTGTACATAAAATGTATTTATACACCTACATACATACATACATACATACATATTTTTATATATATATATATATTGCATGAATCGACACGTCCGCCCTCTCGCTCTCTGGATCCCTTTGTCGTCTTGAAGAATTCTTGCAGGATACGTTCGAAATGAGCTCGTATAAACTTCCAACCGATTTCAACTAATCACGATCAATCTACAATTGTTACAGATGCAATCCAGATGAACTCGCAGGTGCAGATTCCGTTGTTCCATACGGAGGAAGGTCGTTATCTGGCATTCAGTGCGTATAGATTATTATTGTCGTTCGGTCGGATCGGACGTATTTCTATTGAACGTGTTATTTGTTTCAGCGCTGGGCGATCCGTTGATCAAGGGATTGACCGAAGTCGCGAACAAACGGCCGAAAGATCCGATCGCGTATCTGGCAACGTACCTGTACAATTTCGCCAACAACAATCCGCGACCGGCGAGTAATAATCAGACGACGCACGAAATCATCACGGCCGGGCTCGGGAGCGGCATCGAGAACAACGATCCGCCGCCGCAGACGATCGACGTCGTGACTCTGGAGCCGGACGATCAGGCAGCGAGCCCGGACGCTGTTCAGAGCGCCTTCAGCAGTCCGAATCGAGTGAGCGAGCGAGCGTGACGAGATCGTTTTACTCGTGACGTGTACACGAGTCGAAAGTGAAATACGTTTCTTTTTCAACTAGGACGAGCACGGACAAAGTATGCTTCATTTCGCTGCAGCGCGGTCGCACGGCAGGAACGCTCTGTTCCAGCTGCTCGACGAGAACGAAATCAATATCGGCTATCGCGACGAATTGTACAGAACGGCCAGAGATGTCAGCATCCAAGCGAATATCCCGGAGAATACGGAACAGATCGACAGATGGATCGTTACGATAGCCGCAAGAGGTACGTACTACAACACGAGGGTCGTATGATGAGTACGTGGCCTCGACGAGAAAACGCATTTTTATGTGTAAAATTTATTTTATTTTTCGACGTAATCACCTTTCAGTTCGATACGCTTAGTCCGACGTTTTTCTATCTTTTGTATCCCCTCTAAAAAATACGACGATTGCTCCGACCCTTCAAAATAAGTGTTCGTTTCAGCAATGACCTCATCGTTAGAGAGAGATTTTTTCATATTTGGAAACAGGAAATAATCGCTGGGTGCTAAATCTGGCGAATATGGCGGATGCATAAACAATTCGTATCCTAACTCATGGAATTGTGCCATGGCGACGACGCAAGTGTGCACGCGTGCATTGTCCTGATGGAAGAGGATTTCTTTCTTCGCCAAATGCGGACGTTTTTCTTTTACAGCACGATTGAAACGGGCCAATAGGTTGATACAATAACTGTTCATTAATCGTTTTGCCCTTTTCAAGGTCAATCGACGTGAATCCATGTTTTATCAACAGTTATAAACCGACGCCAAAAAATCATTCCGATCGCGTTTTAATATCGCCAAACATTATTTTGAAGTCGACACACGTGTGTGTTTATTGTCGATTGTGAGCGATCGCGGCACCCATATCCGAACGAGTTGTTAAAATATTCTGCACCCGTTCAATCGAGATGCCCACAGTCTCAGCAATCTCACGTACGTTCGCTCCCGATCGTTTATCACGATATCGTGGATTTTTCTCAATCATTTCTGAAGTGGTAACCTCATTCGGACGACCTTCGTCAAAAATGCTTGTACGGGGTTACGGTTGATAACGAAGGTGCAAAGTCCCCGCTAAACTTCGCCGAGCTCCGTTTTAATCTCATCATTCGTTTTCTTTTTCAAAAACAAGTATTCTATCACTGCTCGATATTGATTTTTTCCATTGTTGTCAAATCACAAAAGTTGTTCTATTTAAAGGGCCGGCATTCACAATCTAAACCACGCGTAGCGACTTGACAGTTTGACATTATTGTTGTGAAAGGTTATATTTACGAAAAATATCACTTTTTAAATACTAGCAGAGCCATTTCTAGCCTAGACCAGGTACTTATCGTACAGCCCTCGTAATATACGATGTAACTCTTGTCGAATTCGTATGAATTTTGAACGCGGCGTGTGCTTTTTCTCAGGCGAGACGGACAAACTGGTCGAATTACTTCTCGAAGGCTACGATCATATCATAGACGTCGTCGACGAGGAAAACAACTCGATACTCAAAGTGGTCGAAGAACGGAATCAGGCCGAAACTGTCGCGTTCCTAGAATCAATCCTCGCGTTCGAGGTGAGTCAGTCAGTCAGCCAATCACGTTAACCGTTTACGAACTCGTCGCGAACAATAACCGGCTGTCGTATCTGCAGGAGAAACGCGAACGGGTACATCACGCGATCCGACTGGGAGACATGGACCAGGTGAGAACGCTCCTAGCCGACGAGAATCAAACGGGCAGTGGAAAATTGCTCGCGATCGGTAAGAACAGTTACGGCCGATGCACGCTGCACATCGCGGTGCTGTGTCAACGAGAAGAGATAGCCGATTTCATCGCCAACACTTTTCCTGAAACACTACGGATCGGCGATAACGTGAGTATCGACGCGCAAATGTCACCGACGACGTGCCGTTGAAACGATGTTCTTTTCCGTTCGCGTTTAGCTCGACAGAACCGCACTGCACTACGCCATGGGCGTCGAGAAGGTCGAATCGATCAGCAAAGTGTTGATTAAGGCGGGCGCGAAACGTGTGCTGAAAGATTTGAAGGGCAGACAACCGAGCTATTATTTCATGAATAAATCGGACATATTGAGACTGCAAGAAGAGGAGGAGACGTTCTAAACAACGTGTAGGCACGTCGATATGCTGTTCGTTGTACGTATATCGAGAAGTTGCTCTCGGATCGTCGTCGGTGCAAGAAACGAAGAAAGAAAGAACGGAAACGAGGACGACACTCTTCAAATATTAAAGATTGCGCGATTCGACTAGCGTTTAAGAAGATCATTAGTGTTATCGATTGTCGAAATCCTTTTGAAATAATGTACAACAAATGTGACGTACAATCGAAAGCGACAGGAATTGTTCGAATGCGCTTATCGGCTCGTACGTTTCGAAATTCATCATTCGACGCGTTGTAATGTACGAAACGTATTTCTCGGATAATACAGGTTCACGATTAAAATGTTATTGAATTTAAAGTTTTAATAGAGATGGAGTTTTTTTTTAGAGTATTTGATTTTGGAAAAACAGACTAGATTTAGGTATCAATTTTTTTAAAAAAAAAATTTGTTACATCCTATAATATCTATTTTTTCACAAAAAAAAAAAAAAAAATGTTCAGAATTTCCGTACGTGAGATTTGAAAGTACAATAATACTGACCAACGATCGCGACGACGCAAAACATATCAGCAAATTTTATCAAATCGTATTACCAGAATTAAACCAAAAAAAAATTGTTGAACAATCACAAAAAAATAAGGAATAGATTGTAATAAAAATGTGTTAGCAATATAAATAAAACGTTTCAATCGATATTGTTATTACTATATAATGACAATAAATGTTAAACGACGAAATCGACCAAAAGAGACATGTACGTAAGAATCCAGGAAAAAATGTTTGTTTGAAAAATGAAAGAAACGTTTTATTTATTTAAATAGACTGTACGATATCTGAGAAAGCTAATCAAATTCATATCGTTGATGTTAATATAGAATTTACTGAATTAATAATAAATATATCCATATACGCATTTATATATATATATATAAATGTACATATGTATGTATGTATGTATGTTTAAAGAAAATTAATCTAAATGGAACTATTTGTACACAAACTGTAATATTTATTCTCAATATAGAAAATGAAAATACAAAAATACGTAAATAAATAAAAAGTCCACAGTGTGTCAACATTCCATCACGTTTATATTTTCTTTCCACGGCGATGGGTTTATGTACATCACAGATGCAGCTCCACGAAGTGCTGGAATCAGTAAATCAACGAAGGATAAAATTAGTTCACGGTTTCAATAAGAATCCACAAATTATTATAATAATATAGGTTTAATCATTCGCACAGCAGATTTTCCTTATCCTAAACTGTACATGAATCATTGTCAGCCTAACACTCAACCTCTCTCATCCTCACTAGAGAGAGGAAGAAAGAGATCATTGAATATCATGTAATGATCGATTGGATGCACGTTAATTATGAAAAAAATTCTAAAAAATTTAAAATGTAGATATCAATATTAAAACGATCATGAGAACTTTTCAAGAGAAGGATCTGAGAGTTAGAGCACAGCGGTAATCAAATGAAAACATAGCAAAAAAATATTTAAAACGATAAACAATATAGCACGGTTCGAAATTCAAAAGCACAATGTGTGTTTTTTTTTTAAAAAAAAACGAATAAAATATTTAGTAATAGAGTTCAATTTGGAATTAAATTTTGAATTTTTCGTACGATTTTTTTATACCGATTGTTATTTCTTTAAAGAAATACAAAAAAAAAACCCGCAACACTGTGCTTAAAATGAATAACAATAATAACAACAACAAGCTGTTCCTAACACGATTACAGATGTTCACACTCACTTTCTATTCCTTTATTTAAGGGAACCGGTTTCGGAGTCGCTTTCGCTTTCCGCAGCCACTGTCTGAACGCGATCTCGTTCATTCGCTTTCGTCTTTCCGTTTCCTCCCTTTCCAGTTGTATCTTTTCCTCCTCGAAACGTTTCTTCTCTTTCTCTTGTGCCGTTTTTATCTTTAGCCAGTTCTTGTACGCGATCATACTCTGCTCGGACTTCTTCTCTCTGATCTGCTCGATCAGTTTCTGTTTTTCGGCCAACAACTCGCGCTCGAGCTTCAGTTTCTCTTCTTCTCGTTTTTTCATTTCGAGCCAACATTTGAAGTCCTCCCTCTGTTGCACGAGCCGTTTCTGTTTCTCCTCCCGTTCGATTTCTCGCATACGCATCACTTCTCGTTCCCGTTTCATTTTTTCGAGCTCTTTCATCGCGTACCACTCGTCGTACGAGTCGCTACGTGATTTCCGCACGTCGTCGATCAGAGTGGACACTGACGATGTCATCGTCGTCGTCGTCGCCGACGACGACTCGGATAGTTTCAACGTCGGTATATGTCTCGCGTCGTCCTCTTTCTGGAACCCGTTGTAAAAGTCTCTCGTGTTGAAATCGATTTTGTCGATGACGCAGCTGCGAGTCACGAGTACGGGATTGCCGCCGTCGACCCTCTTCGCATCCTCGTCCGACGTGGACATGTTCTCGACGAAGATCGCCGAGTTCACGTAACGGATCTCTGGTTTCTGTTCGATGTCCGTTTCCGATCGGTCGTCCCGTTTCGAAAGCGCTTCGTAGAAATCCTTGGCGGTGAGATATTGTCTCTTGGTGTCGGCACGACCGTCGTCCGACGTTTCGACAAAAATTGCCGAATTCACTGCCCGCACGTTCCTTTCTAAACTTTCGATCTTCTCGTCGATGTCAAAAAGAGCTACGTCCGAATCGCTGTCGCGGTAATCGCCGTCGTGTAATTTTCGACGATCGTCAGACATCATCGTTGATTCGCTGCACGACATTTTCGTACACGTTTCGATCGAAGCCTAATTTTCATTCAATAGAGTACGATTATCGCGAGCTGATTGTTAAGTGCACGCGGTGCCATAAAAACTAAACAATGGATAATTTTTATTTGTAACGAAAACGAAATGCGCAAACTACGTACGTTTTCGTAGCAAAGAAATGAACGTTTTTTGTAAATAAAAGTATCCAGCTTACTTCGATGCACGTTTGGAAATTGTCTCGTGCGACATTTTCAATGCCACTGTTTTATTGATAGTATGCGTTCGTCGATTGAATCGATCGTATACGGATTCAGATATAATGTTCCGATTACAATAGATGAACTTTGATTGTTAATATAGAGGATGTAAACACTCGTTTGTGTATTGTGGTGACACGATGTGGGTGATTTAATTTTTTTTTATCACTTACGGGATCGTCTATAAAAATGAAAAATGTTTTATTGATTTGTAGTGATGTAAATTTGTTCATTCATTTTTTATTATTATTCTTGTCGATATAGAGTAGATCATTTTGTAGAGTATTGTTGTCTGCAAAAAAAAAAAAAACATTTCGCTCTATTCGACGATCTTCCGCACAGCGTATATTTGAATCGAGCGCCCGAGATCTTGCGGTCCGTGCGATTTCCCTTCAGATAGAGCGAAATCGATATCGGCACGCGTCTGTCAGACGAGGACGGAGTCTCGTGTCGAGAGTCCGTGACATTTTTGTGTTTACGATTCTCGAATTGATTTTCGGATCGGCCGATCCGCAACAAACGATCCATTTGCGGCCCGCCGACCGTCGACGACGACGGCCACGTGCCGATTTTACGTGCAGATCGAGACACGGCACCGTCGCATTTCGAACGAACGAAAAACAGAAAAACGTCGGTGGTGGGAGCTTCCGGTCGTCAAAACGTTTTGTCATATATTTTTACTCGCACGTTGTCGTGTCGTGTGCGCGTTGTTTATCGCGAACACATGAAATTGTAAAGTCCACGGTCTCGCGTATCTTTCTTATCTTCCCGTACACTTCGGCGTACGATGAGCGGCAGTTCGGAGCAGAAGGTAAGAACGTCGACGCATTTCGAGGTTATGACGTGCGTCCGTGATGTCGTACGGGGACGATGTGTACGCTCGTTCACGGGTCCGTTTCGCGTCCGTTCTCTCGTTCGTTTGCGCGCGTTCGCCGTGTTTCGCACTCGCGATCGCTCGGAACGATCCGTTCTGAAC